>JARHVA010001071.1:2095000-2115000 GCA_037957365.1 Torreya grandis | reverse complement strand
ATTATGTTGCATACTATTCCTAACGTCTATATTAATATTCCAAATATGGCTAGAAGACAACCTTTTATGCCTTTTTAGGGGGCATCTCCCTTACAACTTGTTCAATATGATCAAATTCTAGGAGCTGCTCTCAAAAGTGTCCCATATTTTAGTGGAGATGGTCCAATTACTACCATTAAGCATATTAGGAACATAGAATTTTTTTGTAATATCCATAATACCACCCAAGAAAATGTAGCTATTAGGTTGTTGGCCTTATCTTTTATGGGAAAAGTTTTGGATTAGTATGGGACCCTACCTGTAAATTCTATTGGCTCATAGGATGAATTGGGGACCCTATTGACTAATAGGTTTGAGGAAAAGAGTGATCACTTGTCTCTAGCTAAGGAATTGACCACAATAAAGAGGGAGCCACATGAATTCATGCAGGATTTCAATACTAGGTTTCAAAAAACTTGGGATAGAATCCCAATTCTTGCGAGGCCAACTATAAATTATGCATTATTATACTACTTGAAATTGTTGAATACTGACATTGCCATGATGATTGAGTCTATGGGTGTAAATACACTTATTTATACCTATTAAATAGCCATAAATGTTGATAATTATCTTGTCTAAGTGGTAAATATAACTCCTAGACCTCCAATGCCACTATTCCTTGATTTGCATTCTCCTAGTCAAAGTGCATTGCCCACTTTAACTCCTTTACTTGGTCAATAAAAATCTACCATTTCCCTTACCAATGAAATGCATGAAGTCAAAATCCTACTTCAAAGTGTTACTAATTAATTGGTTTCTCTCAAAATTAAATAATCCCAAAGCTATAAGCCTTGTCAATCCTACAACCAGTTTGGACAAACAAACATACCTTTTTAGGGCAATAATCAAGGATAAGACCAAATCACCCATGTCAAGACTTATCAAATTTATAATACTAATGCTCCTTTATCCTCAAAATCCCTTGTCCCCACTCAAAATAATTTGGTCTAGGAACATCTCAACTACCCTTCTTTTGAGCAAGGCTAAGAATAGGTTGCTTATGCCAATGAGATGCAAAATCAAGGCATGACTACACAAGCTGATCAAACATCTCAATTTTCAAATTTTAAGATGCCAAAGCAATTATAGATGGATATTAGATAGGTTTAATCTGATTATACTCTCATGAATCATTTGGAGGATGAGTTTTGTGCCATTAATTATGTGGGGAATACAAGTAATCAAAATGCTAGTCTGGCTGCCAACACTAAATCAAAGAAAAGGGCCATTGAAGAAGTATAAAGAACCAATAAAGGACCTATTTTGACTCATAAATCAGCTTATATGGGATAAATTCCTAATTCATCTCCTAAATCATAATAAAATTAGAGGATTCCAAATTTTAAGACAGTTGTTACAATCATGCCTTCACAAGCTACATCATAAGGTGCAAATATTCATATAGAGAACCCTAAGGTAAGTAATCCTTCCATTAATGTTGTGGACTAGATGAAGAATATTCATATTAAAATATCATTATTGGATACTTTAGCATTACTAGGGTATAAATATATACTCCAAAAGGAATTGCATGGATTGGGTACATAAGCTGGCCCATCTATAAGTGACAATGTGGTTTTGGTCAATAAAACTCAATCTATACATGGTTAGGCAAAGAAAGATAAGAATACTCATCTTTTATACCTATCTTTAACTATTGGTGATTTATTGTTTCATAATTACATCATAGATAGTGAATCAATCACATTAGTTATGCCCAAATGCATAGCAAAAAAGTGAGGCATCAAATACAAGCCAATGACTAAAGGAGTTTTACAATTAGATGGACCACCAACCAAGAATTTAGGGGTTGTGAAAGTTTGAACTTGATCCTTAATTTTTTTCCTACCTTTTCAATTCTTCATGATGTGGTGGTATAAAATTTACTTCCCTATTTTTCTCTTTACTTGTCAAGAGACTTTACATCCAAGATAGGTGGATACTTGGCAACTAATTGGTCCTACATGGTGTTTAGAAAAAAATATGGCATTAAGGTGAAGATTGAGTTAGAACCTATTCATAGAGATCACTTGGAAACATATTAACCCAAGGTAGTAAATTTTAACTATGCTATCATTGATGAAGAGGATTTTCACATTGACCAATCCCCATCATCTTCCCTTGAAGGAGTTTATGATTTATTCTTAGATGAGTGGGGAGATGACAACTATGTGCATGATCCTTACAAATTTATTGAGGAATCTAGTATTGGAGTATATTATATGCATGAGAAGGACTCTTTCATGCCCAATTTGATGAAGTCAAATGAATATGTTAATTACTTGTGGTAGCTCTTCTTTGATGGATCTAGAAGCAAGATTGGGCAGGTGGTGGAGCCATGTTGGTGTCACCTTCAAAGGAGAGGTATTTTTCAATTTTCACATTTCATTTCTATTGTAATTGTAATGTATATAAATATTAGGCCCTCATTCATGGCCTAGATTGGGGAAGGAAAAGAGGTGTCAAATAATTACAAGTGTTTGGTGATAATGAGCTCATTGTTAATCAAGTTAGAGGGCAAAATCTAACCAAGAACTCCTTGCTCAAGTCTTATAAGCATAGATTTTGGGACCTTGTAGAATGATTCATGGAATTTAACATCACTTATATCTCAAGAGAAGATAACAAATGTGTTGATAGGATAAAAGCAATTAGAGCTCAATTTGGTGTTCCAAAAAGGCATAAGAGAAGACAAGAATCAACCTCATCTAAAGGTGATTGTGAGACCTTCTATAGCAGATAATGTCACCAATTGGTAGGTTTTTGAGAGTGATGAATATATATCCTCTTCCTACAAGAAGAGATTTAGTTCTCTATAAATAATCAGTCTAAGCTTCAATAGTAATATGGAGGGTCGATTATCTAGCTAAAATCTAATAAGCTTCCCAAAGGCCTAGTGATTCTTAAAAACATATTCAATAAGGATGACCAACATAAGAAGGATAAGCTAAGCATGTAAAAAAAGAAATAGAATTATGAAAGGGTAGATATCTTCCAAGATAAGTTATTTACTCTTGAAAAGGTATGCACTAGTCAAGAGAAGCATGATTTCATTGAACTATGCAAGGAGTTTAGTGATATTTTGCATGGGAGTATACTAATTAGAAGGGTTTTAATCCAATCTTGGCTCAACATACCATAGAGATAGATGAAAATTCCAAACCCATCAAGAAAATATAAATACCAATCAATCCCAATATTGATCCTATCATGAGGAAAGAGCTCACTAAATTGATTGAGTCTAATATCATCTTTCATATCAAGCATTCTGCTTGGTTGACCAACTTAGTCCCTATTAGAAAGAATAATGGGGAAATTAGGTTGTGTGTGGATTTTAGGGATTTTAATAGAGTCTCTTTGAGATATCATTACCCCCTCCTTTCTATGGAATAAATTCTTCAAGTGGTGGTAGGTAGTGAGAGGTTTTCTCTCCTAGATGGTTATTCTAGGTACAATAAAATTTTGGTGAAAGAAAGTGACGAATACAAAATATCCTTCACTAAAAAATGGGGCACATATGCCTATAGGAAGATATAATTTGGATTATCAAATGCTAGAGATACTTTCGAATGTGTAATGGATATGGCTTTCCAAGGACTAATTAATGGCATTATATTGGTATATCTTGATGATGTGATAGTTTTCTCTAAGGGTGTAAATGATCATTTAAAGCACCTAAGGTATATTTTTGAGAGGTGTAGAGAGTTTAAGATCTCTTTAAACCCAAATAAGTGTGTGTTTTCTATTCATGAAGGTAAACTCTTAGGCCACATTATTTCCAAGAAAGGTTTACCCATTGATCTTGAAAGGGTAAGTACCATCTTGGCATTATCCTTACCTAAACATAAGAATGGTCTACAAAGATTCTTTAGTAAGATAAATTTCATTGGGAGGTTCATTCTTGATTTTTCTAACATGGTCAAGACCTTAACCTCCATGCTGAGGAAGGATGAGATATTCACTTGGATAGGAAGGAGGAAGGAAAATTTTAAAGAAATCAAGCAAGCCATTGCCCAAGCTCCTACTCTTGCAAGTCCTAATTTCTCCAAGGACTTCAACCTATATACTTTTGGGAATGAGTAAGTAATCTCTACCATGCTTACTCAAGATAATGATGAAAATTTGGAATAACCTATTGTCTTTTTTAGTCAAGGTCTAGAAGATTATGAGATAAGATATACATATGTGGAGAAATAAGTGATTTTAGTTATAAGGAGCTTAAATAAGTTCAGACATACGTTATCTATTAACAGGATTTACATTTTTTTGCCTCATCTTGGTGTGAATGAATTTCTATTGAGTAGATATTTAAATGAGAAAATGGTAGGTTGGATCACCAAAGTAATGGAATATGATGTGGAGATCAAAACAACCAAGTTAGTCAAAGGAAAGGGATTGTGTGAGCATCTTTCTTCAAACTTGAAAATTTGAAAGGAGGTTATTTTGGCACTCCATGATGAATTTGAAATAGTTGTATCTTCTACCATGAGGATTTGGACATAAGACATGATTCATTTCCTTCAAACTAGTGAGTGTCCATTAGGTCTTAATAGGGCCAAGAGAAGGTAATTTAGGCTACAATCCATTCCTTTTGTACTTATTGATGGAGTGGTATTTATAAAATATTTTTCAAGTGTGATGTTGAGGTGTATTGATTCAGATTAGATTGATAAAGTGTTGCACGAGTTTCATGATGGACCAATTGGTGGTCACTTTTCTCCAAGAACCATAGCTGTTAAGATTATGAGGTTTGGATACTTTTGGCCTAACCTATTCAAGTAAATTCATTCTTGGGTAATAAAATGTCAAAAATGTGCTATTTTTATTAGAAAACAAAATTTATCTACCTCACCTCTTCATCCAATATAGGTTGAACAACCCTTTATGCAATGGGGGTTGGATTTCATAGGTCTAATCAATCCTTCTTCTAGTGCTGGTCACAAGTGAGTGTTAACTGCCACTAATTATTTTACAAGATGGGTGGAAGTTTTAGATCTTAATAAGGCAAATGAAAAATTATTCTTAGACTTATATGAAGGTATAGTAACCAAATTTAGAGCTCTTTCAATAAACATTTTAGATAATGCACTAGCATTCTTAGGAATAAGGACAAGTGAATGGGATTTGAAGTATGGCATCTATCTTATCACCTCCTCCAACTACTATCCTTAGGGAAATAGAATATATGAGTTCATAAACAAGAAATTGATTAGGATCATAAAGAGAAAAATGAAGCAGAATCAAAGGACATGGCATACCAAGTTGAATGTAGCCCTTTGGGCTGATAGGATCATCCCAAAGAGAGTAATTAGGAACTCATCATATACACTTGTGTATGGAAGGGAATCTAGAATTATTATCTCACTTGAGTTACCAACCTTAGATCTTACCTATTAGTTACAATTGATGGAGAACGATAACATGGAGGTCAGATTATGTGAGTTGATGGAGCTTGAGGAGACAAGAGATCAAGCTATACATACCATGATTACTCACCAACATCAAACAAATAAGTATTTTGACAAGAAGTCCATGTCAATAAGTTTCAAGGAAGGAGACATTGTCCTAAAATATGATGAAGATAGGGCCAAGCCTAGAAGACACACAAAGTTTAATGCTTTGTGGAGTGGCCCATATGTGATCACATAATGCAAAAAATAAAATGCTTTCCAACTCTCAAAGTTGGATGGAGAGGAGCTACATATCCCAGTCAATGGGATATATCTAAAGCATTATTACTGATGGTTCTCTTATTTCTATTGTACATAGTTTCTTATTTTCCTTGTGTTCCCTAAGTGCTTATGCACATGTGTGAGTTTGTCCTTGTCTAGTTTTGTGTTCTCTTTGCTTGGTATTGTTATTATTGTGTGGTGTGTTTCCTTGTGTTTTGTTCTGGCTAATCCTTGTTAGTCATCTTCAAGAATCCATTAACTCCATTGGCCTTGAGTTAGATAAGACTACTAGTCTGGTCAGTATAGTAGGTGTACTACCCCTACAAGTCACCAAATTTTTGACCAAATTTTGACCTTTTAGGCCAAAATTGGGCACCATTTTTTGCAAAAAATTATCTAAGTTTATACCTTTGTCCAAGTCTAGTATATAGGTTTCATGTCTAATATACAAGAAGTATTCTTATAAAAAGTTGAAGTCTTTTACATGTAAAAAACCTAAGTGTTTTCCTTTTGAAATCTTTGTTCTTTAGTCTTTTGGCTAAGTCCTTTACAATGAATTCTTTTAGAGGGATTGTTATGGTATTTTTCTAAGTGTTCATTTTTTCAGGTTTTTTGTCTACATGTTTTTTGTCTAAAGCCTTTACCAAATTATTTCAAACAAAATTTATGAAGTAAATTTCTTGAAGGACTCTTTCAAGTTGAAAAGGACCTTTTCATATTTCTTAAAGGGTATGTTGCATCTTTTTGAAGGGTATGTTTTATCAGGAAATGTCCATTTTAGTTTTATAAAGGATCATTTAGAACTTTCCTGGAGGACTCTTTCAAGCTGAAAGTGAACACTTAAAAATATTTTGAAGGGCATTTAAAAAATTCTGAAGGGATGTTTTTCAACAAGCTAAAGGATATTTTCATTTTTACAAAGGGAACTTTTCATAAATTTCATATAAATTATCCTTTACAAAAAATCCAAAGGAATTGAAGCTAAGGGACAAGTGGACCATTCTAAGAAATTTGTAAGGCACTTCATTTTTTCTAAAGGGTAGGTGAAAAAAATCCTAAAGGACCCTTGCATTTTTCTAAAGGCCATTTTCAAGTCGAAGGGGTCATTTACATTTCTTCCAAAGGGTGTGTTCCTTTCAAAAGGGAAAAATAGAAAGTCTAAAAGATTATTTCAGGGAAGAGGTGGACCATTGCAAAAAAGCTAAAAGGTTATTTCTAAAAAGCCAAAGTGCATTTTCACAAAGTGAAAGGGCATTTTCCTAAAGCTAAAGGAATAAATACATAAAGGAAAAGGCTCAAGTCTAAAATAAATAATTCATTCAAACTTTTTATCTGAGGAAAAGCTAAGAGGAAAAGAAGAAGATCCCAAATGAATTCTTTTAGAAAAATTGTTTGAAAGAATGTTGAGAACAAGAAGTTTGAAGAAATACTCAAAGGTAATAGCCCATAAAATGTCAATTTTAGACTAAATAAATCAGCAATTGGGATTCAAACAAAATATGATGGCCCATAGGAAGTAAATTTTAAACTATAAAGAATAGCCATTGCTATTCAAAATACTTGACATGAACATGAGGACAAATATGGAAATGATAAATGGCATGAATCCTGAGCTCTGATGTATAACAAGAAGAAATAGGTAGGTTGATGATTCAAGATTGTTTCACCATTTCACAACTAGGTGAGCTAGCAAAGAAGTATCTAACATCAAAATAAACTTCCAATAGTTGAGCCCATTTATAATAAAACATAGTTTGATACATCTTGATTATGATGGTATAACCATAAAAACCATCTTATATAATGATAGTAACTATTCCTATTCTTAGTTGACACATGTCTAATTTTTATTTGTATTTTATTCACTTGACCTCTCTCTCAAAGGATGTGTGTGTGTGTGTGTGTGTGTGTGTGTGTGTGTGTGTGTGTGTGTGTGTGTGTGTTTTCTTTCTACTCATTCCATAGCCTCCATTGGTTATAGTGAAATTCTAGCCAAATTTTTACTGATAACTCTTAAAGAAATAATACAATTCATTTATCACTCACATGTTGCATTATTGTGTATTGGTCCAAATTGTGTTGTTCTTGTTTAATAAAAGTTATCTTTCTTAATCTATTATCCTCAATTGCCTACCAAATGTGCAAAAAGAGTATTGTTATAGGTCTTTTTTAGTATTCTTTCATAAGTGTAAGGACATTTTAGAAGTGGTTTAAGACTATATTCTTCCTTGGAATTATCTATTACTCTCTTGAATGTCAAATACCTTCTCAAATCTAACATGTGAAACACTGATGTGACAATACACAGAGAGTTGTGAGTTTGTGTGAAGAAACTTTGTTAGTCTTTAAGTAGTTATTTTAGTCAAATGAGAGGTATCAAATATTTGTGCATCACTAATTGTTTTCTCAATTATTTTCCTTCTACTTTTTCATAGAAAGTTGTTAGTTTAGAAAGATCTTAAAGTGCATCAAGGGGAGCTATCCCCTAATCTATAGATTCATCTCAATAGAATTGTCACCCATAGCAAGAGACATGATTC
Source organism: Torreya grandis (assembly GCA_037957365.1). NCBI lineage: Eukaryota > Viridiplantae > Streptophyta > Pinopsida > Cupressales > Taxaceae > Torreya > Torreya grandis. The sequence continues at coordinate 2,106,746 of JARHVA010001071.1, read as the reverse complement.
CATTTTTCCACTTAGATGAGGAGAGATGAGCATCTCCTTAAGGTTGAAAATCCAAGAATCAATAAGAAGCTAACTAATAAATCAAATCGAACCTACCCCTACCTCTATTAGAACATCCATTGTTACTTAGAGATCTCTCCAAATGAATTAGCCATGAAGTAATATTTCAAGAACTATCTATTGACTAGGTATGTTAATTTATTACCTTAGAGGTCCTTCAAATGTAAATAATTTTTACCCAAGATCTCAAAGATATGATAAGGTCCTATCCATAGTGGGGTGAACTTGTCATGCATTCCTTTATTTTCATGAGCTTTGTCCCATAGAATCACCAGGTCATAAATATTGAATACTTTAGATTTTTCTCTCTTATTGAACCATATTTTGACTATGTTTTGATGTTTTCTAAAGAAATTTAATGGTTCATTCTTGAATTCTTCCATTTCTATGATATCTAGTAATATGGATTCTATCTTCTCAATGGGTTCCATGTATTCAAGCATAAATTGATATGTTGTAAGATTCATCATGATTTGGAACATCGGCTATTTCCAATAGACTAGTAGATATGGTGAGGCTTTAAGGGTTTATTTATACTAAGTTTGAACATATTTTAGTAAGATATGTCACCCTTTAGGTTTATCCTCAACATATTTTTTGATATCATCAATGAGGTTCTTTTTGGTTGATTCAACCAATCCATTCCCTTGTGGGTAGTGATTGGAGGATGATCTAATTATTATGTGATTATCATGGGCCCACTCCATAAACTTAGCTAATTAAAATCTTGGCTTATTATCATAAACCAATAAAATGGGTGTGTCAAACCTAGTTGTGATATACTCTTCAAATAAATTGATCACATCTTGTTCTCTTGAGTTCTTGGTGGTTACTGCCTTAGTCCATTTAGTGTAATAATTTGTAGTAGTGAGCAAAAATTTGTGCTCAACTAAATAATTTAGGTTTATGACACCATTTAACTATAAGCCCCATTGGGTGAATGACTTACCCTCAATCATAGGCTATAGGGGCATTACTTTATGTACCTCTCTTTTCACCAAGACCTGATATTTATGGCATGTCCTTATGTGGAAGTGAGCATCCTTAATGACTATTGGCCAATAATAACCCATTATGAGTATTTTATGGGTTGTAGTATTGCCAAATGGGTGGTTTTTTTAATCTTTTGATACAAATTTTCCAAGATATCCTAGGCTTATTCAAATGACACACATCTTAAATAGATGCCTTCATAGTTCTTCCTATATATAATTCCCCTCTTGATCATGTAATGATAATCTATGAGCCTCAAGGGTCCCTTTTACTCTCTATTGAGTTTCTATGGGCATGTTACTATGAGTAAGAATTGAATAATACCTAAATACCAATCCTCTTGGGAAACTTGTGTTTGGAAGACTTCTTTAATGGTGATGTGTGGATCTGGTTTAGTCATAAATTGAAAAATACCTTTTCCTTGATGATTTTGGAAGGTTTAGTTTCAATATCAAACTCCTATGTTTTCACTATCTATTTACCCCTATACTCTCTTAACATTTTTTGTCCTAGTGTAAGCTTGATAGTAAGATCTGGTAAAATAGCAATGCTCTTGTTCCTAAGGATGCAGTGCCTAAAATTCTTAATTGCTTTAATTAGGGAAAATATTTTATTTTCAATCAAGGAATATCTAAGCTCTGCATCTTTTAATTTGGTGCTCATAAAAGCAATAAGGTGTTCACTTTCCTCCCTCTTATGTGAGTATAGTTGTGATTGTATACTATGAAGTGAATGAGTAAAAGAAAAAGTTTTTAGTGAAATTTGGGCTTAGTAGTATTGGGGCCCATGATATATCCTCCTTAATATCTTGGAAATACTTCTTGGATCCAGGTGTCAACTCCACTTTAACATCATATTTGAGCATTACAATTAAGGGTCTAACATTTTTTGCAAATATTGATATGAATTTTTTCATAAAATTAATCTTCCCAAAGAAGGACTTGAGATCCTTTTTACTATTTAGGAACATTATTTTTCAAATCCCCTAAATTTTGTCTAAATTAGTGGTGATCTCATCTTTAATGATAATGTGTCCTAGTAATTTGCCTTTGGTAAGTCCAAAAATGCTCTTTTAGGGTTCAGCAAGATACTAAACTTCCTACACATTTCAAAAATATATTGAAGGTGGTTAATATGATCATCTCTATTTTTAGAGAAAATAGTGAGTTCATCCATGTATATAATTATGCATTTTCCTATCAGTCCTTAGCATGTATGATCCATCACTATTTATAAAGTAGCTCTAGCATTGATTAACCTGAATTGCATTCACTTATATGTATAAGTTCCCCATTTGTTTTTGTAAACATGTTTTTCATCCTATCCTCTGATTATATAAACACTTGATTATATCCTAAAAATCCATCTAATAAATACATCATTCCATAATTGATCACAGTTTGTATTACCTCACCTAAGAGGGCAGAGGATAAATGTCTTTTTTAGAAGCTTTGTTCATGTTCTTGAAGTCAACACATAGCTTGATTTCACCACTCTTTTTCCTAACCAAAACTAGATTATCCACACAAGTTTAATGCCTAATAGGAAAGACTATTCAAGTGCTTAGCAGCTTCTCTATGTCTTTTTGAATCAATGGCTTTGGAATAGGATTAACCAGTCTTTACATCTACCTAAATGGTTTATGATCTAGCTTAAGTGGAATCATATAGGTGATGACTTTAGGATTGAATATCCTAGGTCATCATAGGTCCATGAAATTACATATTTATACCTGATGATCAATTCCTTGATGCTTTTCCTTTCATCTGGAGTGAAACTTAAGCCAATATTGATGAGGTGTGGGTCTCTTTCATCACCTAAATGTTTTGATCTGAACTCAAACTCATCAACCTTGAGCTACCTTTTTTGTTGTGCTTAAGTATCTATATCAAAGGCTCTCTCCAAGGTAACCATCCCCAATGGGAGATGGTTTTCCTTCAGTTAGATGACATCCTCTTCACTCAATTATTTATGGAACCTTTGGCTTCTTTCCTCATCATCAATTATCTAAGACTAGAATTTTCCTAATTTTTTAAAAAACTAGATGATCTATTGGTCATCAACAAATACTTGAAATTTTTCAACATTGCATGGCATTGATGGATAAGATACCAATTTTATGGATAACTCTTGCACTTTTGACTCCTATAGGGGTGCTATACTTGTTATTGAAGCATCTAATGAATTGGTAGCTTGGTTTTGTCCCCTTAAAATGGTCATTATATTGAAATCCTCAAATGACTCAATTAAATCCTAGGATCTATGCTTTTACTTATTTAAATATGATCATTTGCATTGGTACTTATTCCTAACCTATTTAATCACAAGTTTTATATCTCCATAGACCAGTAGCTCCTTAACATTATTCTTGAGGATAAACTATAATCCCAAAATTAAAGCCTCATACTCTACTTTGTTGTTAGTGCATAGGAATTAGAGCCTGTATGCGTCCAAGTATTTATTCCCTTGTGGGTCAACCAACTTAATACCAACACCTAATCCTTTTTTAGATCTTGTTCCATCAAAATGGAGGGTCCATAATTGGGAAGGGCCCTAAACTTCTTCTTGCATTTCATAATCCATAATAAATGTATAAATTCCAAGACTAATATACTTATAACTTACTTCTTCATTATTTGTGTTATACTTTGAAATAGTATTATTCATCCTTAGCTCTCAATCAATCATGATCTAGTTAGTAATGCCTCTCTATAGTATCCAAATATGATATAAGTCTAGGGAAAGATATCTATTTAACATCTTTGAACAATCTCTAGTTTATAGTAGCACATATCCCTCTAAAATATCTACTACTAATGTGTTGATTATCATTTGTACTCAAGGTTTTGATACAACATGGATTCTTAAATCATTGAGTTCTCCCAAAATGGGGACTATTGTTCTATCTAGCTATGAAATAGTCCTCATGAATGGACTTGGGGTCAAACTGAGCTTCTAACAAATAGAGGTTGGCATCACAATAGTTAAAAATATAGAATATACCAAATAATTTTGTATATTCTTGATAAATGCCTGAATGGTTAGCAAGAAATGAGGGACCTTGGTCTTGTTTTTATACATAGCATTTATATTAGCTATTTTGGTCTTTTCTATAATAGACTTGTTTGTGATAAACTTCAATAATAAATACTTTTTTCTATATGATTTGTGTCAGTTCATGAAAAGTGATATTGGCCTTGATCTTATTATTATCCTCAATAATGTTATATCCTCCCTTACTCTATTCTTATTTATGTTAAGGCTGATCATTCCCCTTTGGTGGATGAGGATTATTATTAGTTTTAGGATTTAGGGGAATAACTATATTATTAGGAGGATTATAATTGGTAAGAGGTTTTTTGTTCCTTAGTTTGTAATTATTCCTATTGAAATACTAGAACACTTGCACTTTATCAGAATTATCCTCTAGAACATTGCCATATTCATTGGTGAAGGGAGACTCATAAATTTCAAAGACTATAGCTAAACTTGAAGGGCTTGATTCATGAGGGAGATTTAGAGGATTCATCATTGGATCTTGTTTAAATATTTCCATCTAAAATATTTCCATCTAAAATATTTCAAAGGATGCACATAACTCTACCTAGTCTAATTCCCCATGATGTGATGTGTTGTGAACCCTACACTAATTAGATAAAGTTGTCTCTATGATATTAATTTTTGGTAGCTTATTATACTATTGTTTCTCTACATTATTTGTGGGTCTATTGAAAGGCATGTTGTATCTTGAAAATCCAAATTTATGATTATAATTTTGATTAGTGGTATTATCCATCTGTTTTTGCATATTCAGGAAGTCATTACTCAACTTTTGGATCATTTTTTGTATAGCATCCAATTCAGATTTGGTGAAGTTAGAAACCTGAGTGACTATTATGTTGGTGTGATATAGATATTGATTCTGATGTTTATATTGATGGTCATTCCTTTGTGTTTGATTACTCAAAAAACCATAATTTTAATTAGCATGTTAAATTGGATTCAAATATGGTAATCCATTATTAAAGGTTTGGCCTCATGAATTTTGAGGATTGAGATGTATATTGAGCTACTTGTCTATATTAATAGTTTATTAAAATGTTAAAGTAGATGTATTGGCCATGGAAGCTCTCTATAGAAACACTAAAATAATGGGACCCAGAGGGTTCTTATATATTTTGAGTATTAAATATACATTTGGATTATATGAAATATTAAATCGAGTGTACATATTTTGAAATCTTGTATTGAAGGCTTGGATCAACTCCTTGGGCTTCCTCTTCATGCTAGTGAAATTTTGATACACTGAGATTGGAATAGTTATTTTCCCAAATTGTGAAACAAAAGTATTTTTGCATTCATTCCATGAGGTGATAGAATTTTCCTATAATTAAGATACCAAACATAAGAAGAATCCTATAGAGTAAGTGGGAATAGCCTGCATGTAACATCCTCATGGGATATTGATTAATATTAGAGAAGCCTTGAAAGATTTGATATATTATTATATCATTCTCTCATTAGAATGGGAGAAGGTAGGAAATTAATTCTTTGGATTCCTTGGTAGATCATGTTGGTCTTTAGGGATGGAAATAATAGATTGGACTAACCAAGTTTGATCCATAGGAGGGTTGATAAGTGGCATATTTATTATAGGAGAAGGTTTCATAGCTTAGGAAATCTCAAGGATGATAGGTATTGGTTTAGGTCTTCTAATATTTGACAAATGTGATACCAAAAGGCTAGCTTTTAATTCTATGTAATGACTAACCTCTACTACTGAGAAAACACACAAGTGTGCCCTAATTCTAGTACCATCCTTTTTTATATTGATTTGGGTCTTATTCACACCTCAAAAGAATGATTGAGGTAATCTCTAATGTTTTAGGATATTTATGGAATGAAGTTACACTTTAGGGCATGATTTGTAGATATGTAGTTAAAACAACTAGGTGATGGAATAGCAGGTTGAGCTTGTGAATTATTTGATGAGGTTTTTTGGATAGATGTGGGAAATCTAATATAAAATCAAAAAATAAATGAGTTGGATCAATGGAGAGTTACTCTATTGTGGATAGATCTCAAAGAAACTAAAAAATAAAAAGAAAGGTAAGGCAAAAAACAAGGCTCTATGTTCTTGAAAGGTCACTTTTAAGACTATTTATTTAGAGGACAAGTATTTCCAAAACTAGTGTTTACCACTTGCAGCTATTGCACACTCATGAATACGCATGGTTAGTAGTCTAGGAAAATAAGTATATGAAGCTTACTAATCTCAATTAAATATTTCTCTCTTTAGGGTTTTTGTTTCACACCTTTATCTAATAAGTTACATCTCAAACCAGAAAGTTGTCTAGATTAGTTATATCTCATGCCTCGATTAATATACCAAAGTAAATACTCCTACACACCTCAGATTATCAACTCAATCTATATTAACTAATTAAACCAATGAAATTTACCATTATTCAATAGTTTTATAACATCTAAGATCAATATTAATCAATTTAAATAATCAAATTCATTTGTAGCATTTGTACACTTCAAAACTATTGAGTTGATATAGAAAAATAAACTAAAATTTCAATAACATAGATAAGGAAGAAGGAACAAACATAGTTTCATAACAACCAATCGCTTGATTTCTTCTTAAATATTGATCAAAAACTTTAAACCTTTGAAAAGAGGGTTTTAAATGTATTTAAAGGACTTGGGGAAGGGGTCACCTCATCCTCCAAGTATGGAAAACTTTTTATTACATTAGGATAATTAGAAGCTAAGTTATAGTTTGATACAAACCACATGTTTATAACTTATAGATTACATCATTCATGTAATGTGTATAAGATGGAAAAACATTATATTTAATTACAACATGGATGTAACAAGACTTAACTAGATGTGAATAATCATTACATGTAAAATTATACAAAATTTGCCTTCTACTAAGGCTGAATTGGCTCTTGTTTGACACTTCTCAAGGTTATTGTTGGAACCAAAGTTTTAACTATCATTGAGCTAGTGACTCGAGTTATACTTGTAATTCTACTAGACGTAATAATTGAAGTTATCTCCAAAGATAAACTGGTAGCTTAAACTAGAGTTATCAATAGAGCTAAATGGAGAGGTGGAGTTGATGCACTTTCTTAGCTAGGAAGAACTGAGGTTGTAGGTAGTATTGTAATTGGCACATTAGGTGGAGTCTATGTTACTAAAATAGTAGATGGTGTTGAAGATCCCTTCTTCTTATCCTCTAAATATTGATAGTTTTTGTATCCTTTGGAATGTTTCACCTATATTAAGATCATATTAAGAAGATGAGGTTTGTTCACCCTATCTATTTGTTCTACTAGCCTTCATGCTCAATCTTGGTATCTTGGAAGCCTACCCAAAACACCTACACTTTAGTTACCTTCTTCCTCATTGAACTCGGCTTCAATTTAATATCCTCTAAAGTCAATCCTTGTCAACTTTGATTTAAATTATTTAAATCTTGTTGTATCATTTGATCAAAAACATCTTAGGCTACTAGCTTATTAGTGTTATCTTGTGCTCATGTCAATTTTATCTCATAAAAAATTTGTATTGCATGCTTCTCTTATTCAGTGATATTAGTAACTAGATCATCAGTAATACTTACCCAATATCAAGCCTCTTGAGTCCTTAAAATTTCTAAGTTTAATGTATTGGCTAATTTCATATGGTTCATCAAATTTAAATGGTTGAATTTCTTATTAAGAGTATACAAAACTAAGAAATTCAATCTATTCTCATCTTCTTTAAGAAATCTAAACAATTTTGTTATTATGGTTACATGTGGAGCCAATTGCACTCTCAAAGAATGATTGGTATCCAAAATTTTATATAATCTTAATGTTTCACTCTGTATATCCTAATTTATTCTAGAGGGAACATAGATTACCTTTGGTTATTCTCTAATAATCTCCATCTCTTCTTCTAATTCTTTTCTAGCCTATTGTGTTCCCTCATTAATGTTCAGTAATGTTTTAGTGTTGGTCTCCATATAGGACTTAAGGTACTCAATGTAGGGGGACTAACCCTTCTTTCTATCTTATCTTTTTAAAAGAGAGTAAATATCTTCTATTTATTCTATAATTAGACTTCACCCACTGTCATCTTCTATCTTCCTCTTCCTTATCCTTTTCACTGATCTAGTTGATTTTTCAAAAAGAGAGCTCACATTGGGAAGCTTAGTCATCTTCAAGTTTGGCCTCTCAGAAGTTGATGATCATAAATCCTTGGCCCAATCTAAAAGATCTAGATTTGATGGATTTATTAGATGTACCTCTATTTGTGTATCCTTTTCAGGCTCTATCTCTATGGCTCACTTAGGAATTGAGAGATAAATTATCTTAAACTAGTTTAATTCCCCTAAATGTGGCATGGGATGTATAATGTAGATAGGTTTATTTTTTGGATCTCTCTTTATTTCTACCACTATTATGGCCTACAATTCTCCTAATGAGGGTAGTGGTGAATTTAGTTGAGTAGAAGAGACTACCACTTGGGTGATGGGTTGGTTAGTGGTTGTGAAAGCAGAGGTAGAAATTGAAAGAGTGGTTAAATAAATAGTTGGCATACTGAAAATAGGCCCAGTAGGGAATGATAATACAAGAATTAAATTAAAAACCACTATAAATGACATAATAGGAGAAAGGCCTAGGGGAGTATTAAATAGAGCACCCTTATTTGATGGGTCACCACTAAGGGGTACCTTTAATTTCAACTCTTAAAATCCTAGTACCTTGTCTTGTTGTAGTTCCTATTGATCCACTTCATATCTTGGATCACCTTCAATTGAATTTGATGTCTATCTATTTATCAACTTTGTGGATAGAGTTTTTGGCCTCTCTACCCTATATTTTCTTTGATAATAAATTATTGTCCTCTCAGCCTAAGGAGCAGTCACTTATTGGGTAAGAGAGGGAAGAGTCATACTATAGGTTATGGTTGTTACAGCCATTATAGTAGGCTAAATTTCTTCCTCATCATAGGAGTCTAGGCATGTGATCTCCACTTCTTCCCTAATAATTTTGTCCTTCTCTTGTATTATTTATACTACTATTTCTTATTTGACCTTCCTCAATTCAATAGTAGACATTTGAACCTGAAGGGCCTCTTCTTCCTCTTGTATTTTATCATGTGATGTTTCCCCTACCACTTGTTTTTTCTCCTATTGAACAATAGTTAATGTCTCCCCTTCACCTTTATCTTACTCTTATTTTAGAGATGTCGTCATAGTAGGTGGATGTTGGGGGTCATGTATTTAGTCTTATGGTTGTTGGTAATGTCTACCAATCCATAAATTAGATTATGTCCATCCTCCTAGTGGTGGGATATTTAATTTGGATTGACCAAGTGTAAGGGAGGGATCTTTTTATATCACCCTTAGCAAGTCTTCACTCAGACTAGTAGTATCTACCCTTTCCTTGACTTCATCATATTTTATATTGAGTAACAAAAATTCATGGTCGAAAGGTTCATGCTTGTAAGAGATACCTAGATTATGGATATTTTATTGCACTCTCTCATGGGGGTCCCAATCCCTATGTGGAAGATTAGCCAAGGCATAAGCCTTATTTACATTAATAGTATCTTTGAAATGTCTTCTATGTATGTATTGGATTATCCCAATTATGATATGGAAGTTATGGAATGTACTTTTCTTACTCTTGGTCAATTCCTCATCTATCCCATTATATAATTGGAAAGCAGTCTCTTTCGTATAAATTTTGTCTAGAATGAATTTGGGGAGCCAAAGAGGGTATACCCTATGTCCAATAACCATGATGACTGTATAATCTAGGTATAGTCAATAATCACCCATATTCATGAGCATTTTGGTGATGCTCTTAGATACCCTAGCTAGAGGTTGTCCATGAATTACCATCCAAACTTGAGGATATAGGTCCTCTACAATTCTATAAATGTTCCTCACATACGTATAAATGTGGATAAAAGATTATAAATCTAAAATTCTATTCTTGATGTATTCAGATTTAGGATTCCATAAATATTCATTACATCTATAAATTATCCTCATAACTACATCCAAAATATATAACATCATCTATAATTTCCCACCTTGAGGCCTCTTAGCCTTGTATAGTATTTGTTCATGTGGGAAGGCACTGATAAAATCCCCCAATGCATAGGTGCACTTTGAAGTTATGAGTAGGTCATGTAGGGGTAAACATTATAGATGGAGGAAATGAATGCTTGGGCATCAAAATAGTCAATTTAACAATGCCATGCCAATAAGTATTCCCATCTAAAATTAGGTGATGGGGATAGCGTTATTATCTATTTCCTTGAATGTGAATGTCTCCCCTATAATAAGCCATTTTATTACTACCTATTCCATGTTATTTTTTTTTATTCCAAGTAACCACATTATGAAATTTAAATGTATCATCTATAATGGGTAAACATAAATACCTCATGAACATGTCACCTAGTATGTATGCAATGACTATATTATTGTTGGCATAGTGTATATAGCAACCATATGAAATTCTTCATTTGAAGAAGAGGTATCATAACAAGTCAATGCATGGCATGACTTCTGGCTTGGTATATACATAGTGGAGTGATTGGAGTTTAAATGATAATAAGCTACCTAAAACTTGTTTTTATTTTATGGAGACAACTTCTTCACACACAAATGGGTTGACATTCTGTATGACCTCCCATAGATTCAATTAATTAGCATGAAGACTATCAAACATTTTTTCCTCAAAATTTATGTCTATATATTCTTTGGAATGTTTAATGGATAACCTAGATGGTGGTAGAGCTCCCTTGTATGCCCTAGATGAAGACACCATTTTTATTTCTTAATGCTAGTGTGGTTTGAGCTTTTAAAAATAGTGACCTGGTACTCTGTTCCACAAATCATTGAATATTTTAGATGTAGATAGGGATTTAAAAATCACATAAGGCTATGTACACTTGATCTTAATGATAGTCAAATGAGGTGAACTTAGTTAGGGACTCAATGTTATATCTTTTTGTATTAATTCTAATTTGTGTGCCATTAATCAAAAATGTCTATGAGCTCATCACCTTCATTTAGTTCAAACTTGACCACCTAAGTCTAGTGGACATGCCGTATAGGATGCTTACTCATTTGGGGTTCTATAATGTTATTTCTTCTTTTGACACTTGTCACTATATAGTTTGATCGAGGGATCAACCTTTACCTTTGGGCTAAATGATATGATATGGTGATCTCAAGGTTCCCAAAAAAAGACCCTAAAGACAAAAATGTTCTTCGAAGAGATTCATTCAGGAAGATTTATCAAGAAAAGTTACCAAAGGGAAATTTCCTGAGTGAAAGGCTCTAAATGAAAGTCATTGAAGAGAAAAATCCTGAAGACCAAGTGCTCTTCAGGGAGATTTTCATCTGGGAAGATGTTGAGGGGAATTTCTCAACTAAAACCTTCTAAATAAAAGTTATTGAAGAGAAAGTTACTAAAAACCAAATCCTTTCAAAGACCAAATTTTATGAATTAAAGTTGCCACAGAGGAAGGTGTTGAACAAAAAGATCCAAAGGAAATTTTTCGACTGAAATTCTCCTAAAGAGAAAGTTCCTAAAGGCTAAAATACCAAAAACTAAAATGTTCCCAAAGACTAAAAGTTGTCGAAGGCCAAAAAATTTCATAATTTAAA
>JARHVA010001071.1:1710000-2090000 GCA_037957365.1 Torreya grandis | reverse complement strand
CCATGGCACATCTTAGCTCTCAACCCCAGGAACATATTTGAAAGTAAGAATCTTGGCCCAATCCTGATCTTGGTTGTTGCACCATCTCCAGTATAGCTTAGCCACCAAAGTTGTAACCACAAGAGCCACAGACCTAATGCCAAGACCACCAGCATGCTTCGGCCTACATACATACTCCCACTTGACTAAACTCCACTTCAAGGAAAGGAGGTTACCTGACCAAAGGAATTGTTGGGAGAGAGCATCAAAATCCCTCACAAAGGAGGCAGGAGGAATCTGCACACAACACCTATAAATAGGGAGAGACTACACCACAACTTTTAGGAGGATCACTCTACCCATAGAAGAGAGCCATTTGTAAGTCTAATGACTAACCTTACTCTGGAACTTATCCAAAATCCCCTACCAATAATTTCTATGTTGAGGTCCTAGAGCCAAAGGAATCCCCAGGTACATTAGGGGAAGAGTGCCAATTTGGAATCTAAGAATCCTGGCAATCTTATTCTGGATGAGCCGAGGAGTATTAAAGAAATAAATGGAAGATTTATCATCATTAATACTCTGACCAGAAGCTTTCAAGTAGATGTCTAAAGTTCTCCTAAAATTCACTGCCTCACTAATTCTAGCCAAACCCATCAATCCAGTATCATCCACAAATTAAAGATGAGAACAAGGAGGGAGATCATTGTTCCAGCTCTAGCTATGAATAAGACCCTACTGCACCTAAGATTTAATAAATCTACCAAGACCCTCCACCATGATAATGAAAAGATAAGGGGATAGAGGGTCCCCTTGCCGAAGTCCCTGAGAAGCACTAAACCAATCTGAATATTCCTCATTGATGAGAACAGAGAACGATGATGAGGTTACACAACTAAGGACCCAACTCACCCATTCCTCTTTAAAGCCAAAGGCTAAGAGGATATTTTGAAGGAACTCCCAGCTCATAGATAATCCTTCTCCAGCCAAGAGAGCAACCCTGCTCAACCATAACCTTAATAGCAAGGGCCTCCATCAGGTTATTAGAGTAATGCCCTTTGTAGATGGAGAAGCAAAAAACAACATTCCCATCTTTACTTCTACCAATACCCCCAATACCAACATGCCCAGGATTTCCATGAGAAGATCCATCAGTATTAATCTTCATGACCTCATCTGGAGGAGGCACCCACTTCCCATCTTGGCAGACCCATTTCTTGACACAACGGGGCATAATGCAAGTAGTGCAACCCCTACTATTAACACCTAGGCTCAGATCCCTCACAACTACAACATCCCCAGGATCAATACTTTCAGACATATCACATTTAGCATAAATAGTCTCTTGAATTCTACTGATAATATTCATCCACAATTGACCATTATCTAATCTGGACTCACAAAAAACTCTATAGTTCTGCTCCAGCTAAAGGTTTCAAAGAATGAAAATAGGCCCAATGCTCCAGGCTACTTGGAGAAAAGGCATCTTCACAGGAGGCCTGCCTAGGCTCTTCCAAAAATCAATAAGAGAGGAAGCATGAATGCAACCATGATGCCAAGCCTCCCACCATCTGTGCCAAATCTCATGAGAAAAAGGGAAGTGAAAGAACAAGTTAGAAGAACATTCTTCACTGCACAAAAAAAGAAAGCAAATGGAAGGTCCTTGAAACCCCCATTTGTGAAGATTCTCCCAAGTGAGACATTTCCTCTGGGTAACCAACCATACAAAGAAATTACACTTGGGCCAAGAAAAATTGTTCCAAACCTTCCTCCACTAGGGCACCTCAACAGGACCATGTAAATTCCTATCAAGTACAACATAACCTTGAGCAATAGTATAATTACCTTTTGGGCTAGGACTCCAAGCCAACTTGTCCCTCTCATTCAGAGAGCTACAAAGCCTGCCCTCCAAGACCTTACATAAAGTAGCACAATCCTCCTCAGAACCTCCCACAGGCCACTCCTACGGATCCTTCCAGCAAAACACCTCTAGTTGACCAATGCACTTAACTATTTTAAATTGCTCCACCTTAATCCAACCAGCATCAGAGAACACCTGGCAAAGAGGTAGAAGCTGAGGGAGACTAGAGAGAATGGGAGGGTGACCATCCCAAGAGTCTAGCCAAAAAAGAGCTTAGAGCCCTTATTACATATCTAGAAGAGCCCCTTCTGAACAAGCTAAGCTCCCTTATTAAGAGTATCCCAAATGCAAGAACCTTTGCCCAATAAAGTAATCCATGGCACATTCTAGCTCTCAAACCCAGGAACATATTTGAAAGTAAGAATCTTGGCCCAATCCTAATCTTGGTTGTTGCACCATCTCCAGTATAGCTTAGCCACCAAAGTTGTAACCACAAGATCCACAAACCTAATGCCAAGACCCCCAGCATGCTTCGGCCTACATACAGACTCCCACTTGACTAAACTCCACTTCAAGGAAAGGAGGTTACCTAACCAAGGGAATTTTTGGGAGAGAGCATCAAAATCCCTCACAAAGGAGGTAGGAGGAATCTACACACAACACCTATAAATAGGGAGAGACTACACCACAACTTTTAGGAGGATCACTCTACCCATAGAAGAGAGCCATTTGTAAGTCTAATGACTAACCTTACTCTGGAACTTATCCAAAATCCCCTACCAATAATTTATATGCTGAGGTCCCAAAGCCAAAGGAATCCCCAGGTACATTAGGGGAAGAGTGCCAATTTGGAATCTAAGAATCCTGGCAATCTTATTCTGGATGAGTCGAGGAGTATTAAAGAAATAAATGGAAGATTTATCATCATTAATACTCTGACCAGAAGCTTTCAAGTAGATGTCTAAAGTTCTCCTAAAATTCACTACCTCACTAATTCTAGCCAAGCCCATCAGTCCAGTATCATCCACAAATTGAAGATGAAAACAAGGAGGGAGATCATTGTTCCAGCTCCAGCTATGAATAAGACCCTGCTGCACCTGAGATTTAATAAATCTACCAAGACCCTCCACCATGATAATGAAAAGATAAGGGGATAGAGGGTCCCCTTGCCAAAGTCTCTGAGAAGCACTAAACCAATCTGAATATTCCCCATTGATGAGAACAGAGAAGGATGATGAGGTTACACAACTAAGGACCCAACTCACCCATTCCTCTTTAAAGCCAAAGGCCAAGAGGATGTTTTGAAGGAACTCCCAGCTCACCTAATCATAAGATTTAACCATGTCAAGCTTAAAGAACATCGCCTTCTCCTTAGAGGAAGCCATAGAGTGAATAATCTTCGTAGCAATCATGACACCATCCAAGATTTGTCTCCCTTTCACAAAACCTCCCTGCTCAGTAGAAATCAAAGCACCAAGGAGAGGTTTGAGTCTCTCAGCAATCAATTTAGAGATGATCTTGTAAACAACATTGCATAAAGCAATAGGCATAAAATGATCCATCTGATTAGTCCCCTCCGTCTTAGGTATGAGAGCCAAAAAAGTAGAATTTAAAGACTTAAGCATTTGTTTGTTCCTAAGAGATTCCTGAACCACCTCAAGGAGATTAGACTTTATTATTTCCCAAAATTCTTGGAAGAACTCAATCAGAAACCCATCTGGGCTAGGAGCTTTACCTTTTTTCATACTAAACACAACTTTCTCCAATTCAGGTAACAAGATTGGACACAAAAGAGCCCCATTCATCTCATCCAAGACCAAGCAAGGAATACAATCCAAAATAGCCCTCTCCTCAGATCTAGAAACAATATCCTCCCTATTAAAAAGATTAGAAAAATAGTTGACAGCTCCCTGGAAATTTCACCACAAGATGAGAGTTGAGTCACATCACTCAAGACAAGATTGGAAATAGAGTTCCCCTGCCTACGTGCCTTAATTGAGTTATGAAAAAAAGATGTGTTCCTATCCCCCTCCTAAAGCCAATCAATCTAAGATTTTTGCTTCCATAAAATCTCCTCCTGAAGCTCCCACTCTTCTAAGCCCCTAATGGCAAAGGACTCAGCATTCATAAGGTTAAAGGACAACCCATGGTCATGAATCTGATGAGTGACATTATCCATCTTGGACTGAGCAGCAAGCTTTTAAGCCTATAAGTTCCCAAAATATTTTTTATTCCACCTCTTAAGCCTATACTTCACATGTTGAAGCCATTTACTGAAAGTGTACATGGCCCTCCCATGGGCAGGAAGCCCTTCGTACCACTAATGCATCACAAGATCCTAAAGAGATTGATCCTATAACCACATCAATTTAAATTTGAAAGAAGGATTTTTAGTGACCTCATAAGAGGAGACACAGAGTTTGATAGGCTAGTGATCGGATCCCCTCCAATCTAGGATTTTAGAACTGGTAATCCACCTATTTTTCATCCAATAACAAGAAACCAAAAATCTATTGAGCCATTCTGAGATAGCCTCATCACCACACCTCCTATTATTCCAAGTAAAAACTCCATTACTTGGCTTCACATCAACAAGGTTAAGGAAACCAATATTATGTCTAAGCAAAAGAGAAGAAGGATCAAGCCTAGCTACCCCTCCTCATTTTTCATCCATACTAATAACAACATTAAATTCACCATCCAAAATCCATGGGAGAAATGGATCCAGAGAATAGACAAAATTGATATGATCCCAAAGATGTGTCTTACCTAAAATATTAGTAGGAGCATAAATATTGGAGAAAAGACATCTTTTGCTAGTTTCAAAATTGGAGGCAGCCATAGAGATGGAAGATCAACTAGAAACCCACCACAAGGGGGAGATTTTCCTTGGGTTCCAAAAGCAAGCCACCCCCCCATAACTACCCAATGCCCCCATCCCCTACCAATAGCCTTGGGGCCAGATATGCAAAGCACAATTATTCAAACCATCCACTGTAAGATTTGTTTCTTGCATAAAGACCACATTCGGAGCCTGAGACTCGATTAATTTGTGAACAACCTTTTGTCTAGGGATGTTGTTCAACCCCCTTACATTCCATGATAAAACAATCATTTAGGGGGGTGGGATAAGTGGGAATCAATGGGTTTCATAGACCCAAACTCAACTAAAGTATCACCCATAATCTTAACCTTCTCTTGATCAGTCTTCCTTCCGCTCCTTAACTGTTTATCTAGAGGCCCCTTTTTAAAGGATTTTTATTGCAAGCCTAAGGCAGGAGGAGCCTTAACACCCTTCATAGGATCCTTGAATGCCTTTGTTACTTGGGGACAAGGAGCCAACCCAACAGTACCCACCAAAATCTGTGACTCCTAAATGCCACCAATATTCTAAACTTGAGAAGGCAAGTCCAGAGCTAGCTGATAGACCTGTTAAACCCCTGATGATAAAATCAGCTCCTCCTTCATTTCTTCCACCTCTTGAATCTCTACTTGACCCTTAACCCTAGAAGTAAGCTCAATTGGGAAACCATCTTCTTGGACTATACTATCCAGAACCTCAAACCTATTAAATGTGCCATCATTCTGTCTATCACTCTAGGATCTCTTCTTGCCTTTACCTTTATTATGAGATTTAACTAGGATAAAACCCTCCTTATCAATGGGGCCATCAGACTGGAGCTTTCCCCTTGTCCATCCTAGGAGGTCTAGAGGTAGACAAGGGGGAATATTTTAGTCTGAGACAATTGTGGCGTAGATGACCATATTCATGGAAAATTTTGCATCTGAATGGAAGGGTTTCATAATCTAGCTATTAGATCTAGGTGGAAGAACCCATGAAAATTTACATATATTTAGGTAAAGGATTATTCAAATCAACTTTGATACAAATACAGGCAAAATAAATTACCTTACATTCTTGATTTTGTAAAGCTGCTCCAACAGGTTTCCTAAGAAGCAAAGAGATTGAGTGGAGGATATCTTCCCTCCAAAATTCCAATGGAAGCCTTAGCAAACAAACCCACACAGGCACTAGCAAAGGCATCTCTTCAACAGAGTTAAAGCCCATATGCCAAGGCTTGATGAAGAGCCCAACCTGGTTAAAGATATAAGGGTCACCTTTAAAATCCCTATTCCTATCTGACATACTTCAAAAAATAACTAGGAAATAGTTATTAGCCACTAAAAGAATCTCCATATCTCCTTCAGGGTTCCAAACCTAACATGCCCAGGATTCCAACATAGGAAGAGAAAGACAAAGGCCCAAAAATTTTCAAATGAGAGCATGCTTGCACTAGTAATCAACATCTTCTGAAACTTGCTCAGGTTGAATAACCAAAACCGGTCTATCTTCTGATCTCACCAAACATCCACTTACTTTTTTAATTCAAAACGACCCTTTTGATGAGGAGGTACCCTCTCCAAAAAGAGGAAACTCAGTCTGATCCTTATTACTAGCATGCATCAAAGAGGATGGATCCACCATCTCCAAATCTAGGGAAGAAGCAAGACCCTAATTCTTCATGGCTATACAAGCTCAAGCACCAATCAAAAGAGGGAGAGAAGCAGGGCAGTAGGCCCAAATGCCCTAGCTGCATCGCACCTCGCATCTAAGGAACCCACGCTCCACATAGTGGCTTAAAAAATGCTTGAAAAAACACCCCACCATAGATAGGAGGAGATTAGACCCCTGTCTAACCCCCTCCAGACCCCTGTAAACATAGAAAACCCCCCCCATGCATGTAAAATGGTTGCCACTGTGTTCAAACAATAGGCAGAACAAGCTAGGGCACGTGGGCCCTAGCTCACACCAGCTCTGTGACACTCTATTTCTACTATCGTTGCTCACCAAAATTCATCATTAATTCCATACAACATACGTAATAATTTTAAAAATGAAACCAACCTAGTAATGAAGACCAAATTGACAATAACTAGAACCGTTTCTCCAAATTCTTCCAAGTCTCTTATTTATATCTAGCATGTTATGCTCTGCCATGTCTTAAAAACTTCTTTTTATGCCTTTTTATTCATCTCCATGCTTAACTCCATGCTAACAGATTTACCAATCTCCCCATCAAATTCAATGGCTAATTCTATGCATATAGAAATAACTCATACACTACTAACAATCACCTAAGTTTTATCATGCAAAAATCCTAAACTCTGTGATTGTTTGCATAATAGCTTATTAATTCAATTCAACTATGTAGTGCCTAAAATTCTTAATTGATTTGATAAGGGAGAATATTTTATTTTCAATTAGGGATTATCTAAGTTTTAAATATTTCAAGTTGGTTCTCATAAAAGTGATAGGGTGTTACCTTTATTCCCTCTTCTATGTGAGTATAGTAGCAATTGTATGCTATGAAGTGAATGAGTAAAATAAAAAGTATTTAGTGAAATCTAGGCTTACTAGTACTAGGGCCTATGATATAGCCTCCTTAATATCTTGGAAAGACTTCTTGGATTCAAGTGTCCACTCCACTTTGTCATCCTATTTGAGCATTGTGTTCAATGGTCTGATGATTTTTGTAAATCTTGATATGAATTTTCTCATAAAATTAATCTTCCCAAAGAAGGACTTGAGCTCCTTTTTAGTATTTAGGAACATTATTTTTAAAATCCCTTAAATTCTCTCTAGATCAATGATTATCTCATCTTTAATGATAATGTGTCCAAGTAACTTGCCTTTGATAATGCCAAAAATGCTCTTTTGGGGTTAAAAAAGATATCAAACTTCCTACACATTTCACAAATAGACTGAAGGTGGTTGATATGATTAGCTCTATCTTTAGAGAAAATAGTGAGGTCATCCATGTATATAATTATGCATTTACCTATTAATCATTGAAATGTGTGATCCATCATTCTTTTAAATGTAGCTCTAGTGTTGATAAGCCAAAATGGCATTCACTTGTATGCATAAGTTCCCCATGTAAACATAATTTTCATCATATCCTTTGATTCCACCAACACTTTATTATATCCTAAAAATCCATATAAGAAAGACATCATTCCATAACTACTCATAGTTTGTATTACCTCATCTAAGGAGGGCAAAGGATAATTTTCTTTTTCAAAAGATTTTTTCAAGTTATTGAAGTCAACACACAACCTAATTTTACCACTCTTTTTCTTAACCAAAACTATATTAGCCACCCAAGTTGAATTCTTGATAGGAAAGACTATTTGGGTGCTTAGCAGCTTCTCTAATTCCTTTTGAATCAATGGCTCCAGAATAGGGTTAACTAGTCTTTGCCTATACCTAAATGGTTTATGATATTTCTTGAATATAATTGTATGGGTGATGAATTTGGGATTTAATATCCTTAATTCATCATAGGTCCATGTAATTACATATTTATACCTGATGATTAATTCCTTAACCTTTTTAAATTTCAACTAGAGTGAAATTGAAGCCAATATTGATGAGGTGTGGGTCTCTTTCATCACCTAAACTTTATGAGTTAAACTCAAACTCATCAACCTTGAGTTGCCTTTTTTGTTATGCTTGAAGATCTATATCAAAGGCTCTCTCCAAGGTAACCATCCCTAATGGGATATACGTTTCCTTCAAGTGGATGACATCCTCTTCACTCAATTCTTTGTGGCACCTATGGCTTCATTCCTCATCATCAATTATATGAGACTAAAATTATCCTAAATTTGTTAAAAATTATATGATTTACTAGTCATCATAAAATACTTTAAATTTTTAAACATTATCTAATAATTATGGACAAGTTATCAATTTGATGGATAACTCCTACACTTTTGACTCCTATAGGGTTGTCAAACTTATTTTTGAATCATCCAATGAATTGGAATTTTTGTTTCATTCCCTCAAAATGGACACTATAATGAAATCCTTAAATGACTTGATTAAATCCTAGGCTATGTGCTTGTACTTCTTTAAATATAACAATTTTCATTGGTACTTATTCTTGACCTAGTTAATCATTAGTTCTATGTCTCTATATTCTAGTATCACTTTGACATTGTTCTTGAGGATAAACTATAATCCCAAAATCAATGCCTCATACTTTTAAATATTTTTAGTGCATGGTAATTAAAGCCTATATACTTTTAGGTATTTTTTTCCTTATGGGTTGAGCAACTTGATACCAACATTTGATCCTTGTTTGGATCTTGCTCTATCGAAATGGAGGGTCCATAATTGGGAAGGGCCCTAAAATTATTCCTTTGTTTCATGCTTCATAGTAAATGTATAAATTCTATGACTAATAGACTTATAACTTACTTCTTCATTGGAAGTGTTGTACTCTATAATAGTATGCTTCTTCTTTAGCTCTCGATCAATCCTGATATGGTTTTTAATGCCTCTCCATGGTAGCCAAATATGAGAGAAGTTTGTGGAAATATATCCATTTAACATTTTTGACTAATATATGCTCAATAATATCCCATATCCCTCTATAATATCTACTACCATTATGTTGATAGTAATTTGTACTTAAGGTTCTAATGTAACATGGATTCTTATATCATTGAGTTCTCCCATAATAGGGACTATTGTTCTATCCAGCTATGAAATAGTCCTCTTGAATGGACTTGGGCTCAAATTGAGCTTCTAAAAAATGGAGGTTGGCATAACAGTAGCTAAAGATCTAGAATCTACCAAATAATTGTGTATATTCTTCACAAATGCCCAAATGGTTAGCAAGAAAGGAGGGACCTTAGGCTTACTTTTATATCACATTTGTATTAGTTATTTTGGACTTTTTTGTAATAAACTTACTTGTGATAGACATCCATAATAACTCCTTTTGCTATATAATTTGTGCTAGTTCATGAGGAGTGATATTGGCTTTGATCTTCTTATTATCCTCAATAATGTTATATCCTCCCTTATTTTGTTCTTCTCTATACTGAGGCTAATCATTCCCCTTTGGGGGAGGAGGATTATTATTATCTTTAGGAATTGGGTGAATAACTATATTATTGGAAGGAGTAGAAGTGGTGAGAGGTTGTTTATTCCTCAAATTGTAATTATTCCTATTGAAATACTAGAATGCTTGCACTTCATTAGAATTATCCTTTGGAGCATTTCATATTTACTAGGGAAGGGAGACTCATAAGTTTCAAAGACCATAGCTAAACTTGAAGGGCAAAATTCATGAGGGAGATTCATAGGATTCATCATTTGATCTTGTCTAATCATTTCTCTCTAAAATATTTCAAAGGTTACATATAACTTTACATAGTCTAATTCCCCATGATGTGATGTGTTGTGAACCCTAGACCAAGTAGATAGAGTTGTTTCCATGATATTAATTTTTGGTAAATTATTAGATTTTTGTTGCTCTCTATTATTGGTGGGTCTGTTGAAAGGATTGTTATACCTTGAAAAGCCAAAAAAATTATTATAATTATGATTAGTGATATTACCCATCCTTTTTTTCATATTCAGGAAGTCATTGCTCAACTTTGGACCATTTTTTGTATAAAATCCAATTATTCTTTGGTGGAGTTAGAACCCTGAGTGACTATATAATTGGTGTGAGCTAGATGTTGATTCTGATTTTTCTATTGATGGTCATTCTTTTGTGCTTGATTAATGAGAAACCCATAATTCTAATTGGTCTCTTGTTTTGTCATGGGAGGTAGAGTGTACAATTAATTATGGTTAAATGTAGGGACATTATGATTAGCATGTTGAATTGGATTCAAATATGGGAATCCATTATTAAATGTTTGGCTTCATGAATTATTAGGATTGAGCCATTTTTTGATATTAATAGTTTATTGAAATTCTAAATCTAAAGTATTGGCCATGATATCTCTCCATAGAAACACTATAGTAATAGGATCCAGAGGGTTTTGATATATTTTGAGTGTTAAATCTACATCTGGATTATATGTAGTATTTAATTAAGTGTACATAATCTGAAATCTTGTATTGAAGGCTTGGATTAACTCATTAGGCTCCCTCTTCATGCTAGTGAAATGTTGATACACTAGACTTGGATTAATTACTTTCCCAAATTAGGAAAAAAAGGTATTTTGGCATTCATTTCATGAGGTGATAGAATTTTCCTATAAATTGAGATACCAATCATAAGAAGAATCATATAAAGTAAATGGTAACCACCTGCATGAAAAATACTCATGGGTGACATTCATTAATCTTATATTAGCCTTGAAAGATTTGATATATTCTTCTATCATCCTCTTATTTTAGGGGGAGAAGGTATGAAAGTGATTCTTTGGATTTCTTGGTAGATCATGTTGGTCTTCAGGGATAAAAATAGAAAATATAACCAAGGTTGGGCCATAGGAGGGTTGATAAATGGGACATTTATTATAGGGTAAGGTGTCTTATCTTTGGGTATCTTAGGCATAATAGGTACTAGTTTATACCTCCTAATATTTGATAAAGGTGATACCAAAAGGCTAGCATGGGCTTTATACCTTGTTACTCTCTTAGGTGTTTCCAGTGTAATTATATGTAGTGACTAACCTCTAATATTGAGAAAATACACAAGTGTGCCCTCCTTTTACTACCAACTTTTTTTCTATTGATGTGGGTCCTATGAACACCCTAGAAGAATGAATGAGGTAGCTTCTAATGTTTTAGGATCTCTATGGAATGAAATTCTACTTTAGGGAATGATTTATGGGTATGTAGTTAAAACTACTAAGTGATGGAATAACAGGTTGAGCTTTTAGATTGTTTAATGAGGTTTTGGATGAATGTGGGAAATATAATATAAAATCAAACACTAAATGATTTGGATGGATGGAGAGTTACTCTACGGTGGATAGATCTCAAAAAAACACAAAAAGGGAAAGAAAGGTAAGGTAGAAAATAAGGCTTTATATTCTTGAAAAGTCACTTCTAAGACTATTTCTTTAGTGTACAAGTATCTCCAAGACTATATTTTTCCACTTTCAGATATTTCACACTCACAAACAAGAATAGTTAGTATTCTATGAAAATAAGTATAGTAAGTGTTGACCATTTTTTCCCATAGGCCAAAATGGGTCAACCCCCTATAGTCAAAATCTTGTATAGGGGCTTTATTTAATGTAATAGAGTATGTTTTATCTCAAATGATGTCATTTCCTATGCCATTATAGTTTAGTCATAGTTGAGATTGGTCCTTGTGTTATTTGGTGTCTAAGGGACCATTTTAGAGTCATATATGCAAGTGGAAGGTCTTCATGGTGATCAATGCAATTAGAGAATGGATAAGGTTGTTAATGGATGAGCAAATAGATAGTGTTGTAGAGACCCTATGGGATGTCAAGAATGCTTGGAATGAGTATAAAAGTGCTTAGAATTCATATAATCCTTCATTTTATTAATCTAGACATTTTGGGTCAAGTAGTATAAATTTTGAGTAGTCAGTTTATCGATGTCATAATTACCACATGTGGATAAGTTAGTGAGAAACCATCATATGGGCCTATTCACATTAGTCCCAATAACATATTATATAAGTTTCAAGTCATCTAAAAAATCACAATATAAGATATGAGTGTTCAAAGTGGGCCTCTCAAGCATAATTTGCTAAGTTTCCATAGCCAATTTACAAAGAAGCTCAAATAGAGCCAAGTGAGCATATTGACCATGTCATATCTCACATGTGTGGTAGTTTTAATATAAAATAGTTACATGGGTTTGTTCAACATTGTCCTTAGTTATAATGCACTAATTTTTAGGTCATCTACCAAAGCACATCAAAATTTATACATGTTCAAATTTGGCTCCCCAATCATATTTTACTAAGTTTCCCATACTTAGCCAAATGAACTAGACCATTGTTATGATGTCATGTAGGAATGAATGGACCATCAACTTAATCATTTTTTTAGACACAATTAGAAGGATCCCAAGACCAATATATCAAATGGGTTTATTCTTTTTGG
The DNA here is from genome assembly GCA_037957365.1 of Torreya grandis. Taxonomy (NCBI): domain Eukaryota; kingdom Viridiplantae; phylum Streptophyta; class Pinopsida; order Cupressales; family Taxaceae; genus Torreya; species Torreya grandis. The sequence continues at coordinate 2,077,264 of JARHVA010001071.1, read as the reverse complement.
CCTCAAGAACATCTCTTGAAATCTCGGTGCCTCTATGACTCTTGCGCTTCAAGATCCAATCCTTCAAAGTTGGTCAAAAAGTATAATATGTTTGCACTAACATCAAATTAAATCCATTACAAAAATCCATACAAAGCTAAATTCAATGGTTTGAGGGACATAAAATACATCTATAAGTATGTCAAATGATAGTCATGTAGATGTCAATTTTCAGACAGAGCAAATGAAATCCATTTGAGCTTAAATTTAACAGTCTATGGGACATCAATGATGGTCGTATGAACATCAAATGATGGGAGTGAGGATGTCAACTTTAAGATCATGAAGTAGATTTTAGGTTTCAAATAGTGGGTCCTAGTTTATTAAATTTTATGCGTTGCATCATACATCTTAATCCAATGATACAAGAAGGGTCAAAGGGTCAGAGAGCTCAAGAGTTTAACATGTGGCATAAACACATGAGGCTAGTAGACTGATAGTGGGGCTACCACATGGCATAAGCTAGGATAGATTTGATAAGTCAAGGGGTAATATCAATGGTTGGCACTCTATCATACAAATCAAGATCAATAGAGTGAGCAAAGGTCAATTTATTAATGAGATGAGTTAGGTATCTATGACCAATCAAATTAAAGGGACTTCTTCTGAGTTAAAAACATAACAGGATTGAGCCTAAGCAAGCTTTTCAAAGGGTATCTCCCACCATTAAATCTCATTCTAATGCCATGAAAGGGATATAGTATAAATTATATTTTGGGAATATAAATGACAACTATTAGAGATTAATATGGACATCTAGTTCAACATTTTTATGGCTTGCAGGGTCATTTTTGCAACTATGTTCACCATTATTAGAAGGACCTATGTACAGTTTATTCAAATCTAATAAGAAAACAAATGGTTTAAGATTAGTTTTCCTTCTATAGTCAACCTATGAACATAGGTATGAGTTTGAGCATGATCTATTTGGATAAGAGCTGGCATTTCAAAGAATGCCATGAGGGTAGACACGTAGACTCCAATGGCTTCATTGCCAGGACCAACTACATGAAAAGGACCCTTCTCTCCATTTTTGCATGCCATGATAAAATATTCAAGAGTGGTTTAGCACCAAGATAAAATTATAATATATGGATCCATTTTTAATGATTGCATTGATGCTAGAATTAACTCAAAACCACTTGATCCCATAGTTGTAACCATTGGGGAATAACAATGAGGGAATATGTAATTGTGCTACCACTCAACATGACCTGGATCAATCCAATGGTATAAATGAGCATAACTTGTAGAATTAGTTATAACTAAATTTTAAATGTTTGAATTTATTTATTCCCCTTTTTAGTGCCAAAGCTCCCTTTTTGTTGCTTCCTTTCTTCTATAAATATAGCTCGTGAACCATTTTAAAATAGTTCCACTTCTATCTATGGAAAATCCCTAATGGAATGATGTCATACTTTGCATTTAAACATTAATGAAATTCTAAGTTTCAATTTTGGAACAATTTTATAAGTGTGCAAGTGATGTATGGTGATGTTAAGTGATAATTATCTATCCTTTCTTCCCTTATCCTTTCATGTTTATGCAAGATTTATTGTTTTAATAGTTTATATGGAGTGTTGTCAAGCATATGAGCATGTATTTTAAGTGTTCAATGAGCCTTAGTGTTTGCAACTAGCATATGGTTCACTTACCTTAGATAGATTTCATGCATCTCACCTCCATATTGAAATACACATGTTAGAGCCCATAGGACTTGGAAGTTAGTTTGTGTGCCTTGTTTCTAGTGTAGGGAAGTATGATGGTCATATAGAGCATATCTTAGTGTGTCACCCCCTTAGATTACGTTTATTTCATGGAAATTCTAACTCTTTTCCCATAATCAATCATTATCTTAGGTGAAATCCCTTCAAGATACATTTAAGGAGCTAGCCCCTTAAATCTAGAGTCTCACTTCCACTATAGGTATACCCACATACCTAGAAGTGTTCCTATGTTGTCTAAATCTAGAAAATAATTGAACACCCTCTTCTAAGGTATGAGATTTGGTGACAAAAATTTGGGAACACCCGATGGGACCAAGGTCCAAGAGAGTGGAAATATTATTGGTGTGTCTTTACTCTATCAGGTTTTGGAAGCAATAAATCTATCACTAATGGCAACTCCAAATGATATCTTATCGTTGTAAGTAATCTAGGTATCTTTAGTTAAAATTTTGATTAGTTTTTCACATTTAATTTTATACATGAGGTTGACATGAAAAACTATGGTAAATATCCCTACCATGGACCTCCTTATCAGCCTTTTTATGAACCAAAGTATACTCCCCATCAGTCTTATGAGCCATGGAAGCCCTATAATCCTCCATTTCCCCCCAAATAGACACTAGGTTATTGGATATCCCTAGGAGGAAGGCTACCAAGATACCTATCAATAAATTCCTACCTATCAGTCCTAATGTGAGCCTCATCAACCATACCATGATGCCTATGAACCTCAAGAATGCTCCTATGATCCAAGCCAAGAGGAATCAGAGGTTTACATGGATTGTACATAAAGGTATTACAAGGTAAGGTATAGCTTCTTTTAGATTAAAGTAAAAAAAAATGAAGCTATTCTTGATCCCCATCATTACCCTCCTCCTCCATTACTCTTTCCACCCTATATCAAGTCTTTATACAATAAATGTTTACATGAGGAATGTGGCCAAGTTTTGAAAAGATAGACATTTTAGGAAGACTCCAGGTCTAATCATGAATTTTTAGATGACCACCTCAAGCATGAATTAGATTTTACTATCAAATAAGAGGGTAAAGTTACTCCTCAATAAGTTTCAATCCTATGATAGTATCATGAGACCAAGATGGATGAAATAACTCTTGAAGAATATACTCACGAGGTGGGTGAAAATGACTTGTGGCAAAAGTCTAATTTCATATGTCATAATTTAATTAGCTTGGTAAGGTTCCTCTTCCTCCTAATAAGTCTACATCTGATTTGGATAATGCCTCTAACAAGCATGTTGATTATTATCTCAATAAGCATGGAGAAAGTTATCATGTTGTAAATGAAGAGGAATTATTGCATTAGCCCAATGCCATAAGAAATGAGTTTGACAAGCTAGGTAAGCTTTTTTTTCTCTCCAAGAGATTATATCTAATGAAAAGGTTGTTAATGATACTAATGATCATGTTTACAAGTATTCCATCAAGCATAAAGATGAAGGTCATTCTGTTGATCAAGAATCTATTGTCATAGAGCAATCTGATGATGCTAGTGTCCAAGATATTGTAGACATAGAAAGTGAGGGCAAGGAAGAGGTTGAGGTTCCTCGAGAATAGTTAAGAAACCCACCTAGTATTGATCCATATTTAGAGATATGGCACCATGAATAATAGAATCTTAATGCTCCTAAACATCAAGTATGTTTTGCCAAAGATGATTGGTAGCTGTATATGAATCTCTTTCAAGATCTTGATGATCTCTTCCAAGTTGAGGGTCAAGTACATGAAAAGGTGGAGGAAAAGTTTTCCATGGAATATAATGAACAAGATTGGATGGACTATTCAGAGCTCCCTGACAAGATTTAATAACTTGTAATTGAGGAGAAACCCAATCTTATTAAGGATACTATGGAAACTAAAAGGGAAAGCCTTATTCAACTACTATTAAAGGTCATATCTAAAGAAACATATAAGAAATTTGAGGTTTTTTGGATGCAAAAAGATTTCATTTCCATAGCTATCTTGTTTGGAGTTGTTTGTTTCTCATTGAACATCATGCTAATAAAGTTGGAAAACACCATGAAGAAGTTGGAGGCATCAATGTCAAGGATCAAAAGGCTACATGTGTCATTCAACCCTTCATGTCATAATGTAAGAGAGGTTTCAAGCTTATCCTTTTATCCTAGAAGAAGTTTTTATCTTAGGTTAGTTAGTACTTAGGTCAATTTATTTAAGTGTCTATTTCCCTTATTATTGTGTGTGTTGTATTTCCTAAGTGATTTTGAAGCACATATGTGTTCCTTGATTTATGTTTTGTTCCTATTGTTATATGTTGTTTGGTGTGTTTTTCAAGGTAGTTTATGTGTCAAACCTACTGTACATGTGATTCCATATCCCAATGGATAGGATCAGGCTACTAGTTATGGTAAACAAGCATGCCACCCCTAGGAAATCACCAAGAATGTTGATCATTTTTCCCCACAGGCCAAAATGAGTTAACCCCCTATAGTCAAAATCTTATATAGGGGATTTTTATAATGTTATAGAGTATGTTTTAGCTTAATTTATGCTATTTATTATGCCATTCTAGTTTATTCATAGTCTAGCTTGGTTTTTGTGTCATTTGGTGTCTAAGGGACCATTTTAGAGTCATCTATGCAAGTGGCGGGTATTTATGTCAATCAATGAAGTTAGAGCATGGATTAGGTTGCTAATGTATGGGTAGATAGATAGTGTTGTAGAGACCCTATGGGATGTCAAGAATTATTATAATGAGTATCTAAGTGCATACCATTCATTTGGTTCTTCATTGTATTAATCTAGACATGTTGGGTCAAGTGGTAGAAATTTTGAGTAGTCAATTTGATGACATCATAATTTCCATGTATGGACAAGTTCGGGAGAAAAAATCATATAAGCCTATTCACATTAGTCCCAATAATATATGATTCAAGTTGCAAGTCATCCAATGAAGTGCAACAAAGGATATGAGTGTTCAAAGTGGGCATCTCAAGCATAATTTGCTAAGTTTCCATACTTAGCCAATTTGTAAAGAAGCTCTAATAGAGTCAAGTGAGAATATTGATGAGGCCATATCTCACACATGTGACAATTGTAAGATAAAATGGTCTAATTAATTTTTTTATATTAGTCCCTAGTTATAACATGATAATTTTTAGGTCATCCTCCAAAGCACTTCAAAAGTTATACAGGTTCAAATTTGGCTCCCCAATCAGATTTCACTAAGTTTCCCATACTTAGCCAAATGAACTAGACCATCGTCAGGACATCATGCGAGAATGAATGGACCAGTCAACTTGAGCATTTTTGTAAACACACTTAAAAGGCTCTCAGGACTAAAGGATCAAATAGGTTTATTTATTTTGGCATCAAGAATATCTCATAAAATTTTAGTGCCTCCATGACTCTTGCACTTTAAGATTCAAGCCTTCAAATTTGGTCAAAAAGCATAAGACATTCATGCTCATGTCAAATTAAATCCACTACATAAATCCATCTAAGCTTAAATTTGATAGTTTTTGGGATGTCAAATGATATTTTCACAGATGCCAAGTTTTAAATAGAGCAAATGAAATCCATTTGAGCTTAAATTTTATGGTCTATAAGATGTCAATGATGGTCATGTGAACATCAAATGATGGGAGTGACGATGCCAATTTTAAGATCATGAATTAGCAATTAGGTTTCAAATAGTGGGTCCCAATTGATCTAATAGTCCATGTTACATATTACATCTTGATCTAATGGCATGATATGAGTTAAAAGGTCAGAGAGATTGAGAGTTTGACATGTGGCATAAGTTCATGAGGTTGGTAGACAAATAACAGATCCTAAAATCAAATTTGAGGTTTTTATGTGGCATAAACTAGGATATAATTGACAAGTAAGGGGGAAAGATTTATTACCGGCACTTGATCATACAGATCAAGATCAATGAGTGAGAGGAGGTCAATTTGTCAATGAGTTGAGCTAGGTATTAATGACCAATCAGATTAAAGTCACTTATTATGAGTCAAACACATAACTAAGGTCAAGCTAAAGCAAGATTTTTAAATAATGCCATGAGGGTAGACACGTAGACCCTAATGGCTTCACCACCAGGACCAACTACTTAAAAGGGACCCTTATTTCCACTTTTACATGCCATGACAAACTAGTCAAGAGCAGTTTAGCACCAAGACAAAATTCTAACAGATGGATCCATTTGTTGTAATCATATTAATACCAAACTTAACTCAAAACCACTTAATCCCATCATTGTAACCATTAGGGAGCATCAATGAGGGAATATGTAACTGTGCTACCACTTGAGGTGACTTGGATTAATCAAATGGTTTGAATGAGCATAATTTACAGAAGTAGTTGTAACTACATTTCAAATGTTTGAACTAATTGATTCCCCTTTTTAGTGCTAAATTTCCCTTTCTCTTGTTTCCTTTCTTCTATAAATATATCTCTTTAGCTATTGTAAAATAGTACCACTCCATGTATGATGAATCCCTACTAGAATGATGTCATACTTTACCTTTGAACATTAATGCAATTCTGATTTTCAATTCTTGAAAAATTGTCTAAGTGTGCAAGTGATGTATGGTGATGCTAAGTGATAATTATTTATCCTTTGTTCCCTTATCCTTTCATGTTTATGCAATAGTTCTTATTCTAACAGGTCATATGGAGTGTTTTCAAGTGTATGAACATGTCTTTTAAGTGTGCAATGAGCTTTAGTGTTTTCAACTAGCCTATGGCTTACTTACCTTGGATAGATCTTGTGCATCTCACCTCCATATTGAAATACTCATGTTAGATCCCATTTGACTTGGAAGTTAGTTTGTGTGCCTTATTTCTTAGTGTAGGAAAGTATGATGGTCATATGGAACACATCTTATTGTATCACCCCCTTAGATTAGGTTTATTTCATGCAAATTCTAACTCTTTTCCCATAATCAATCATTAGCATATGTGAAATAGCTTCAAGATACATTCAAGGAGCTATCCCCTTAAATCTAGAGGTTCACTTCCACTATAGGTACACCCACATACTTGGAAGTGTTCCCATGTTGCCCAAATTTGGAAGAGGAATGAACACCCTCTTTTAAGGTGCAATATTTAGTGATAACATGGAGCTTACTGATTTTTGATGCCTCTATGTTTATCACAGGTACTCTTAGTGTTTAAGAACACTTCTCATTTTAAAATTTTGGGAATTCATGACATGAGTAGCATTTTTTTGGTAATCTAGTTACCTATAGTGAAATAGAGGTAGATCAAATTAAACTATTCCACAAATTTATATTGATTGGTGGTTGGGATCCACCATGGTCCTTATGAATTTTGAAGTACATATGTTGATCTTAGTAAATTATGATAAAAGTTATAAACTAAAGACTAATATAGATGAGTATTTATATTGAGATCTATACTAAAGTGATTTGGTTAAAAAATAATCAAATGAGAGGGGTAGGGTAGAAAGAGAATGTGTGATTGTTGATCCTTAAATTAAACATTATGACAAAGTTTCAATCACAACTGAACATGCATTTAACTAGTATATAATGTAAAATAGCGTAATCTCATATCTAACTATACACCAAGAAAACTTCTAAGGATAATATGAAGGGATACAAGAAATAAATTCACTTTAAATATTTTATACTACATTTAAATATCATTTGCACATTCTAATGCAGAACAAATGAAATGAAGCAAATTCAAAATCATTCAACTAATCTAGTGTAAATACAAATTAGTAACCCTATATTAAAGATGTAAATTTAGAATTCATGAGACAATTCAAGTTCAAGAAATGGAACAATAAATTGAGAGAGAAAACATGAAAAAATTGACACAAACAAACTTAGACAAACTTTTTAGTATTCCTTGTTTATATTAATTGCTCCAAAGTATACAAGTTTTGCTCAAAAATTTGTCTCTCTAAAAAATGGTAATATTGCCTTTTATAGAAGGACAAGGTAATATATTGGTCAGTTACAAAATATAAGGATAGTTATCCTTATTTATAGTTCTAGAATACATTTTCTTTTCCAAATGGACTAATCTAGAGGCAAATATGCTAACAAACTAGAATATGCCTTTACAAAAGAATATTCCACTTTAAAAATGTTAAAATGCTTTTACAAAATGGAATATTAATTAATTGGTAGACCATGTGCCTAAGAACTTGTTTTCTATTGTTGAAGGATGTTCATGGCCTTTGGGTGTTTCTCATTGATTAACTCCAAGTCAACAACTAGTTTTAGGAGACACTCTTCCTCTTTGTCAACTATATCATTCAATTCTCTATCATTTCTGGCCATGGCTTCCTTGATGCTCTAGGCCTCAATTATCCTTTCTACTAAATTAAATATCATTTCTAGGACCATACTATTGTTGACCCTAGATTGGTCTTGACTTTTACTTCTTATTTCTTGTGTCACCAAAGTAGCCCTATGCTTGAACTCATCATCTTTCATGATGCCTAAGATAGCAGGTTGTGCAAGGTTAGTGAGCATGGTCCCAAGGATCTATTTAATCCTTTTTACTAGCTCCTCATCATCTTTTAGGATTCTCTTTAGATATTTTGACCAAGCACTCAGATTATAGACTTTTTCAATAACTATTCCCAAAATTTCATTGAAATGTACCAAACTAATTATTTTGAACCCAAGAATCTACCTTCCAACCTATATGTTGATTATCCATGTTATCTTATCCTTTAAATCTTGTCATTGGGCTATTAGACCCTTACCCACTATATTTTGATGTGCCAATTCACTTTGCCTTAGCTTCATTGATTTCAAGGCATAAAACATGTCATAGAAGGATTCATCAAGCATTTTGACCATTGCTTCTAGGACTAATGGCACTATTTGGGTCTCTAGATTTTCCTTTCCCTTGTCTAAGTTATATATCCTTTGTTTCATGCCCTTGATTCCTGATCTAATCTGATCTAAATGACCATCAACCAAGCTTTTTATGTCCTCCTCATGTATGGGGTGTTCACAAGTTGTTGTTCCCTAACTGGAGTTAAGCCTACAAATGTCTCAACCTTTTGAAATGTGAATTCCTCACCTTCAACCATGTTTTTCTTGGTGCTTACTCTTTCCAATACTACTATCTTAGGATTGAATTTTACCATGGTGGATGACTCTATTACCTTAATAGGTTCTAAGACCTTTATCCTTGTGTTGCGTGATGCACTTGGGGTGTCCATTTGTGTACCACTTGATGCTCTTGTGGAAACTATTCTTATTTATTATTCCTCCTTCATCAAAGCCAATATTTATGGCTTGATTTCCTCATGGACATCAATGCTAATTATCTTCGTCAAGGAACAAGAATGAGATAAGGTAGGAATCTTCTACATTTTCCCATAGATAGACCATTCAAGGATAATATATCAATGAATGGGATAATCCTCATTGAACAAGTTGACCTGACTCATGGGGTGGGTGAAGGTCAACTTAGTCTTCTTCATCCCAACTAGGACCAAGGCTAATTCTTCTTTTCTCTTCTATGTTGGTATTACCAGAACTAAGTCCAAAGCAACCTATTTTCCTTTATCTTGTTTAACCTCCTCTACCTAGGCTTGGGGATATTCCATTTGTTCTTCTTCTTCCTCTAACCCATAATATTTATCAAGTACCTTAAGTGCATCCTCCACTATCTCATTTGGTTCTAAGGTAATCATATCAAGATACTCAATTGGAGATACTAGTCTTTGAGGTAGGGTTGAGGATGATGGGCCTTCACCAGGTCTTTCTTCTAGTTTTTCTTTCCTAAGACCTTGTGCAACCTTTGCTTAGGGATGCTACCCTTAATTTTGTGGCTATTATTGATGGGGCCTAGAAGGTCTAGGCAAAAAATGGTATTAAAGGGGCCCCATTTTCCATATCTCACCTAGTGGCTTGTTATCTTCCCTAGCCTATTTAGGCTCCAGCTTGATGTTTTATTTTTTCAATCTAGTCAATACCACTAAAAAACAATAGGCTCTGATGTATAATGGGTCATGAACACTGGGCTAGTGCTCAGTGACTACCCCTTTAAGATCCCACTATCTCAAATATTCTTTTTACAGCGTGAAGGAGGCCCTATATCTAGAAATAGCATTTACATGCTCCTAGTTTTGCAAAATAGTCCTACTAATTGTCAATGGAAAGGGATGGGGAAGGTCTTTCCTTTTTTCCTTGAAAAATCCATCTATATTATGAAGAAGTTGGTAAGACACTTCCTTTTCTACAAGCTTGGTTAGCACATAGATGGTCAACCTAAAGGGTTGTGTCAAAGTTCTTTCAATATCGATCACTATGTAATTAGGATAGAACCAAATGTCCCCTATCAATTCCACATATTTATTAATCAATGGGTTGACCTTGCTCATGGGAATTCCTATGATGTCTTCCACTAGGGATGGATAAACACAATCACAGATGTACTACATGTTGTTTTTGTATTTGAAAATATGAAGTTTGGAGTAATGATGGGAGATAATGGGTCTCCCACTAGGTAACCAATTCTTGATATTTGGGATCTAGGTGGAAGCTAAGAGAGTATCCAACATATAAGAGATCACATAAAATTGTTTGCTTATTTTCTTCTTGATTGTTATAAATTGGGACTTCAAGCAGATGTTAATCATCTCACCTAGTAGGGGAATGAGTCCCTTCTCCACCATGAAGTAGACATAGGGCACCTAGATTTTGTCAATGTGTGTGGTATAGGGGGCTACACATAGCCTATTTAATAAAATTATTATCATCCCAATTCCTTCCTTAAATTGAATAATTGGGATTTTACATGTGGAGTCTTGGACTACCTAGGTTATAATGAGTAGCCATGTGGCCAAGATTATGTTCAAATTATGCTCTCTAGTCTAATTTTTTTTATGGTCGGTAGGTCTACTTAGGGTTTACATAGGTTATAGTATCTCTCAAAAGCTAGGGGAGAAATTTAGGCTATTTTATTAAAGCTACATTTCATGCACAACTAGTCATCCTCAATTTTACAATCAATAAAAAGAGGAGTAATGATCCAGGCGACAATTTGGGTGGTATAATGAGCACCAAGATGCGGTGGTACAATGGACCATGGCTACCGGAGTTGTTGTTGTAAGGCCCCAGAGTGGGCAGCTGGTAGACCAGGTAGGGCTACACATAAATTTGTATTGTTTCAAATCTTGGATGCTAAATTGTCGGGTGACAGTTAATTCCTTGAATTTTGTATTATTTTCATTCTTGGAAGTCACATTGTCAGTGACAGTTATTTCCTCAAGCCATTATGTCCTCAAGCACTGTATTATTTTAATTCAGGGACGTCAATTTGTCAGTGACAGCTATTTCTCTCGAGCCACTCAGTCTTAAATCATCACTTGTTAATTCCTTGAGCCACTCAATCCCTCAATGTTTTCAAAATATGTATAAATGCATTATAAACTAAAAAGGGAAGGCAGACATCTCTTCTTAGAGATAAGTGTATGTTTTGTATCTAAAATTTTAAAGTAATGCAACATCTCTTCTCAAAGAATTCATTGTTATTTTGTTAATTCTATGCTATTGAAATATTCATCAATCAGAACTTCTGAGTTCTAGATCAGTGGTATCAGAGCGGTTTGTCTTGAGAGTGTATGATCTCGAGGATGAGGTTAGGATACAGGAAACTTGGGTGGGAAGTGACAAAGCTTCCAAACATTCCACCTATGCACCCCAAATGAATTAAAATGGTGGATGACACTGAGACATCTGATTGTTTCAAGGAAATGGTGAATGAAGCCCTCCAGCGGCAACAAGCGTAGATGCTCCAACAATTTTCTCAAATTCTTCAAACACTTTCAATCGGAAATTCTGGCTCCATAGCTACACATCCTGGCTCCTCATCGAGGGAACTTCCTTTCAGTGCCCCAACACCCTTCAAGGTTTAGGTAAATTTTGATATTATCACATTTAAAGGCAAAATCAATTGGAAAAAGTTCACCTGTCTTCCTACTTCTCTGTAAATAAGTTCACCGATGGAGAAAAGATCACTTTTGCTCTTTTGAAATCATCATTGCCCATGAAAAACTGGTGGGAAGTGTACAAAAATAGGTTCAGTATGGATATCATTAGCCTTGGGGTGGAACCTACCTACGATGATTTTATGGAAGCAGTAAAAGAAGAATACTATCCCATTGGATCATATGATGATCTGTACATACAATAGCAGCAACTTTACCAAGGTAAGGAACAATCTATCCAAGATTACACTAACATTTTTCATTCTCTATCTGTGAGATTGGGCATCCAAGAAAGTGAGAAACACAAGGTTCTCAAATATCATGGTAGATTACAATGGTACATATGAGAAGAAATGGAACTCTTTAATTTGGAAACCATCGGTGAGGCATACAAGTTCATAGTAAATATTGAGTAGAAGCATGGAAGAATGGATATAAAGAATCAGTCTTCAAAATGGAAAAGTGATAAAGAAGGTCAAACACGAGGCCAAAATTGGAAGCAAAAGGAAGGAAAGATTGGGAAGTGGTGTGGTTATCACAAATCTGGAACTCACTCTAAAGAAGAATGTCGAGTTATCAAATCACTGCTTTCTGAGTCACCATCCTCAACATCTACTGCTCTACCTCATACAGACCCTGCAATCAAAGAGGTTGAAGAAGAAATTATAGATGTTGATCCTGAAGCCATTGTAGCTTCATCACAGACACATGACGAGATGCTAAATGACAAGGAAAGGTTGTTTCACTCTAAGTTATGGGTGAAAGGTAAGCCTCTGCATTTCATTCTTGATAGCGGAAGTCAAAAGAATTTAATCTCTACTAATGTTTTGAAAAGCTTGAATCTGTCCATGAAGCCTCACCCAAAACCATATACTATTGGATGGTTGAGTCCAAGGAGAAACCTCCGTTTCACCCACTAATGTCTTCTCTCATATGCAATATGACCTTTCCAAGATGAGGTCTTATGTGATGTGGTCAATCTAGATGTTTGTGATGTACTCTTTGGTCAGCCATTCATGTATGATCGACATGGTATATAAAAATCAAGAACTAGATAAATCACTCTCACTCTTGGAACATGATGCTACAGGGTACTAGAAGTACCACCTTCCACATCTGTCTCTCTACTTAGCGCCAAGAAATTTGTTTTCATGGTGGTCAAGCCACAGGAATCTAAAAGTGCTAATGTTATAGCCTTGACAACACAACAACAAAAGCAAATAGTTGCACTAAAGAAGTTCCTAGCCTTCCATCCATAGACTGATGGTCAGTCAAAAATGGTGAAAAATTGGGCCTCACACAGTTCCATAGACCATAGTCCCTTCTAAGTGTGCATTGGGAATCAAATCAAGACACAACTACCAAACCTGATTGGGAACAGTGACGCAATGGGGACCATTGCTTTTCAAGGAGGGAGGAATGATATGGGTGACAATTTGAGTGGTATAATGAGTGCCAAGATATAGTAGTACAATGGATTTTGGCTGCCAAAGTGGTTGTTGTAAGGCCCCAGAGTAGGTGGCTGGTAGACTGGGTAGGGCTGCGCGTAGCTTTGTATTGTTTTAAATCTTAGACGCTGAATTATCGGGTGATAGTTAATTCCTTCAATTTTGTATTTTTTTCATTCTTAGAAGTCACATTGTCGATGATAGTTATTTCCTTGAGCCATTATGTCCTCGAGTACTATATTATTTTAATTCAGGGATGTCAATTTATCAGTGACAACTATTTCTCTCGAGCCACTCAGTCTTAAATCGTCACCCATTAATTCCTTGAGCCACTCAATCCCCTGATGTTTTCAAAATATGTATAAATTCATTATAACCCAAAAAGGGAAGGCAGACATCTCTTCTTAGAGATAAGCATATGTTTTGTATCTACAATTTTTAAGTAATATGACGTCTCTTCTCAGAGAATTTATTTTTATTGTGTTATTTCTATGATATTGAAATATTTGTCAACCAAAACTTCTAAGTTCTGGATCAAGCAAAGACATCAATGCAGTGAATTACCTCAGGCTTGGAAGTAGTGTAGTATAAGCTATCCATTTGAATAGAAACTAGGTCATTGTATCTCTTCAGAATGGTTGCATTCTTCTACTCTTCCCTTATCAAATATTACATCTCCTCAATAGTCCAAAAGAGTTTGAACTAATTCCTATTCCCATTATTTAAGGTTGCAGTGTCTAGGTCCATATCTTTGAAAACCCTCCCCTTATTATCTAAAGTCAAGTACAACTTAATCTCATCCCTTTTTTGTTGTCTACAAGCTACCATGGCTGTGGAAGTTGAAACTACTTAATGAATTTGTTAGTAGCCTCTAGGTCACTTGTTCTTGCTCAATTTGCAATTGAACTCTCTTTGCTTGATTGTGATTGATTCAATCTTGAATTAGGGTTTTTATGGATGCTTCGGGACTTTTGGATCTTTAATGGTGATGATAATTTATACTTAGGCTCATTCATGTCTTAGATTTTATTGAGACCCAAGACTTTATACCTTTGACTTTTTGAGCATATAAAATCTTCAATTTTATCATTTTATGCTTGCATGGTGCCCATGTGGCATCTATTTGACAATTTTCATGGAATTTTTCATAAATGCCCTAAGGGACTAGCCATTGGCCTTTAAAATATTCAACTTATCTTTTGTGTCATTGGATTTTTTTTTATGGATCAACGTGGGTCATTGATAGTGATCACAAGGCTAAAAAATCATTGGTTGCTTTATGTCAGGATTTGTGGTTATGCCACTTAGCATTTTTATGGGCCTCTTAGGCTCTGGGTTCTATTTAGTGGATAAGTTATCACCATGTTTCATTCCTTCAGGCCTTATGGGGCTCATTGAAAAGTCATCAATAACCATGCTCCATATGATCATCCCCTCATCAACAAGTATGAGTTGTTGATCTTGATCCAAATAAATGCATGTGATTGGTCAGATGAACCCAAGCCTTAGTCCATTGGGCTTCCTGTACTCTATCCAATCAATCTCCATGATGAAATGTAGGACATTGATCTTGTAAAAATGAAAGAACTTTAACTAGTGTTGTGATATAATAATGGACTTAGGCTTAAAAACTTTAGGCTAAGGTTTATTTCATGTTTAATAAACATGAAGTAAACTTTGGGTGAAAGTGTTTATGCCTAAGTTTTTGGGATTCATAAAAAAATACCATGGATAAATATCTTAGGCTAAGGTTTATGTTACATTTTTAGAACATTTTCAAAGGAACCAAATGATAAAAGGACTAATTATTTAGGTTTAGACCTAGGATTTCATCATGTTAATAAACACAATGCAACCTTAGGTTAAAAGTATTTAAGCTAAGTCTCATACCACAAGAAATTTTTAAAATAAGATTTAATAAAAGTCTCTAGACTAAGGTTTATGGCATTGAAACAAATTAAATGGAGACCTTAGGATATAGACTTAGACTAACTTCATTTTTGCATATATTTAGGCTATGAGATCATTTTATTATTTGTAGTTCAAAGATATCAAGTGTTTGAACATCTTTCAAGGTGTCCCATTGATCTAAAATACAATCCATAATATTTTAGCACATTTCTAGAGTATGTCTTATGTTTAGGCCAAATAATTGATTAGCTTAAGTTTGATGGTCTTGTAGATGTCAATGACAGCCTCATAGATGTCAAATGATGATCGTGAGATCATTAAATTTATGTTAATAGATCACTAGGTCTGATGGGCTAAAAATTGATGGTCTCATGGATGTCAATGATGGGCTCATGAACATCAAATTATGGTCACAAAAATGTCAATTTTTAGCTCATCAAATCCTTATGGCCCATAGAACTTAGATTTGATACACTCCATTAGATCAAACTTAGTAATGTAGCATAGACCATTGATCACAAATTAGGCAGATGCATGTCATTAGTTTAATTTAATGTATGGGACCATTTTTTATAAAGATTTTACTATGAGAGTGCCACTTGGTCACTTTGTATGGATTCTTGAGCTTTTAACTTTTTGTCATTACATTCACTATGTTGGATCAAACTTCACGATGCAGTGCAAACCATCCAATCAAGATTTGGATATTTAGAATTAGCATAAGTTTTATCATAAGATTTAATTGTATTAATAAATACAAATAGAACTTAGGGTAAGTCTTAGGATAAGTTTATATTTGATAGATGGGGGCCCTTGATTTTTAATAATGACTTCATGTTGTTGGATCTTTGGTTCCACTGAAGCATAGACCATCGATCTTGATTCAGGTGCTTATGCTTGATTAGTCTGATGGATCAAAGCTTTGATTCTATCATGTTTCCCATGATTTTTTAGACCATTTTTCATGATGAAATGTGTACCATCAGATCTAAAAATAAGCTAGGGTCTTAAGTTAGGACACAGGTAAATAAAAAGAACTTAGGCTAAAGCCTTAAGACTAAGGCCTTGTTCGTGTTGATAAATATGAATAGGGTCTTAGTGTTAGGACTTTAGGATAAATTTATTACAAAGGGACCGTGATAAATAAAAATACCCTGCTAACATAAACACTTAACCCCATTATAAATATAAGTAACAAAGGGGGAAAATAAAAGTACCAATTGGGATTTCAGGTTAAGGTTTGGTTTTGTTAAGAAACATGACCAACCTTTAACATGAGAATTAGGCTTAAGTCCAAAGTTAATTTGAAATTTTCCCTTCAAATTCATTCCCACCAAATGTTCTCCTTCCAATATTTGAATTTGAATCAAGGGTTCAAGCTAGGTTTTGTTGAAGGAGGGTTTTATCACATGAGTCCAACTATGAGATGTTTTTAGATCAAAGGCTATCAAAGCCTGGATAGAACTAATATTATGAAAAGTCTAGCATGATCCATCGAAGGGAGATCTATGAAACCTACAACTTAAGACCTAGAAGTCAATATTTAGCAACATTAATCAAGTTTCACATAAAGCCATGAACAAAATTAGCTAGTTTCATCAAACGGATTGATCTTTAAATTCTAATAGAGTATAGAATATCAATTTTCAGTGCCGATGTTCAAAATAATCATAAGGTTCCCCTATTTTTAAAAAATTAGGGTATGTTGACCTCAAAAAATGGAAAATTTTAGTGGAAACATAACAATATGTTAGAACTTAGAGACTCTAGTTTAGACAAATAACTAGATCATCCACTCTACTTGATGCCATTATCTAGATCAATTTATGTATGAAACAAACCTTGCACTAGTAGATTTAGGGTCAAAAATCAAGACATAGCCATGTTGTGTGTGTTATTTGATTCCACTTACTATTTATCATGGGATTCAGGGGATAACTTCTAGGTTTCATAGCTTTAATCATTAACATCGACTTGGAACATGTTTAGATATTCATTAAGAACCATGATTCTAGTTTAGGGAAAGCTTGGGCGTTAATCTAATGCTAGCCAATCATCCATAGCCCTGATAGCGATGCCTTTGGATCCACTCATGGTCTTTCTCCATTACCATCCATGGCCTTGGTGGACATTACCACAATCACCTTTGCTTGAAAAGTTATTTGGTTCGGCAATAATCTCTTATTTTTTTGTATTTTTGGGTCTTTTAGGCTTTCAACAAAGGTTGGGAACTAGAGTAGCTAGGATTAATAATTTTTTCAAGTGTCTGTCCCTTAGATAATCACTTATGATTGCAAGTTTTGTCCCAAGCAAGGATGTATGTTAAGTGCAAGCATGCCTATACCTTAATGGATTAAAGTTGATTATACATGTGTAATTATTATTAAAACTAGGTTTAGGTCAAGATAATGTTTAAGGTATTATAGTATGGGTAACCTATTCATGGGTCCTTACTATTTTTTTCAAATCATAATATCAATCTCCTATCTAAAATCCATTATCAACATATATATGAGGTTTATACAAATATTTATGAGTTTTTGGAGTTTTAAGCAAACTAAGCAACTGTTGTCAACCTAGAGCTGCACCCTGAATCAAAGGCATGCATGAAATGGACAATCCTCTATTTGGTTGAAACAATGGGATATTCTCATGAGGGTGTGTGCCTTAATGGTGAGAAGAACCTCTAGAGAAGGCTGGATCCTATAAGATATATCAATGAGGATCTCTACTCTATGCTGCAGACTACCATGGAAATGGGAGAAGGAAACTTTAAGGGGAAATCCTACTTAATAACAGTGATATACACCAAAATATTGATCCAATCTACTTGGAACCTTGAACACTGAACAAATAAGGGAAAAGGAAGACCTTCAACTTCAATCGACCACTATGCATAAGTATTTCATGAGAAGGTTTGATCTAATGACCAAAACATGATGGAAAATGAAGGAGAGAGGTATGATATAAGACACTTTGTAGCCACTTAACATCCACTTATAGCTTTAGCAACAGACATAAAAAACACTTAACATGACCTGCATAATATGATAAGCTAGCAACTAGGTACAAATCAAAATTTGGGAAGGGAGAAAAATCTACCACATATGCAAATAATTGAATGAATATACACTATGCAAGCACTTGAAATCTAAAAGTACAGTCCTTCTATTGATTAAAGAGGTTACACAACTCACCAATTGCAGAGTCTGGTCTTACCAAGAAAGGGATAAAAAAATCTAAGGCTGAAAGCCAACTTATAGAGAATTATAAAATCCAAAGATTGGTGTTGAAAAATTGAAGAGAAGGATGAACTTAGATTAACTCAAGGCTAACTTGGCCTTTCAATAAAATATGTTTTCCCTTTGTATTTTCATGAAGCTCCTTGGCAATAGAGGAAGTGGACTTGTCTTTGTTTATTGAAATGCCCACCTCTCTTTGCATGGAAATCCATGCCAATGTCAATTTTAGCTTCTTCCTGAGATATTGGAACATCTGAAAGTATGAGATGATAGTATCATGCATTAAATCTAATGCCAATGTCAATTTTAGAGCTTTGACTTGATTCATTGGAAGCTGAGTTGGAATGTTTGAAAGGCTGAGTTAGATGAAGAGATTATTCTCCTTTACATGGAAAACTCCTAGTAGATGTGGGGTTTAACAATTAGTCAATTCTAAATCTAGAAAAGTCAACTCGATGTCCAAATTTAGAACTTTGGATGAGCTATTGGAATGTTATGAGCTTAAGACAGATGAAAGTGCTTGCATGGAAAACCATCTTGTTAAGTGAGAGATAAATTCAGGTTGAATTTATTTCATGGCTATCTATTTTTTGTTTCTATTTATGTGCATGCATTACTCTTGGGTTTATTCCCATGGACTTATCTTTGGTCTTGGATTTTTCTTTGGATATTTTATTAGTCCACTTTCCCATGGATAGTTTGTTTTGCTTTATTTCCCTTTGGATGTCTCCTTCATCTTTTCTGTTTGCAAAATTTTCAAAGCTTTGGATTTCCTTCAAAATTTATGATTTTTGGCTATCTCCTTCAAATATTTTATTCTTGGCTGCATTTGCTTTGGGTTTACTTCCTCAGGACTATCTTCAGACTTTCCTATTATGCCTTTCCCATGGATTTCCTTTAGGTAAATTTCCTAAAGGAATTGACCCTTGTTATTTCCCTTAGGCTTCTGTCCATGCACTTTTTTGTGGCAACTTTTTTGAAGGAATCCTTCAAAATTATGGCTCCTTGCCTTTCCTTCGGCCTTTATTTCTTCTCTACCTTAGGTTTATCTCCATGTGTGTTATTCTAAAAGAATTATATAGATAAAATGTTTGAAAGAATTCCTTTAGACTTTTGTCCCGACCCTGTCATTTTCTAGCAGGCTTTTGTCTATTTTTGAATTTTTCTGTGGACGTTTTTGCTTTGAGGGATTTATTTCCCTTAGATTTTTTCCAAATTAATCCTTCGAGAAAAAATTCTAAAGGAATTCCTTTAGAATTTTTGTCTAAAAGAATTATTTCCTTTGTTTTCTCTTTTGCCTTGTTGGATTTATTCCATGGATTTTGTCTTCCTTCTATTTTCTCTGAATTTCTTCAGACTTTTTGTCTGAAGGAATTCCTTTAGACAAAACTCTGAAGGAATTAGTTTCTTCTTCTTTGCCATGGCTGAGAATGTCCTTTAGAAAGATTTCAAATGTCTCGACATTGACCAAGTGCCCTCCGTAAGGGCTTCTATCCTTTCTATGTGCCCTTCAAAAAAGCTGGAATGGTCTTGTCACTGACCAAGTGCCCTTTGTAAGGGACTCTATCCTTAATATGTTCCCTTTTTGGAAAATTTATAGGGCACTTGGGCTTTTTGTAGGGCTCCTAGGTTTTTTATAGGGGTCCTATTACTTTGAATTTATGACTTCTCTCTTGGATTTCTTTGGACTTTAATCTGAAGGAATTATTTCATACCAAAAGTCTAAAGGAATTATTCCTTAGGCACTTTACTCTTTGGTGGACTTTTGGGAGGAGGCTGTAGGTTTTCTTTTTTTATAAATCCTTTGAAGTATTCCTTTGGAAAAAAAATCTGAAGGAATTCCTTGAGACTTTTGTCTGAAGGATATCTTCCTTTGTCTTTTCATTTCTTTATGCAATTTCTAACCTTGCCCTTTTGATTTTATGGCTCCTCCTTGGTCCTTTATCCTTGGCTGATTTCCCATGGACTTAAGTCCTTTGAAATTTTTTGAAGCTATGTGAAATCAAGCCTTCATTGTCTAATGGAAATCTTGTTATATTTAAGCCCTTTGCAAATGAGTTATTTCAATTGGTCTACATCTACCCAATGTACTATTTCTTCCTTAGCTAGAGACGTGAACTTTCTAAATGGCAAGAGACAATCTGACCTATGGAAGAATTGTCAATATTTTTGGTGACTCAGGTGGCCCAACATGCTTGATATGCTTGAGAACTCAAACCATATAGATGCTATTAGAACTCCTAAAATAATGATAAACCTTATTTTTGACTAAAAATCTCCTTTGATCATGGCTGAAGTAACCTCCCTCTTCAAAATAAAAAGGGAAACACATGAAAGCAGAAAACTAACTAAAAAGAAAATGTGTAAACAAGCACTTATTAGACAAAATTGAAGAAAACTATTGTGCTTGAATAGCACATGGAGGAAAGCAAAAACAACTATGTACATAGAGTTTTGCTCTTTAATAGTAATGTTTTAGACGTATCCCATTGTCTGGGATTGGAAGCTCTTGGTCATCCATCTTAGTAAGTTGGAAGGAATTGTGGGATTTGTAGCTTGAGACCATGTATGGGCCACTCTAAAGGGAATCAAACTTTGTGTGCTTTCTTGGTTTGGCTCGATCCTCATCCCATTTGGAAACCAAAACTCTTTTATTAAAGCTTCATGAGGAAGCTTCTTTTTCAAATGTTCTTTTCACCTATGCTTGATGACTTTTTATGGCTATCATGACTTGATTTCTTGTCTCTTCCAACTCCATAAGCTTTGCATACCTGATCTCCATAGGCTCATTCTCCAACAACTCAAGTTGATGCATTAGTTCCAAAGCTAGAAACTTGAGAGAAATAGGTAACCTTGCTTCCTTACCATAGAATAGCTTATAGGGAGAGGTGGTTATTGACCTCTTATAGGTGATCCTATCAACCCATAGAGCTGAATTCAACTTGAGATGCCATGACCTCTGATTGTCTTCAATAGTCCTTCATATGATTTTTAAGAGGTTATTGTTTGTAGATTTAACAAGGCTATTTCCTTGTGGATAATAGTTTGATGAAGTGCTAAGATAAAATCTATGTTGGATAGCCCATTGGCTGATTCTAGATCCCACAAAAGCCATTGCATTATCAGAAATAATAGTTGAAAGAACTCTAAACCTAGTGATCAAACCTTCATAGAAATCAAGAACGCTAGTTTCATTTGCTTCTTTTAATGTAATTGCTTTCGTCCAATACGTGAAGTAGTTTTTCGCTGTTAGAATCCACTTATGCCCTAAAATAGAAGGGGGGTTAATGAGACCAATAAAGTCCAATCCCCACTTGAAAAATGACTGATCCACTGTAATTGGTTGAAGGGGCAGGGTTGCAAGTTTAAACAAACATAGCACATTGTTTGCACTTCTTAACCCATGTATGGCAATCACCAAATATAGTAGGCCAATAGTACCCACCTCTCATGATTTTAAGTATTGTAGTTCTTATGTAAAATTTCCCTCCACTAAGTACATCATTGAATTCTTCAAGTAATCTTTGAGTTTGGCTTGGCTCCACACACCTTAGTAACATTCCATTGATATCCTTTTTGAACAAAATGCCATCAACGAGCAAGAATGGAATTGATTGCAATCTGAAATACCTTCTTTTTCAAGCACTTAGGTGAGAAGGGTAACAACCATCTTGCAGATAGCTTACCAGATCATGAAACTAGTTGGAAGGTGAGGTGTGAACAACAACAATCTCTTCATCATTTGAAACTACAATAGCTTCATTAGTTTCTTTCAAGTCTTGAGCTAGATGCTCACAAATTCCTTTGCCTCTAACAAGCTTTGTAATTTTAATTTCTACGTCATATTCCATTACTTTGGTTATCCAACCAGCCATCTTCTTGTTTATGTCTTTGTTCAGAATAAATTCTTTGATGCTTGGATGAGCAACCATTAGATGTATTTTATTATTAGACAATAAGTGCCTAAATTTATTTAAAGATCTTATAACTAAAAGGACATGTTTTTCAACAAAAGAGTACCTTGTCTCATACTCCTACAAGCCTTAGCTATAGAAAGCTATTAGTTGCTCCAAATCTTCATGATTCTACTGCATAAGAATGCCTAAATGGTGTCCACATTAGCATACATATATAGAATGAAGTCTTTCATAAAATCTAGATTTAAAAGCATAGGACAACTTGCTATGGCTTTCTTAACATCTTCAAACCCTGTTATTCCTTCCTTAGACTAGCTAATGTTTTGATTTTTATTTAACATGGATGTGAGTGGTTTAGCTACAGTAGCAAAATCTGAAATGTATCTCCTTATAAAATTGATTTTTCCAAAGAAACTTTGCAAAGCCTTTTTGATTTTGGGTAAGGAGAGTGCAAGAATGGATTGAATCCTTTCAGAATCTATGTTTAAACCATGCTTTGAAACAACATGTCCAAGAATCTTACCTTCATGAACTAAAAATACACACTTTTTGGGATTTAGAGATATCCCAAATTGCCTACACCTTTCAAAAACTTGCTGGAGGTGAACCATGTGATCTTCTGCATCTTTTGAAAATATTGTTATATCATCCAAATAAACAAGTGCAAACCTATTAAGAAGGCCTTTGAAGGCCATATCCATGGCTCTCTGAAAGGTTATTCCAGCATTAGACAAACCAAATGGCATCTTTTTGTATGCAAATATTCCCCACTTAGTTGTGAAAGTTGTCTTGAATTGGTCCTCTTCTTTGACCAAAATCTGATTGTAGCCACTATATCCATCCAACAAGGAAAACCTCTCTGAACCTACAACAAGCTATAAAATTTGTTCCATTGATGGCAATGGATAGTGGTCTTTAAGTGAGGCCCTGTTTAAATCACAAAAATAAACACACAAATGAATTTCACCATTCTTTTTCCATACTAGAACGAGGTTCGCCACCCAAGTTGAGTGCTTGATTGGAAATATGATAGCTAATTCTATGAGCTTATGAGCTCAGCTTTCATCAAAGGCTCAAGCTTTAGATTTATTGGCCTTTTTCTTTATCTTATTAGTTTAGTTCATCTTCTAACTCAATAGTGTGTTGAGCCAAACTTGGATCAAAACCTTTGAGATCACTATACTACCATGTGAATATATCATCAAAGTTTGTTCATAATTCATTGAAAGCTTTCTTTTGTGTGGAAGTGCATACCTTGCCAAATTTCAAAATATTACTAGCTATAATATCTATATTGTCATAGTGCTCTTCCTTTGTTGAAAAGCATGGTTTATCTTTCCTTAGCTCATCATCTTCACTAAAAATATTTTCAAGAGTGACCAATCCCTTGGGTAGCTTATTAGTTTTTAGTTGTACAATCTGATCACCATACTATTGTAAGCATTTAAACTAATTTCTTAAAGAAAACTCAGCCTCTTCTTGCAAAAATTTCATAATTTGATTGTCATTTTCAAGCACCTATAAATTTTCTTGATTATCTAGAATAGAAGGCCTTACAACTATCTTTATATGTGACTAAAAAATGTCACTTTTTACATTAGCTGGGTTATCAAATTGTGCCCCAATAGTAGCCAACCTATCAGCATGTTTATTCCTATCTCTTAGTATTGCCTAAGTATTAAAAGCCTGCAAATATTTAAGTAAATCCCACACTCTATGTCTGTAAGATTTAAGCAACATATTCTTGCATATATTCAAACCTCTTACTTGGTGGACTACAATTTCACTATCTCCAAACACTTGTAAACAATTTTCTTTCATCTTCTTAGCCCATTGCAAACCGTGGACTAGTGTTTCGTACTCAGCAATGTTGTTTGAACAACCAAACTAAAATTTAATAGAGGATAAATACCTTTCTTTTGTGATATAAATTAACATCATTCTAGCTATGGTCACATGCTTATTTCTTGATCCATCAAAATATCATTTCCACAAGCCTTCATTAAATTTGTCCTCTTTGACCATGGCTAGAATTAGTGCATCATTCTCATGAATACAATACACACCAAGACCTTCTTCCTCAATTAACTTGTCAGGATCATGCTCATGCAAGGTGGAAGCCCACTCATCAAGAAACAAATTTTGAACTCCATCCAAAGGTGAGTCCTTTTCCACATCACTAGTTTGTAGTATTTCATATGAGATGATATAATTTATATTGACCAAACTTGGCATATAAGGCTCCATGTGAAAATGTGCAATAGGTTCTAAATGAATTATTACCTTTATGCTATATCTAGTCCTAAACAAAAAGTAGGTCCAATCAGCTGATAAATATCCCCCAATATTTGAGGTGAAATATCTTGAAAAGCACATAACAAAATAAAGAGGTAGGTCCACCACTACAACATCCTATTGAATAGTCATGTTAGGATAGGCATGTAATGTCAATTTCAGATCTTTGATAATGCCTACCATTTTTGTAGGTGAACCATCCAACTGCAATACCCTTTTAGTATTTGTCTCATAAATAAGGCCGAGCTTGTTTACAATCTATTTGGGCATCATTGTACTGCTAGCTCCACTATTCACCATACAATTATAAACTAAAGTATCACCCACTATCAAAGAAAGATAAAAAGGGGGAGTTTTTTTAATTTTTACCTCAATTTTATCCACCTTTGATAACTTATCTCCTTGCTATACATATTTCTTAGTTGGCTTATCCAAATTTGTCAAGACAACACCTTCTTTATCAACTAATTTTGGAGACAATTCAAGAGCTAAAAGTTCTTGAATGAGTTTATCATTTTGGCCTAGAATTAAAAGAGAATCCCACATGCTAATTCTAATGTTAGACTTCTTCATATGATCTAAAATACTGAACTAAGATGGACTAACCTTTGATTATGCCTTTTGTGGCACTTGTTGCTCATAAATTAGAGGTATTTTTTACACTTTACTAACCTCTACATTCTAATTTTTTGGGGTTGTGAGGGAAACAAGCTTCTCTTTGGTACCTTGATCAATAATACTAGGAGAACTTGAAGTATTTGCTACTTCTTGGGCTTCCTCAATATCTCTTCTTTTAGTTATTTGATAGGTTATAGCTGTAACCTAACCATTTGAAATGTTAGTTTTAACATCCTAAGTAAAAGTGACATGATCATCTACCTGCCAATTTACATTAATAGCATCAAGCTACCCTTGAGTCACTCCTTGTGATGTTAAACTTGTATCTTGATATTGACCCCCTTGAAAAGAGAACTCTTCTTATGTCATCTATGGCATGGTGTTGTTTGGTGCTACCAAGTTTTGGTTTTGAACATCATTGAGATTTGAGGGCTGCCAACCTGAATCCTGCACCAAATTGTTTTGAGGTGGGGTTGGAACAATGGATTTTAAATTGGAAGGAGCATTTGGATCAAGAGAAGCATATGGCTTAGCTGGAGTTATGGCTCCTTATGCTTGATAGGGTGGTCTATTTTCTCTGAAACCCTGATAAAGAGGCCTTTAATCTTTGAAGGGATGATAGTTGTTTTGATTTTGTTGTTGATCAGACTTATTTGATTAAAATTACTACCTTTTAAGCTGTACTATTTCATTTCCAAAAGATTGTAACAAAATTTTCAACTCTCCTATCTCGCTAGATTGACTAGTAGGGGCTGCAATAGGAAGTTGAAGTGCTGGAATTGGAGCCAAGGATGGAATTTAAGGAACTTGAAGGGTTGGTACTGAACTTATCTCTAGAAATATGGGCATTAGTGGTCTTAGAGAAATCTTACCTACTTGAATCAAACAATTTTATACCCTTATTGCAGCTTCATAAGCATTTGGCAAAGTAGTACCACCCATTGACTGTATCATCACACTAATGTCAGAATTGAGAGCTTTCAAAAAATATAAAAATGCATATTCAGGTGATGGCCTAATCAGAACTAGAATCTTGTGCCATGTCTTTTGGAATCTAAGATTAAAATTAGACATGAACTCATGAGGGTCTCTCTATATGGTAGTTAATTGCTCAACTAAAGATAAGTTATCATATTTGTCCTCAAACTATTTGACCAAGGCTACATCCCAGGTGGAAATGGATCTAAGTGGGAGGGTTTATACCAGTATAATTATTTTCCTTTGAAATAAGTAGATAGCAATCTGATATCAATGTTATCCTCAACAACATTATGAACTAAACAAAGGTTTGCCACATCTTGGATATGCTCCATAGGGGTTGTTTGATTTTCTCCTGATAAGAATGGAATACTTTTGAGGGAAGATACAGGAATGTCATCTAACTATGTTATATTTAGTGGACTTCCCCTATTGAATGGAGTAAATAATTGAATTTTAACATCCATCTAAATGGTGGGGATTACACTGTCTAGAACAATAGGATGAGGGGGAGGTAAATATTCATTTTGAGGATATGGATTTGCCCTCTTAGACCTTTATCTTTTATAAGTTACAAATTCAAAAGGAATACCTTTGCTTAAGGATCTTGTGGTAACCTTTGGCATAAACAAATTTATTGAATGATGTTATTAATTCTGTAACTAGATGTAAATGAATATCTTCCACTACTGTGAAAACTCTATGTAAAGAACTCTTTTTGTGGTCCCACTAGGCATGCCAAAAACTATTATCAACCTGGAACTACACCTTGAATTGAAGATGTGCTTAAAATGGCCAATCCTCTATCCAATTGAAAAAATGGGATCTTCTCATGAAGTTGGGTGCCTTAATGGTGAGAAGAACCTCTAGATAAGGTTGGTTCCTATAAGATGTATCAATGAGGATCTCTACTCTATGTTGTGGACTACCATGGAAAATGGAGAAGGAAACTTTAAGGGGAAATCCTACTTAATAATGGTGATACATCAAAATATTGATCCACTCTACTTGGAACCTTAAACACTAAACAAACAAGGGAAAAAGAAGACCTTCAATTTCAATCCACCACTATGCATAAGTATTTCATGAGAATGTTCGATCCAATGACCAAAACATGAGGGGAAATGATGGAGAGAGGTCTGATACAAGACACTCTATAACCACCTAACATCTACTTATAGATTCAGCAACAGACATAAAGAACACTTAACATGACCTACATAATATGATAAGCTAGCAACTAGGTATGAATTATAATTTGGGAAGGGAGAAAAATCTACCACATATGCAAATTATTGAATGAATATACACTATACCAGCACTTAAAATCTGAAAGTATAGTACTTCTATTGATTGAAGTGGCTACACAACTCACTAATGGTAGATTCTGGTCTTACCAAGAGAGGGATAAAAAAAATCTAAGGCTGAAAGCCAACTTATAGAGAATTACAAAAGCTAAAGATTAGCATTGAAAAATTGAAGAGAAAGATCAACTTAGATTAACTCAAGGTTGAATTGGCCTTTCAATAAAATATGTTTTCCCTTTGTATTTGCATGAAGCTCCTTGGTGCTAGAGGAAATGGACTAGTCTTTTTTTTATTAAAATGCCCACCTCTCTTTGCATGGAAATTCATGCTAATGTCAATTTTATCTTATTCATGAGCTTCTGAAATGTATAAAAGTATGAGATGATAAAATCATGCATGAAATCCAATGCCAATGTCAATTTTAAAACTTTGAATTGATTCATCAGAAGCTGAGTTAGAATGTTTGAAAGGCTAAGTTGGACGAAGAGATTATTCTCCTTTGCATGGAAAAATCCTAGTAGATGTGGCATTTAATAATTAGTCAATTCTAAATATGGAATGTTCAACTTGACGTCTAAATTTAGAACTCTGGTTAAGCTGTTGGAATGTTATGATCTTAAGACAGATGAAAGTACTTGCATGGAAAACCATCTTGTTGAGTGAGAGATAAATTCAGGTTGAATTTATTTCCTGGCTATCTATTTTCTATTTCTATTTTTGTGCATGCATTACTCTTGGGTTTATTCCCATGGACTTATCTTTGGTCTTGGATTTTTCTTTGGATATTTTGTTAGTCCACTTTCCCATGGGTAGTTTGTTTTGATTTATTTCCCTTTGGATATCTCCTTCATCTTTTCTATTTGCAACTTTTTTTGAATCTTTGGATTTCCTTCATAATTTATGCTTTTGGTCTATCTCCTTCAGATCTTTTGTTCTTGGCTACATTTTCTTCACATTTATTTCCTCGAACCTATCTTCAAACTTTCCTATTATGCCTTTCCCATGTATTTCCTTCAACAAAATTGCCTGAAGGAATTGACCCTTGTTATTTCCCTCAGGGTTCTATCCATGTACTTTTTTGTGGCAACCTTTTTAAAGGAATCCTTAAGACTTATGGCTCCTCACCTTTCCTTCATCCTTTATTTCTTCTCTACCTCATTCTTATCTCCCTGTGTGGTCTTCTGAAGGAATTATTTAGACAAAATGTTTGAAGGAATTCCTTCAGATTTTTATCCTGACCCTATCACTTTATCACAGGCTTTTGTCTTTTTTTAAATTTTTCCATAGACTTTTTTAATTTGTGGGCTTTATTTCCCTTACCTTTTTTCTAAATTAATCCTTCGAACAAAAATTTTGAAGGAATTCCTTCAGACTTTTTATTCGAATGAATTCTTTCCTTTGTTTTCTCTTTTGCCTTGTTGGCTTTATTCCACGGGTTTTTTCTTCTTTGTATTTTCTCTAAATTTCTTCAAACTCTTTGTCTGAAGGAATTCCTTCAGACAAAATTATGAAGGAATTAGTTTCTTCTTCTTTGGTCATGGCTAAGAATGTCCTTCAGAAAGATTTCAAATGTCTCGACACTAACCAAGTGCCCTCCACAAGGGCTTTTGTCCTTTCTTTGTGCCCTTTGGAAATTTTGGAATGGTCCTGTCACCGACCAAGTGCCCTTTGTAAGGGCTTCTATTTTTCATTTTTTCCCTTTTAAAAAAAACTTTAGGGCACCTAGGCTTTTTGTAGGTCACTTGGGTTTTTTGTAGGGGTCCTATTACTTCAAATTTTCTGACTTCTCTCTCAAATTTATTTAAACTTTTATCTGAAAGAATTCCTTAGGACAAAAAGTCTGAAGGAATTATTCCTTAGGCACTTTACTCTTTGGTAGAATTTTTTGGAGGAGGCTATGGGTTTTATTTATTTACAAATCCTCTAAAGTATTCCTTCAAACAAAAAGTCTGAAGGAATTACTTCAGACTTTTGTCTGAAGGATATATTCCTTTGTCTTTTCATTTCTTTATGAAATTTTTAACCTTGCCCTTTTGATTTTATGGCTCCTCCTTGGTCCTTTATCCTTGGCTAATTTACTATAGACTTAAGTCCTTTGAACTTTTGTGAAGATATGTTAAATCAAGCCTTCATTGTCTAAAGGAAATCCTATTGCAGCCAAGCCCTTTGCAAATGAGTTATTTCAATTAGTCTACATCTACCCAATGTATTATTTCTTCCTTGGCTAGAGATGTGAACTTTCTGAATGGCAAGAGATAATTTGACCTATGGAAGACTTGTCAATAATAACATTGAGCTGAGGGCTATCTAAAAGGACTTATTGGGAGTAAGGAATATAAAAAAAAAGGCAAACACATAATATAAAGTTATAAAGAAAGAAACAAAATGGAAGCAAAAAAATATACATGCTTATGTACACACAATGGATAGGAAGGAAAGAGCTGAAGGAAACTAGCTAATCTACCTAAACTAACTTTAATTATCTTATATATTTAATCCATGAAGACCCAAGAAGGAAAATTAAAAAATAGTGATTGATATACTACCCATTGGTGGGTAGTGTGAACTCTACTCCTTGTAGATATTTGAGTCTGAAGGTGTTATCTCTAAGTGTATCTACAATCTGTTAGGGGCTAATCCACAAAGGTGTAAACTTACCATGTTTACCCTTAAGCTCAAATTCTTTATCCCAAAGAAATATTGTCACTTGGATATGCACCCTTTGAGGAGATGTAAATCTCTCCTCATCCAAGTGGCACAATGGAATCACCTCTAGGCTTATGGGTAGCCTAAGGAATGAGGTCAGTCCCTAGATAGGGCTAGCTCCTTTGATGTACCACTAAGGATTGAACCTAAAACTAAACCTTGGGGGATGAAAAGGGAGAGAGAAAATAAAATAAAAACTAACCTAATGGAGTTAATATACCAGATATGCTGATGACATCCAACCACATGTATCTTATATTTGAGACCAAGAAATTAACCAAAACATACACATTTCCAATCTAAGTCTTCTTGCATCAATGTTACATTATCAGGTTATGGAAGAATGCCTTGGGATAGGAGGAATATAAAAGATGACTTGAATGAAACTAATGAAAATAAAAATTCACTTAAACCATGGACATATCTTGGAACACTTCACATGCCCTACAAGAAGAAGCTGCAAATAGGTGAAAGAATGAGACACAATGCTAAGGAATCCATAGTCTTCACTAAGCAAATCCAACATTGAATTAAAACACAAAAAGTACAATAATTTAAGAGGTAAAAATTGGTAATTTTATTGATAAAATTTTATATAAATGAGTAGGGCTTCACCATACTCAAGTGGAGCATAAAATATAATGGCCAAAATGGCTAGCTCTTACAGAGCTTGAGAGAGAGAGAGAAGAAGAGAAGTCCAAGGGTCATAAGGACACTTTTAGAGATAAATTTTTTTATTTATCCATGAATGAGAAGAGGATATGGGTATAAAAATTCAAGGTCATTAAGTAAAAATTTCAATCCAAGTCATCAAAGTCTTGTAAAGTGGCATAAAACTCCTCATTCTAGCTCAAAAAAACTGCCTACATGATTGGACTTGTTTTGATGTCCCATAAATGATGATTATAAGGAATAATAATTGGAATTTAAGGGGAGACTCATATACATTCCTCTCCATGAATTTTTTCCATGTCTGGTCCTCTAGAAACCTTTGAAAGTGAGCCATCATCATTTGTTGTCTAGAAAATTGATCTTCCATGCACCCTACACACTTGGCCTCCAAAATGACTTAAATTTTCCATTAAAATTATTAAAATACATTTTTTTACATTTTTAAATACCATAAATGTACTTTGACATTAGGGTCACCTTAAAATGTCATCCACTTAAAGTTTTCACACTTCTCCCTAGCTCGTGTAATATGCCAGTTTTAATTGGCCGAGTTGAAAAACATGGTCAAGGCACATAAATTTATTTATGGGATTAAATTAATATGTATATTTATATTAAGTATTAATATCTCACACAAAGTTTTTTTCATCTCTTACATCCTCTTGTATCCTACACAATACATAAAATAGTGAGGAAAACCATGTTTCTGCCCCATCTGTACAAGCTCATACAATAAAAATTCATGGGGAGTTGCCTAAATGAGTCTTATAAAATTTATAATCACCATATTTTTAAAAATATATCATTATATTATCTATGAAATTTCATTTATCCAAATTGGTCTCAAGCAAGGGTTTGTAAGGGTCTTAGAGTAGTTTTTGGTCTTAAGGATTGTTCATAAAGATTGCATGTCCAATCTAAAATAAAATAATTATTCAATACCATTAATATCTTCCCATAACTCCTTTGTAAACCATTCAAAGCCTCAAAAAATATGTGAGATTATAAAAATTGCCTACCGAGCTTGCTTCCTTTATTTTTTCAGGTTTGAGTGATTTTTCTAGTCAAAAGTGACCCTTTTATGATTTATCCTACAAGGTAAATGCTTGAAAGTATCTTTTTAGATTCCATGAACATGTTTCAACTCATGTTAATGTTCATCTCATGCTATAATTATAAGTGACCCCTTACTTGGCTTTATGCGTAAGCCTTACCAAATAGGTCTAAGTTGGCTTTTAGCTCAAAACATGACTTGTGATGGTCTCCATATAATATATAATATGGAACACACTTTTATTCACCCTATGAACCTGATTCAATATATTATAACTCATATTTAATTCTAAGAGTGTGATTGGTTACTCATTTTGAATATAGACTTTAGAATGCCTAGTAAGCTTGACTATACCACAGAGATAAAAATGACCTCTAATGGTTTTCCCATATCTCTAATTATCTCAAACACTTATATATTGGCCTCAATAACATGTTCCAACTGGTTTAAAATCTCACTTAGGTCCAAAACTAAGAATGACTTATTGTTTATATTTTAGGCATAACCATGTTTGGTGAGCTTGTCTATAACTTTTGATGGTTTCCCTGTAATTAAGATTATTTTCATTAACCAAATTTATCACATATTATTTGATCCCATAAACATGTTAAAATATGTTAGAGATATTTTTTCATAATAAAAGTGAGAGTGGATTCTCAATTGGGCTCTAGGCCTCAAATAGTCTTGCTGGCATTCTTAGTTCCCCAGACCATTCTGCTTGGTTTCATACTCATGTGCATGGTTCACCATGATTTTATAGATGTGTTTCAAATTTAGACATATTTATATAATGTTAAATCAACCTTTATTCACTCATTTTATTCCAAACCTCAAGTTTTATAGGTTTCACATATGGGAAACGTATCCCTTATTTGAGACAAAATAGGGGGTACTTCCCCTATTTGTCTAGACCAACTGAATATTTATATGATTATAAAATTGATGAGGATTATTCTCACCCAATTTTATCCCCTTATGACCTTGTTTCACCTTTAAAAACCTAAAAAAACCAAAATAGACCCTTAACAAGATACACTGTGTAGGGTTTTTTAGTATTTGGAATGAGTTTATTTCATTGGGGACTCTTTTTTTTGCTTGGTTTGCATTATCAAAAGCATATATAGGTTATAATAATCATGATGGATGTGTTCATATCCTTTTTTCCTCACTCTAATCTCTCATGTATCACTAATACTAATGGATTCACAAGACTAAGCTTCTTTACTATCTTAACTGAGACAACCCCTGTTTATTGACCTGTAGATGTTGTTTGCATGCTTTTAGACATCAAAGGTAATGCTCACAACAACCTCAGTGTTTCATAGAGTCATTTTATATTGTTTATATTTGCCTACATGTCTCATTTTTGGGCTATTCATACACCAAAACCTAATATTCTGCTCACTTTCAGCTATGTTAGATGTAGGTGAATGTTTCATAGTCTTGTGTATGGATTGTAAATGTGCATAGGGGTCTAAACATAGTATACCATCATTTTGAATATACTTTATCTAATAATGAATGATACCTTTACTATTTTAAACACTTACACCATGATGAAAATTTCAATTCACAACTTTGGGTGACAAAAAGTCTCCTTTTGTCTTAGGAGTATAAATAACATTGCATGTATTCAATATTTTTATAAGCACTTTTAGGCCTCCAAGTGCCCTCTTCCACTACTCATCATCCTTTAAAACTTGGTGAAGCTCATTTACATAATAGATTATATAATTCACAACCATATAGGTGCCTCAAAATCTATTATAACCTTAAGATATGACCTTGACAAAAGGTCTAGGTCTTATGTTTTCACTCTTTAGAGATTTGATCCCTGAACTAGTCATTTTCTCTTGATCAAGATTTCTATTTTCATTTATTCCACCTAACACCCTAAACATTACTAAAATTATTTATTAAGTATTTTAATATTACATATAAGGTTCTATCATATCAAAATCCTTTACTAAGAGCTCTTAGTCTCCTATTTAACCCTACCTGTAGATGATTATGCTAATGTATAGACTAATAGTGTGACCATTTTTCCAACAATGCATAATGTATGGACCTTTGATCACTATTAGTCCATTTTAATCAACTGAAATGCATATTTTCAAATTTAGGGTAATATAAACCACTTAATGTTTTTTTATCCATGATGTCACTTTCATGTAGGGCACCTGTAGGTGTATATTGTGTTATATGCCGACAGATAGGAACATTGGAAAGAAGGTGTGGATCATGAGCATGTAACATGACCTTACCATCATGATAAGACTTTATATGGATTATTTAATCTTATGGAAACCTCAAACAAAACAAATATACTCTTTTCAATATGGATGAAACCCTTGAGAGCTCCTATAAGTGGTCATTCTTAGCTATATGCAGGCAGACAGTAAATATAAGGTTAGGCAATGTGCATTATCTTGAGTATCAATGAGTTTTAGGCCCATTTTAACATATCCAAATGCATATTAACACTATAAAAGATATCAAATAGTGTCCATATCTCCTACTCAACATGAATCTCTCTTGTAACCACCTGTATATGTATACTCCAATAGCAAACTGCATGCATGTGTAGAGTATGACTACAAATCATGAAGGTGTTTTAAGGAAAAATATTTCAAGGTGAAGGTAGAGTAAATAAAACCTTTAAAACATATTAAATACACTAACACAACCATATTAATACCTAGATAATCACAAAGTTCTTGAAAAATAGTGAAAACTACCAGTTACACTCAAAAGAGACTAGTCTACAAATTTGATGTTATTTTCTCATCCAAATAACTTGAAATATGAAACCAAGAATAGGAAGTGTTAGATAAATATTAAAAAATCATTTGGAACAAACATGAATAATTATTTTATATAAAGTTAGTTAAACCAAGGGAAAATTGATAAGGTGTACAGATTAGTAGGCAGTTTTGGAAGGTCAACTTCAAATGAATGATTCATAAAACACAATAAATCTTTATCAAACTTATTGATATGAATATTTAGATACCTAATTTTAGTACCACCTCCCAAAATAATTTGTCTTGAAACTACTTATGCTATTTGTATCAAGCAAAAACTTGAGTGTCACTTTTGTATGCTAAAAAGGGAAAAAATATAATAGAATAGTTTTGGCTTAGAAATGACATATATAGATCCAAAAAAAAATTTATATGGGTTTTAATAATATTAATAGTCATATTTACACTTTTTCCAAGTGGCTCACTTCCCAAGGAGGTCGTACAAGTGCCACTTTCTCTTTCTTTTCCAAGAAAACTAACTTTCTTCTAAACAACCTGACATATATTAGTTAAAAATAGTTATCTAAGACTTATAATGACACATGGTACATGAAATAATGGTTTTACACCTATCCACTTCCCAAGAAACTTTTTTAAAGCATTAAATGTACCCTTTGAACCCCTCAAATGACCCAAACATGATATAAGGACATAAAAACTAATTAACCAAAGCTAATATAACATTATTTGACATTAATTAGCCTATAAAACACCTCATGATAATATATTATACCTCTTCATATACTTTAAAATCCAATTTTTTACTAGAGGTACCCCAATTTTACCTAAAAGTCAAATTTGGTCAACAAATTAATGACTCATAGGGGTAGTATGCCTGCTATACTAACTAGACCAATAGCGTTATCAGTCCATTGGGATTGTGGAGTCATCTAAGGATAGAGACAAACAAGAAAAAATTTGAACATTGACTAAGATAAGACAACTAATGGCTACCCCAAAACACACAACAAATGAAGCAAACACACAAGACACACACATATGCTCTAAGTACTTAGGGGAATTAGGAAACAACCTATTATGCACAACTAGAAACTAAACATACTTTCTTTCTTGGAGAAAAAGGAAAACTTCTTGAATCATCCTCATGGTGAGATGAATCATAGTGCCAAACATGCTTCTCTTTGGATTAAATGCTTTATGGATCAGACCTCTTCCTTTGTACTTCACTTGATCTAATATCAAGTAGATCATCCTTAAATAGGTCTCCAATAAAGACATATTCCTCTTGAACATGTTCACGTACTTCATACTATTACCCACTCTTCATCTCATGATTAACTTGTATATCCTTAGTAGGCATGGCTTCAAGAGGAGTAGTTTCATGTTCTTTAGAGGATTGAGGCCAATAGGAGTTTATTCCATCCTTCAAGAGATGATGTGTTTCTCCCAAATTGTTGAGAGGATGATAGCCCATCTTGATTACTTTAAACATGTCATCATGAAATGTGTATGCTTCTTGAAAGGATAGATTTGAAATATGTCTTTCCCTTTGTATACTTACTTGAGTACCAATGTTGCCTTGTTCATCTCTGACCAGCTCATAGCCTCCTTGAAGAGGAATATAGCCTACTTAAATGATTTCAAATAAGTCATCTAAAAGCTGATTAAGAACTTGTCCTTGCCTATCTATGGTATATTGTAAAGTGAGAAAAGAGTTAATGATCATTTCTTCCTCTTTGGAAAAAGGAAAACATTCTTCCTCATCAATCTCATCTAAAATATCTACACAATAAATAACTTTTTATTCATCTTTGATCAGATATTCTTCAAGTGTTAATTCCTTTATCTTGATCTCATGAGACTCTCTCAAGACTGCCACTTCTTGAGGGATGGCTTGAAAGTGTTCTCCCTTCTTGATAGCACATCTGCTTCAAATATGGATGCAAAATCTTGTGAATTTCCCTTTTTTTCACCAAATGGAGTCTCTATGGTGATTTCTTTCTCATAAACACTCATGAGGTCTTCTTTATCAGCCATGAATTGAGCATGTTCCTCTTCATTTACCTCTCTCAATATAGGTTCTTCAACACAAAGAAAACATTATTCATCATCAACCAAGCTAAGAGATTCAACACAAGGAATTACCTTATCTTCATCACTTAATACCTCTTGAGGGATTTCAAAATTAAATTCATCTATCATAACTTGATCTCTTCTATCAAGGGCTACAAGATCTTCAACCTCCTTCATGGTGATGCCAAGACTAGGCATCTTGAAATCATGTGATCTAACCCAATGACACTACAAGGAGGTAGGTTTTTTTCAAGAAAGAGTTCTCTTTCTTTATTAACCAACTGATCTTCCTTTGGTTCCCATACCATAGGTCCATCAAGGTAAAGGGTGATGTGGTAAGGACAAGATGAACTAGTTGGTGGAGGTGGCACATATAACTCCAAATCAGATTGAGGATGCAAGGTAGGAAGCTCTTTGGGAAGCTCTTGAGGGAGGGGAGATGGGATATGTTTAGGCATAGGATATTCTCTTTGGTCTAAACCTTCCATCACACATTGACTTAGTAGCTTCATCTTTATCTCTAGATCCTTTATTTTCTTGGCTAAGTTCTCTTGGAAAATTTTCTCTTGAAGCTCATAGGAATCATCATGAGGATAAGGAGTGCATGGGGGCTGCCAAGGAACACAAGAAGATTCTTGAAGAAGGGTGGGAGGGGCTTGTAAGAGATCAAATCCATTTTTCACTCCACGCTCTTTAAAAATGCTTCCATCTTCTTCTTTTTTTCATGACTCTACTATCTTGCTCTAGCTTAGGACATTAATATTAGATGTCTTCTCAATTTCACACTCTTGGTCAAGACTTTTCTCCTCCTTTCCCCATGACTCCACTATCTTACTCCAACTTAGGAAATTGGAATTATGAGTCTCTTTTTAAGGTGGTGGGGATGCAATGTGAGAAGGAAATGAGGGTTTAAACTCCACTTCCTTTGCTGCCAACATGGACTATTGCATATGCATATTTTCCAACTCAATTTACCTATCAAGATTTGCCTCAAACATAAGATTTTTCTTTTCAACTCTCTCCTCCAATTGATTTGGAAAAGGATGGATTTGATAGACTTGATTTGGCTCATGAGTAGGGGTCATTTATGGTTGATAGGGAACTTAGGCAAGTGGGTATGAATTTTGATAGACTTGGAAAGGCCACTTCTCATTAATGTTTATCTTCTCTTTTAAAGATGCAATCAAACCACCCACATTTAGCATATCACTTATGAGCCTTTGCCAATTGGCTCTTTCAATAGGTACCCACTCTTTCTTGACTAAATCTAATACATTTATCACTTGATGTATGGAATGATTAGGATCCTTTTACCACATCCACTTAGAGTATCAAGATCCAACATATACCTTTCATAGACCAAAAGTGCTTGTTTGAAGGTGGAAATGGGCTGATTAGAGAAAGGATTAGGTTGACTAGGAACAAGACATTGAGAAGGCTAACTATAGGACTGGTAAGGATCATGTATGGGCTAGATATGATCATATTGAGGTTGATGAAATTCATATTGGGGCTGGTAGGGTTCATGACAAGATTGACCAAGGATTTATTCATATTGATAGGGAATGACAGAAACTTGAAATGTCTCACCAACTTGTGTAAACAAGAAATTAACACCAAAGTCAGCCATAGATCTTCATTGAAAGTAATAACACAAAGAAAACATTTTACCATCAATCTTAAAAGGATAACCTAGGCTACTTGACTAGTTTATATGTCTTCAGAGTCATCATTGATGCTTGAAAAGATACCTCCAAAGGTTGTTTGTTGAGAGACAACACCAAAAATATCTCAATCTCTTGGAACAAGAGTCCCACCAGGCATGCCAAAAACTATTGTCACTTGGATATGCACAATTTGTGGAGATTAAAATCTCTCCTTATCCAAGTGGCACAATGTAATCACCTCTAGGCTTGTGGGTAGCCTAAGGAATGAGGTGAGCCTCTAGATAAGGATAGCTCCCTTGATGTACCACTTAGGATTGAATCTATAGCTAAACCTTGGGGAGTGAAAAGGGAGAGAGAAATGAAAATAAAAAATAACCTAATGGATGTGATACACTAGATACTTTTATGACATCCAACCATATGTATCTTACACTTGAGACCAAGAAACTAACCAAAACATACACATTTCTAATCTAAGTCTTCTTGCATCAATGTTACATTATGAGGTTATGGAAGAATGCCTTGGGCTAGGAGGACTAGAAAAGAGGTCTTGAATGAAACTAATGAAAATACAAACTCATTAAACCATGGACATCTCCTAGAATACTTCACATGCCCTACAAGAAAAAGCTACAAATAGATGAAAGAATGTGACATAATGCTAAGGAATCCATAGTATTCACTAAGCAAATCCAACATTAAAGTAAAAAACACTAATTATAGTCATGGAATAGGTAACACTTATTCATTTTATTAATAAAAATGTATATAAATGAGTAGGTATTTTCCATACTTAGGTGGAGCATGTAATACAATGGCCAAAGTGGCTAACTCTTATATA
Source organism: Torreya grandis (assembly GCA_037957365.1). Lineage (NCBI taxonomy): Eukaryota > Viridiplantae > Streptophyta > Pinopsida > Cupressales > Taxaceae > Torreya > Torreya grandis. The sequence goes on along the minus strand of JARHVA010001071.1, from coordinate 2,038,037 downwards.
GCTTGAGAGAGAGAGAGAAAAAGAGAAGTCCAAGGGTCACAAAGACATTTTTCAAGATGATAAAATAAGTTATACATGAATGAAAAGAGGATATTGGTTAAACCATGAAATTTAATTAAGTATAAATGCCAATCCAAGTAATCAAAGTCTTGTAAAGTGGCATAAAACTCCTCATTCTAGCTAAGAAAACTTGCCTACATGATTGGACTTGTTCGGACATCACATAACTAATTATTAGTAGGTATAATGATTAAAATTTAATGGTATATTATCATAAATTATTATACATTCATTGGTTACAAGTTTGGTCCTTTAGAAACCTTTGAAAGTGAGCCATCATCATCTGTTGTCCAGGAAAACTACTCTTCCATGTACCCTGCACACTTGTCCCCAAAAATGTTTTTAGTTTTCCATAAAAATCCATATAATATAGTGGGTTAAATATTTTAATATCTTCCATTTCCTTTTAATAACCATAGGTACCTTAAAATTCCATCCACTTGAAGTTTTCAAACTTCTCCCTAGCTTGTGCAATATGCCAATTTTGACTGGATGAGTTGAAACATCTAGTTAGGGAACTTATAAATTTATTTATGGGATGAAATTAATATCTTAAATATTAATATTTCATCCATATTTTCTTTCATCTATTAACTCCTCCTATAGCCTACATAATACATAAAATAGTGAGAAAACCCTTATTTTTTCCCCCATCCATACAAGTTCATACAATCAAAAAGCATGGGGAGTAGTAAGACTAAGTATTATACAAGTTCCAATCACCATCATAGTCAAAATAGCTCATTATATTATCTATATAACTCCATTTATCCAAACTGGTCTCAAGCAAGGGTTTGCAAGGGTTTTAGAGTAGTTTCTAGTCTTAATTATTGTTCATAAATATTTCACATCCAATTTTAAAAAAAAATCCACAAAATCATTTTTCAATACCCTTTATATCTTCCCCTAACTCCTTTGGCAACCATGCAAATCCTCCAAAAATATGTGAGCTTCTAAAAATTGCTTATCAAGCTTGTTTCCCTTGTTTTTATAGGTCTGAGTGAGTTTTATAGTCAAAAGTGACCCTTATATGATTTATACTACAAGTTAAAGGATTTAAAATATCTTTTGAGACTCCATGAACATGTTTAAACTCATGGTAATGTTCATCTCATGCTATAATTATAAGTGACCCCTTACTTGGCTTTATGCTTAAGCCCTACCAAATAAGCCTGAGTTGGATTTTAGCTCCAAACATGACTTTTTATAATTTCCCTAAAATATATAATATGGAACATACTTTTATTCACACTATGAACCTAAGAGTGTGACTAGTTACTCATTTGAAATATAGACTTTAGCATGCCTAATAAGCTTAACTATATCATAGAGCTCAAAATGACCTCTAATGGTTTTCCCCTATCTCAAATTATATAAAAAACTTATATATTGGCCTCAATATCATGCTCTAACTAGTTTAAAATCTCACTTAGGTCCAAAACTGAGAATCACTTACTATTTGTATTTTAGGCATAACCATGTTTGGCGATCCTATCTGCAACTTTTGATGGTTTCCTTGAAATTGATATTCTTTGCATTAACAAAATTATCACACATTATTTGATCCCATAAAAAATTTCAAACATGTTATAGATATTTTTTCATAATAGAAGTGAGAGTGGACTCTCAACTCGGCTCTGGGCCTCAAACACTGTTGTCTACATTCCTAGTTCCCAAGACCATTCTACTTAGTTTCATACTCCTATGCATGGTTATCCATGCTTGTCTATATTTTTTTCAAATTTAAACATATTTATATAATGTCAAATCAAAATTCATTCACTCTTTTTCTCCCAAACCTCAAGGTTTATAGGTTTCATGTATGGGGATAGTACCCCCTGTCTAAGACAAAAAGGGATACTTCCCCTATTTGTTTGGACCATGTGAATATTTTACATGATTTTATAAGTGATGAGGATTATTATCACCAAATTTGAGCCCTTGATGACCTATTTTACCTTTCAAAACCTACAAAACCCAAAATAGACCCTTAACAAGATAGACTGTGCAGGGTTTTTTATTACTTGGAATGAGTTTGTTTCATTGGGGACTCTTCTTTTACTTAGTTTGCATTGTCAAAAGCCTCTATAGGTTATCATCATCATGATTTATGTGTTCATATAATTTTTTCCTTGTTCTTATCTCTCATGGATCACTAACACTCATGGATTCACAAGACTGAGCTTTTTTACTATCCTGATTGAGACAACCCCTACTTACTGACCTGTAGGTGTTGTTTGCGTGATTTTGGACATCAAAGGTAATACTCACAACATCCTTAGTATTTAATAGAGTCATTTTATATTGTTTATATTTTTTTACATGTCTCATTTTTTGTATATTCATACACCAAAATCTATTATTCTACTTACTATCAGTGGTTTGTTGTAAATGAACATTTCATGGTCCTATGTATGGATTGTAAATATGCATAGGGGTCTAAACACAATATACCATAACTTTGAAGATCATTAATCTCATAATTAATGGTACCTTCACTATTGGAAACACTTACACCATGATGAAAAGTTCAAGTCACAAATTTAGGTGACAAAAAATCTCCTTTTGGCTCGAGAGTGTAAATAACACTACCCATATTTAGTATTTTTATAAGCACTTTTAGGCCTCCATAGTGCCCTGTTCCACTTCTCATCATCTTTTCAAAATTGGTGAATCTCATGTCCCTACTAGAGGCTATAATTTAAAATAATATATGTTCCTCAAACTCTATTATAACCTTAAGATATGACCTTGACAAAAGGTCTAGGTGTTCTATTTTCACTCTTTAGGGATTTGATCCCTGAACTAGTCATTTTCTCTTGATCAAGGTTTTTATTTTCATTTATTCCACCTAAAACCATAAAAATGACTACCCTTATTTATTTAGTATGTTAAAATTCCATATAAGGTTTTATCATATCAAAATATTTTACTAAGATCTCTTAGTCCCTTGTTTAACCTTACCTATAGATGATTATGCTAATGTATCAGTTGATAGTGTGACCATCTTTCCAACAATGCATAATGTATAGACCTTTTATCACTCTTATTCCATTATAATCTCCTTCAATTCATATTTTTAACCCAATGAGAATATAATTCACTCACATTTATTTTCTCCATGATGTCACTTTCCTATAGAGCACTTATAGGTGTGTTTTGGGTTGTATGTAGGCAAACAAGAACATTGGAAAGAAGGTGTGGATCATGAGCATGTAACATGAACTTGACATCATGTTAATACTTTATATGGATTAATTAATCTTATTTAAACCTCAAACAAACCAAATATACTCTTTCCAATGTGGATGAAACCCTTGAGAGCTCTTATAAGTGGTCATTCTTAGCTATATGCAAGCAAACAGTAAATATAAGGTTGGATAGTGTGTATTATCTTGACTATCAATGAGTTTTATGTGCATTTTAACATATCAAAATGCATATTCACACTATCAAGGATCTTAAATAGTGTCTATATCTCCTACTCAACATGAATCTCTCTTGTAACCACTTGTAGATGTATACTCCAATAGCAAACTACATGCATGTGTAGAGTATGACTAAAAATCATGAAGGTGTTTTGAGGAACAAGGTTTAAAGGTTAAGGGAGAGTCAATATAACCTTGAAAACATAGTAAATACACTAACAGAACCATATGAAGCCATGGAGAAGCACAAAGTTCCTAAAAATAGTGAAAATTGCTTGTTGCACTCAAAAGAGACTAGTCTATAAATTTGATGTTATTTGCTCATACAAACAAATTGAAAAATTAAACCAATAATTTTAAGTTTTATATAAATATCCAAAATAATCTCTAACAAACATGAACAATTGTTTTACATGGATCTATTCAAACTAAGGGAAAACTATTAGGGTGTACAAATTAATAGCCAGTTTTGAAAGGTCAACTTCAAATGAATTATTCATAAATCATAGTTTATCATTATCAAAATCCTTGCTATAAAAATTTATCTCCATAATTTTAATACCACCTCCCAAATTTTTTTGTACTTAAACTATTTGTGTTGTTCGTACCAAGTAAAAACTTGAGTATCACTTTTGTATGCCAAGAAGGGGAAATGTAGGAGAATGGTTTTATATTAGAAATGACATCTCCAGATAAATTAAAATGTGTATATGGGTGTGGGGAATCTGAAGAGTCACATTTCCAATTTTTCCAAGTGGCACACTTCCCAAAGAGGTTGTACAAGTGCCACTTTCTCTTTCTTTTCCAAGAAAATTGACTTTCTTATAAACAACCTGACATATTTCAATTAAAAACAGTTATATAATACTTATAATGACACATTTTACATGACATCATGTTTTTAAACTTTCACATTTCCCAAGAAACCCATACAAAGCATTAAATGCACCCTTTTGACCCCTTAAATGACTCAAAAATGATATAAAGACATAAAAACTAATTGACCAAAGCTAATATAACATTAGTTGACATAAATTAACTTATAAAACACCTCATGACAATATATTATACCCCTTTATAGACCTAAAAATCTAATTTTTTACTAAGGGTACCCCAATTTGACCTAAAAGTAAAATTTGGTCAACAAGAACCAAATCTCCTTGTCTAAACACCTTCATATTTGATCTCTTGTCAAACCACCTTTTGATTGTAGTTTGTTTCCTAATAAATTTATCAAAATCCTTCTCATGTACATCCTGGATAATGTCTAGTAGCCTTGAGTTTACAAATTCTTGATCCCCCTCCATATACTCTTACATAAACCTATAGGTTGGCATCTTGAGTGTGATAGGGAATATAGGCTCCTAGCCATATACCATCAAGAAAGGAGATGCTTCAAGATCCTGATTGACTCTTTTTCTATCTACCCAAAGGGAATACTTGAGAATCTTATGCCATTTTCTAGGTTTGTCTATAGGAGACTTCTTAATGGCTTTCATCAAGTTCTTGTTTGTTGAGTTAGACACTCCATTACCTTGAGGGTAATGGTTAGATGAGAATTTGAGGATGATAATATTATCATATTCCCATTCTATCATTTATATAGATATGAATGTTGACACATTATCACATACTAAAGAGATTGGGGTCCTAAATTTGGTGCATATGTTTTCTCTAAAAACTTGATCACTTATTTTGTTCTACATTATTTGGTCACTACTACCTCATTCCACCTTGGAAATAATCAATAGCTATTAAAACATACTTTTTTTCTGATGAGTTGGTGTTGATCACCTCTAAAAATTCTAGTCCCTACTAGTCAAAAGGTTTTTTAATCATGACTAAATGCAATGGTATAACTACCTTTGGCTCCTTAGTGTCAAAGATTTGGCATGAATGACATTCTCTTAAATGCTTATGAGCATCCTTGAAGATGGTGGGTCAATAGTATCTAACCCTGAGGATCTTGTGGGTTGTTTTTCTTCTCGATGGATTCCCACTTCCCAACTTCTCATGGAAAGTGCTCATTATTTTAGTGGATTCTTTTTTGGAGACATATCTCAGGTAAACACCTTCAAAGGTATTTCAGTACAAGATCCATTCTTGATCAGATAGTGAGATGCCTTGAGCCTCAAAGCTATTCTCTACTCCCTGATTAGTCCTACAAGACAAGTGACATTGATTAGTAAATGAATGATGGAATAATACCACTCACTAGCTTTGAAGTTTTACTGATCAACTTACATAATACCTAGCTTAGGGATAATATTAGCAATCATTTAGATTAGTCCTTGACACCTTACCAATTTTATAGTATTTATTTATATGTCATACTCTTGGAGAATAGACAACTATTTACCTCTTTGTTCTCCAAGTTCACATTGGCTTAACATTAGCTTAGTGGTTAGATCTGGAAAAATGGCATGCACTTTGTTCCTAAGAATGTAGTGCCTAAATTTCTTGACATCTTTAACCAATGTAAAGGCTTGTTTATCAATCAAAGGGTAGTTTAACTTAGTATTATTCAAATTATTACTCATAAAATCAATTGGATGGTGAGGTCCTTGTATTTTCTGAGTCAAAACAATAATAATATTGTGATAAAAGGAGAATGAATAGAGGTAAAAGTCCTTTGAAAAGTTAAGACTAGAGCTTGGTTGATTGCACTCTTGATGTCCTCAAAGGCTTTCTTGGATTCCTCATTCCTTGAGATTTTGGCATCCTTCTTCAACATATCATTCAATGGTTTCAAAATCTCTTCAAAGCTAGAAATGAACTTTCTCATAAAGTTTATCTTACCAAAAAAAAATTCAATTCTTTTTTACTATTAGGAGGCTCTATTTTGGATATATCTTCCACTCTTTCAAGTTCTATGGAAATTCCATCCTTAGTGATGATGTGGCCCAATAGTTTACCTTCAGTAACACAAAAAAAGCTCTTCTTAGGGTTAAGGTAGATTCCATACCTTCTACACCTTTCAAACACCTATTTTAAATGCATGAAATGGTCTTCCCTGTTCTTATAAAAAATAGTTAGATCATCCATGTAAATTATGATACACTTACCAATTAGGCCTTAGAAGGTATGGTCCATGGCTCTTTGAAAAGTGGCTCCTACATTTATCAATCCAAAAGGCATCCTCTTGTATGCAAAGGTGCCCCACTTAGTGGTGAAATTTATTTTCATTTTGTCTTCCTTGTCAACCAACACTTCGTTATATCCTAAAAAACCATCAAGAAAAGACATCATAGCTAAACCTGAAATAATTTATATTACTTGGTCTAGAGAGGGATGAGGATAATTATCCTTTTCAAATTCTTTATTTAAATTTCTAAAGTCAATACATAGTCTAATTTCACCATTATTTTTTCTAATTGGCACCAAATTAGCCACGTAGGTAGAGTACTTAATGGGAGATATGATAATATGATCCAATAGTCTCTTGATCTCTTTGAGGATCATGGGTTCTAAGATAGGGTTCACAAGTCTTTGTTTCTACCTGAAGGGTTTACAACTTTCTTTAAGAGGTATAGTGTGGGTGATGACTCTTGGGTCAAAGATATTTAAGTCATCATAAGACCAAACTATGACATGTTTATAATTTGTTAATAGTTATTTGGCTCTCTTATTTTTATCACTAATATAGGGTTTTCCAATGTTAACTAGCTAAGGTTGATCTAGAGGGCCAAGATCAATAGAATTTCAATCCTTCCCACTTAATTTGGGAACCTTTAAAGCTTTAGCTATCTTGTCTTGGTCAAATATCCTTTCTAAGGAAATCATCCCCTTAGGGATCTTGTTTTCATGTAACTAAATGACTTTACCATCAAATTTTCCTTCTCTAGATGCATCCTCATTAGCCTCATGAATGATTTGAGCTTCAAATGATCCTAAACTAGTCATGAAGTTTAGTATTTGTTGGTCATCACTAAAGACCTACAAATGGTTCACATTGTCTAGGATAGAAGGGCAAGGTATGAGTTCAATACTAAATTTGGGGGAATCTTGGTTAGGCATGAGATTAGCTGTAGTAGATGCCAAATCATCAGTAGATTTATTTTCTTCCCTTAAGATAGAAAAAATATTGAAGGCATCAAAATATTCCACTAGATCCTAGACTCTAAATTTTTATCTCTTGAGGTATGATATCTTACATTGATACTTGCTTCTCACTTGATTTACTACTATTTATAAGTCACCATAGACTATTAGTTCCTTAACCTTGTTCTTGATGACAAATTGTATACCTAAGATGAGGGATTCATATTGTGTAAGGTTGTTGGTGCAAGGAAAATGGAGTCTATTAAAAGCATGGTGTTTCTTACCAATAGGGTCAGTTAAAACAATGCCTACTCCAGATCTAGCCTTACACCTAGCCCCATCAAAATACAACTTTCATAGCCCTGACACAACATTATAAGCTTTAGGATGATAATGCTTGGTATTTTCTAGGGTGAAAACCCCTAAATCTGAATCAATTATGTTAACCCTTTCATTGATAGCATTATAATTAATGATCATGTGTCTCATTCTTGGCTCTCTTTCCACTCTAATTTGGTTGGGAAATCCCTTGCAAGGCAGCCAAAGGTGTGAACAATCAGTGGACATATATCCATATAAATCCTTTGTCCACTCTCTACTCAAGAGCAGTCCATATTTATCAGGGATATCTACCACTTGGATAACTATAAATTGTTGGACCCTTGGCTTAGAAGCCAATTACATGTGGACATTTAACAATTATCCAACCACCTTGACCTTAGACTTATCTAATTGAGTGACAACCCTATTAGAACTTAATGGGGGTCAAACCAAGTTATTTACAAACACCTATAGGCATGATATTTGTGGAGGCACCATAATCCATTAGATAGTTACACAAGTTTTTACCAAACATTCTTACTATAACTAAGAAAGGTGGGGACTTTGTTTTATCTTTATACATAGCTAAATTAGCATTATCAGCCTTTGTCACCTTGTTAGGTTTCTTTGACAAATATTCTTACAATAGATCCCTTTGTTTTGTGATTTTTGTCAATTCATGCAAGGTAATATTAGCTTTGATTTTATTTATGTCCTCTACAATGTTATAACTAATCCAATTGGAAGAATTGGAAGTATCAATAATAAGTTTAGGAATACTTCCCTTTAGATACTCTAGATTATTATCTAAAGTGGTATCTAGAGGAGTCCCAAAGTTATTTAGAGGATTAAAAGTAGTCAAAATCTGCCTCTATTCTTTGTTCCTTAGAAGGTAGGTCTTCTTCAAGAACTATTGGAAGACATGGACTTCTTCAAGAACATCATTAAGCTCATTGTCTTCTTGGAAGGGGAAATCAAACATCTCCACCATGAAGGTTTGGTCAGCAGGCTTGGATCCTGAGGTAAATGAACCATTATCTTTGTTAGGCACTAGCTCAAAAGTGTCCAACTCTTCTTGAAATTCCTCAAAAGCTTTACAAAATTAAATGCAATCAATATCACCATGCTTAGAAGTAAAATGGACCCTACAATAATTAGGCAAAGCAATATCAATAAGATTATTATCCATAGTATTCTTTTTAGAAGATGGTTAATTATTCTTATTGTTATGGAAACTATCATTATTGAACCTATTGTTGGGTCTATTGAACCTTTGGAAAGAGAAGTTCTTATCAAAAAAACTTCTAGTATTACCAAATTTCTTTTATAGATAAAGGAAGTCAATGCTCAGTTTTTGAACCATTTTTAGAATGGACTCATTCTCACTTTTGGGGTCTTTTGAATCATGGGCATGTTTGTTATTGGTACCAGTGGTTGGTACCAAGGTCCTTTGATTAGTTTCATTAAACCCATTATTTGTATTTTAATTCAATAATCCCAAACTCTGGTTAGGATTAAAATATCTTAGAGGAAATTGGTTTAGATTTGGGAGCTGGTTGAGAGTAGGCACATTTTGGTTACTATTGGAAAAGGCATTCAAGTTAGGTAAATGTGGGTTGACATTAGGAATAGAGTAGGCCATTTGACCTTGAGGTTACACATAATAATTAATGATCATAGCCTTAGCATAAGCTAAATCTAATGTGTTCATTGGACCTATATCTCTCTTTATGAACACTAAAGTCATGGGATCAAGAGAATATTTATAAATTTCCAAGGCTAACGCCTCATCAGGTTTATAAGGGTCAATGGTCCTATTGTACATATTTTGGAATATAACATTGAAATATATTATGGGATCATTATAATTCCTTTTTAGGTTTTTAAATTGATGGTATAGGACACAAGGGCCAATGATTTTACCAAATTGGTCAATGAATATGTTGTTAAACTCATCCCAAGTGGTGATGCAGTCATCAGGCAAATTTAGGAACCACTCATATGCAGCATCTTTGAATGTAAAAGGGAAAAACCTACATGATACATCTTCATGAAATACATTTAAAAATCTTAATTTAGCCTTAAATTATTTAACATTTTCTTCTATTGTTATAATACCATTAGGACTAAAAGTTGGAAAATACTTTTCAAGATTGTGAGGGAGGTCATGAATTGAACCTTGTACATTGATGGCAAAATTTCCTAACCAAGACATACCTTAATGAAGTTCAAATGTAGGAGGACCTTGGAGTGGTAAATTTGGAAAATATTTTGAATGCATGCGTCTACCTTTGTCTCTTCTATCTCTCAAATGGACTTCCAACTCAAGTAGAGGCCCCCTTGTTTCAGAGTGTGATCTAGTTCAGATTCTTGGCAATTCCAGATTGAGAAATTTAGATCCTATATTAAATATGATGTGTCAAATAGACCTTTATAAAGGATAGGACTCATAATTTCACATTAATCTATTTTTTTTAATATCTATGTGAAGAATAATAAAGGGCATCAAATTTTGACTAAGCTAGTTAAAAGATGTGTCCAATTACACAAATATGTCCTATCTTTACAAGTCTAAGCACAAATTAACCCATATATGTGAAAGATATACCAATATTTGATAAAAATAAGATATTCTAACCTTAAATACTATGGATCCTCATATCTTAATCTATCTTTACTATGATTAAGCATCAAACCTCAAAGATCTTTGATCTTTTTCTAAATGAAGCATAAAGATGAATCAAAGACCATAAAGATCAGTGATCCTTATGATTTTTAGAAAATAATCACATAAAAGTGCAAAGAAAACACCAATCTTATATCAAAATACACTAAGACTCTCAAATATTTAATAATTCCCTCCTTCTAGTGCTAGTGGAAGCTAGGTCCTATTGATACCTCTATGTGTATCATGGGTCCTCTTAGTGTTTAAGAACACTTCTCATTTTAAAATTTTGGGAATTCATGGCATGAGTAGAAGTTTTTTCATAATCTAATTACCTATGATGAAAAAGAAGTAGATAAAATTAAAATTTTCCATATATTTATATTGATTGGTGGTTGGGAGCCACCATGGTCCTTGTGAATTTTGAAGTACCTATGCTGATCTTAGTGAATTATGATAAAATTTCTAAATTAAAGACTAATCTATATGAGTATTTTCAGCGAGATCTATACTATAGTGATTTGGTTAGAAAATAGGCAAAAGAGAAGGGTAGGGAAAAAAGAGAATGTGTGATTTTTTATCCTTGAATTAAACATTATGACAAAGTTTCAATCACAATTAAACATGTATTTAACTAGTATATAATGAAAAATTACGTAAGCTCAAATCTCATTATACACCAGGGAAACTTATAAGGATAATATGAAGGGATATAATTAAGAACTAAATTTAATTTAAAGGTTTTTTACTACATTTAAATAGCATTTGCACATTCTAATGCAGAATAAATGAAACAAAGTAAATTCAAGATCATTCAACTAATCTAGCATAAGCACAAATTAGCAACCCTATATAAAAGATGTAAATTCAAAAGTCATGAAACCATTCAAGTTTAAGACATAGAACAATCAATTGAGAGAGAAATCATGGAACAATTGACACAATCAAACTTAGAAAAACTTTTTAGTATTCCTTATTTATATTAATTCTCCAAAGTATACAAGTTTTGCTCAAAACTCTCTCTACAAAATCATAATACTACCTTTTATAGAAGGACAAGGTAGTATATCAATTAGTTACAAGATACAAATGTATAAAATATAAGGATAGTTGTCCTTATTTATAGTTTTAGAATACATTTGATTTTTCAAATGGATTGATCTAGAGGCAAATATGCTAACAAACTAGCATATGCCTTTACAAAAGCATATTATGGTTTCAAAATGTTACAATGCCTTTACAAAATTGAATATTAATTAATTGGTGGGCCCTATGCCTAAGAAATCATTTATTACTACTAAAATATTTTCATCCCCTTTTGGTGTTTTTCATTGATTAGTTCCAAGTCAATAGTCAGTTTTAGGAGAAACTTTTCCTCCTTATTAGCTAGATCATTCAATTCTTTGTCATTTTTATCCATAGATTCCTTAATGCTCTTGGACTCAATTATCCTTTCTCCTATATTAAATATCATGTTCAAGACCCTACTATTGTCTACCCTAGATTGTCCTTTAATTTTTATTTGTATTTATTATGTCACCAAAGTAGCCTTATGCCTAAACTCATCATCTTTCATGATGCCTAGGATAGTGTTTTGTGCAGGGTCATTGAGCATGATCTCAAGGAGATGTTTAATCCTTTCTACTAGCTCCTCATCACATTTCAGGAATCTCTCTAGATCTTTTAACCAAACACTCAGATTTTGGACTTTGTCAATAATTATTCCTAAAATTGCATTTAAATGTTCCAAACTAATTATTTTGAAACCAAGAATCTACCTTCCAACCTATATGTTGATTATCCCTATTATTTTATCTTTTAAAGCTTGTCATTAGGCTATTAGACCCTTAACCATTGTATTCTAATATGCTAATTTACTTTTCCTTAGCTTTATTGATTTCAAGAAATCAAATATGACATAAAAGGATTAATCAAGCATTTTGGCCATTGCCTTTGAGACTGATAGCATAACTTAGGTCTCTAGATTCTCTTTTTCCTCCTCCAAGTTATATATCCTCTATTCCATGCCCTTGATTCCTACTTTTATCTAAGGTTAATGAGCATTATCCAATATTTCTATGTCATCCTCGTGTATGGGGTATTCACCAAGCTATTGTCCCCCAACTAGAGTTAACCCTACAAATGGCTTAACCTTTTGAAAGGTGAATTCCTCACCTCCAACCATGGTTTTCTTGGTGATTACTCTTTACAATCCTATTATCTTAGGATTGAATTACACCATGGTGGATGACTTTGTTACCTTAGGAGGTTTTGAGACCTACATCCTTACATTTCTTGATGCACCTAGGGTTTATATTTGTGTGCCACCTGATGAGCCTGTGGAAACTATTCTTATTTATTCTTCCTCCTTTATCAAAGATAATATCCATGGCTTGATTTCCACATGGACATCAATGATAATTATCTTGGTTAAGGCCTAAGAATGGGATAAGGTAAGAATATTCTACATTTTTTCATAGACAAACCATTCAAGGATAATATGTCCATGAATGGGATATTCCTTGCTAAACAAGTTGACCTCACTCATGGGGTGGGTGAATGTCAACTTGGGCTTCTTCCTCCCAACTGGGACCAAGGTTAATTCTACTTTTCTCTTCTGTGGGGGTGATACTATAACTAAGTCCAAAGCAACCTCCTTTCCCTTGTCTTATTCAACCTCCTCTACCTTAGCATGGGGTTATTCCTTTTATTCTTCTTCTTCCTCTAACCCATAAGCTTTAGCAAGAACCTTAAGTGAATCATCCACTATTTCATTTGGATCTAAGGTTATCATATCTAGATAATCAATTGGAGATGTTGGCCTTTGAGGTAGGGCTAAGGATGATGAGCCTTCATTGGGTCTTATTATTTTTCTTTCCTAGGACATTGTGAAACCTATGATTGGGGTTGTTGCCCTTCCATTTGTGGTTGTTCTTGAGGGGGCCTAGAATGTCTAAGCAATAAATGGTACTAAAGGGGGCCCATTTTAAATATCTCACCTAGTGGCTTGTTTTCTCCCTATCTAATCTAGGCTCCAACTTGATATATATTTTTTTCAATGTGGCCAATACCTCTAGGAAACTAGAGGCTCTGATATAGAGTGAGTCATGAAACTTGGGCTAGTAATCATATGCTTTATTGATGGTCCTTTACTTCAAATGTTTGGTGACTACCCCATTAGGATCCCACTATCTCAAATCATCCTTTTATAGGGTGAAAGAGTCCCTATGTTTGTCAATAACATTTACATGCCCCTAATTTTGTAAAATAATCCTATTAATTATCAATGGAAATGGATGGGAAATGCCTTTCCTCTATTACTTAAAAAATCCATCTATACTATGAAGAAGCTATTAAGCCACTTCCTACTCTACAAGCTTGGTTGGCACATAGATGGGTAACCTGGAGGGTTGTTCAAAGTTCCCTCAATCTTGATCACTATGCATCAGGGTAGAACCAAATGTCCCCTATCAATTCCATATATTTATTAATCAATGGGTTGATCTTACTCATGAGAATTCCTATGATGGCTTCCATTAGGGCTAGATAAACACAATCACAAATGAATTGCATGTTGTGTCTATATTTGAAAATGTGAAGTTTGGAGTAATTATGGGAGATAGTGGGTCTACCATCAAGTGACCAATTCTTGATATTTGGGATCTAGGTGGAAGCTAAGAGAGCATCCAGTAGATAAAACATCATGTAAATTTGTTTTCTTGTTTTCTTCTTGATTGCTATAAATTGGGACTTCAGGTGGATGTTAATCATCTCACCCAATGGGGGAGTGAGTCCCATTTCCATAATAAAGCAGACATAAGACACCTAGATTTTGTCAATGTGTGTGGTAGAGGGGGATCTACATAACCTATTTAGCAAGGTCATTATCATCTTAATTCCCTCCTTGAATTGGATAATTTATATATTTCCTATGGGGCCCTAAACTACATGGGTTCTAATGAGTAGCCATGAGGCTAGGATTATGTTCAAATTGTGCTCTCTAGTCTACTTTTTGATGTTTAGTAGGTCTACTTGGGGTTTTCATAGCTTATAGTATCTCTTAAAATCTAGGGGAGAAATGTAGGCTATTTTCTTAAAGCTACGTTCATGCACAATCCAGTCATCCTCAATTTTATAATCAATAAAAAGAGGATCAAGGACATCAATATAGTGAAATACCTTAGGTTTAGTGGTAGTATAGTATAGGCTAGCCATCTGAATGGAAACTAGGTCATTGTATATCCTTAGAATGGTTGTATTCTTCTACTCTTCCCTTGTCAAAGCTTGTATCTCTTTGATGGTTTAAAAAAGTTTAGACCAATTCCTATTTTCATTATTAAATTTTTTAGTGTCCAAGTCTATATCTTTGAAAACCCTAACTTCATTATTTGAGGTCAATTATAACTCAGTCTCATCCCTTTGTTGTTGTCTACTTGCCATAGTTGTGAAAGTTACAACTGCTCAATGAATTTTCAAGTAGCCTCTAGGTCACTTATTCATTAAACTCTCTTTGCTTGATTATGATTGATTTGATCTCAAATTATGGATTTTATGGATGCTTAGGGATCTCTGTATCTTTAATGGTGATGGAAATCCAAACTTAGGCTCATTTGTGTCTTAGATTTGATTGAGGGACTTTATACCTTTGCCTTTTTAGCACACAAAATCTTTAATTTTTTCATTATGTGCTTGCGTGGTGCCCATGTGGCATCCATTTGATAGATTTGATGAAATTTTTCATAAATACCTTAAGGGACTATCTATTTTCTTTTAAAAATCTAACTTTTCTTTTGCATCATTAGATCTTTGTTCATGGACCAATACGGTCTATTGATCATGATCACAGGGATCAAAAATCATTGGTTGATTTATGTTGGGCCTTTTTATTGTACCACTTGGAATTTTTATGGGCTTATTAAGATTTTTGTTCTATTAAGTGGATTTGTGCTTACCACATGCCATTCCTATGAGCCTTCTAGGGCTCATTGAAAAACCACCAATAACCATGCTCTATCTGATCATCCCCTCGCAAGCAAGTGTGAGCCATTGATCTTGATCCAAATGGATGCACATGATTGGTTAGATGAACCTAAGCCTTGGCCCATTGGGTTTCTCACACTCTATTTGATCAATATATGCAATGAAGCATGAGTCATTGATAATGCTAAAAGGTGATAACTTTAATACATGTCATGATATAATAAGGGACTTAGGCTTTAATACTTTAGGATAAGGTCTATTTCATGTTTAATAAACACCAAGTAAAATTTAGGCTAAATTGTTTATGCCTAAGTTTTTAGGATTTATAAAAAGTACCATGGCTAAATGTCTTAGACTAAGGTTTATGTTACATTTTTATAACATGTTCAAAGGAGCCAAATGATAAAAGGACCAATTGTTTAGGTTTAGACCTAGGATTTCATCATGTTAATAAACATGATGTAACATTAGTTTAAAATAATTTAAGCTAAGTCTTATGCCACAAATACCTTTTAAACTAAGATTTAATACAAGTCTCTAGCCTAAGTTTTATGGCATTCAAACAAATGCAATGGAGACCTTAGGATATAGACTTAAACTAAGTTCATTTTTGCATACATTTAGGCTATGAGATCATTTTATTATTTGTAGATCAAATATCTCAAGTGTTTGAACATATTTTTAGGGGTCCCATTGATCTTTAATGCAATCCATAAGTTTTTAGCACATTTCTAGAGTATATCTTATGTCTAGAATAAATAATTGATTAGCTTTAATTTGATGGTCTTGCAAATGTCAATGACAGCCTTAAAGATGTCAAATGATGGTCATGAGAATGTCAAATTTAATTTAATAGATAAATAGGTCTAATGTGCTTAAAATTGATGGTCCCATAGATGTCAATGATGGCCTCACATATGTCAATTTCTAGCTCATCAAATCCTTATGGCCCATAGACCTTGGATTTGATACGCTCCATTGGATCAAACTTAGTGATGTAGTGTGGATCATTAATCACAATTCGATCAGATACATGCCATTGGTTCAATTTAATGTGTAGGACCCTTTGTTATAAATCTTTTAATGTGAGAGTGACACTTGGTAGCTATTTAGGGATTTTTGAGCATTTGACTTTTAGTCATTGCATTCGCTTTGTTGGATCAAACTTCATGATATAGTGCAGACCATCAGATCAAGATTTGGATATTTATACTTATCATAAGGTTTTATTATATTAATAAATACAATGATACCTTAGGTTAAGGATTAGGCTAAGTTTATATTTGATAGAGGGGGCCCCATGATTTTTAATGATGAATTTGCACCATTGGATCTTTGGTTTTGCTAAAGCACATATCATCAATCTTAATCTAAGTGATACATTTTATTGGTCTGATGGATTAGAGTTTTGATTCTGTCAAGTTTCCCATGCTTCATTCGATCATTTATCATGATGAAACATGGACCATCAGATCTGTAAAGATGCTAAGGACTTAAGTTAGGACATGGGTAAATAAAAAGAATTTAGGCTAAAGCCTTAAGACTAAGGTCTTAATCATGTTGATAAATACAAATGGGGCCTTAGTATTAGGACTTTAGTCTAAGTTTATTACAAAGGGGACCATGCTAAATAAAATGACCCTATTAACATAAACATTTGACCCCATTAGGAATATAAAGAACAAAGGGGGAAATAAAAGGGACCAAGTGGAATTTTCTGGTTAAGGTTTGTTTATGTTAAGAAACACAAACAAGCCTTAACATGAGAATTAGGCTTAAAGTCCAAATTTAATTTGAAATTTTCCTACCAAATTCATTCCTATCAAATGTACTCCCACCAATATTTTAATTTAAACCAAGGTCTAAAGTTAGGGGTTGTTGAAGGAGGGTTTTACAACATGAGTCCAACTATGATATTTTTTTAGATCAAATTCTATCAAAGCCTAGATAGAACTAATTTTTTGAAAATCCTAACATGATCCATCAAAGGGAGATCTATGAAAATTAAAACTTAAGACCTCGAAGTCAACTATTAGCAACATTAGGCAAGTTTCACAAAAAATGATGAACAAAATTAGCTAGTTTCATCAAATGGGATGATCTTCAATTTCTAATAAAGTGTAGAATATCAAGTTTTAGTGCCAATGTTCAAAATAATCACAAGCATCCCTATTTTTCAAAAATGGGGGTACTTTGACCTCAACACTGATCTCAATTAAATATTACTCTCTTCAATGTTGTTGTTGCACACCCTTATCTAATACATTACACTTACACCAAAAATTTATCTAGAGTAGCTATAGTTCATGCCTAGATGAATATACCAAAGTAAATACTCCTACACACCTCGAATTATCAAATCAATCTATACTAATTGCTTAAACTAGTTAAATTTACCAATCTTCAACAATTTTAGAACATCTAAGATCAATATTCATCAATTAAAATAAAAAAATCATCTGCAACATTATCAGAATTCAAAATTATTTAGTTGATACATAAAAATAAACTAAAATTTAAAAAACATATAATAAGGAAGAAGAAAGAACAAACATAGTTGCATGACAATCAATTACTTAATTTCTTCCTGTATATTGATCAAAAACTTCAACCATTTGAAAATAGGGTATTAAATTTATTTAAAGGACTTGGAGAAGGGGTCACCTCATCCTCCAAGTATAGAAAAAATTTTGATTACATTAGGATAACTAGAAGCTAAGTTCTAGTTTGATACAAACCACATGTTTATAACTTATAGATTACGTCAGTCATTGAATGTGTGTATTATAAAAAAAATTGTTTAATTACAACATGGATGTAACAAGACTTAACTAGTTGTGAATAATCATTACATGTAAAATTATACAAAATTAGCCTTCTATTAAAGTTTACTTGGCTCTTATTTGACACTTCTCAAGGTTATTGTTGGAACTAAAGTTTTAACTAACACTGAGCTGGTGACTTGAGCTATACTAGTAGTTGTAATAGATGTAGTAACTAAAGTTATCACTAAAGACAAACTAGTAGCTTAAACTATATTTATGAATGGAGATAAACTTACAGGTGGAGTTGATGCACTTTCTAAGTTGGGAAGAATTGAAGTTGTAGGTAATGTTGTAACTATCACATTAGATGGAGTCTATGTTGTTGAACTAATAGATGGTGTTGAAGCTCCATTCTTCTCAGCCTCCAACTCTTGATAATATTTATATCCTTTGTCATATTGTACCTATATTAATCTCATATCAAGAAGAGGTATGTTCATATTATCTAATTTTTATACTAGCCTTGCATACTCAGTCTTGGTAGCTTGAAAGCCTACCCAAAACACCTACACTTCAGTTGCCTTCTTCCTCATTGAACTCATCTTCATGTTAATATCCACTAAAGTTAGTCCTTGTAAAATTTGATTTAAATTGTTTAAATATTGTTGTATCATTTTATAAAAAACATCCTAGGTTATTGTCTTCCAAGTGTTATCTCATGCTCATATCAATTCTAACTCATATAAAATTTGTATTACATACATCTCTTGTTCAGTGATCTTAGTAACAAGATCATCAATAGTACTTACCCAATATCAGGCCTCTTGAGTATTTATTACTGTTAGGTTTAATACATTGGGTATCTCCAAATGTTTCATCAAATTTAAATGGTTTAATTTCTTATTAAGAGAATAAAAAACTAATAAATTCAATCCGTTCTCATCTTCTTTGAGAAATCTAAATAATTTTGTTATTATGGTTACATGTGGAGCCAATTTTTATTGCAAAGAATTATTTGTATCCAATATTTTGTATAATCTTAATGTCACACTTTGTACATCTTGCTCTATCCCATAGGGAAAATGTATTACCTTTTGATATTTCCTAAGAGTCTCCATCTCTTCTTCTAATTATTTTCTACCCTATTGTGTTCCCTCATTAATGGCTAATACTACTTTGATGTGGATCTCCATGTAGGACTTAAGGTCCTCAATGTAGGTGGACTGAACCTTCTTTCTATTTTTTTCTTTTTGAAAGAGAATAAAGCTCTTCCCTTTCTTTTATAATTAGACCTCACCCACTGTTATCTTGTATCTTCCTCTTCCTTACCCTTTGCACTAATCTAGTTGATTTATCAAAGAGAGAGCTCATAGTGGAAATATTAGTGATCTTCAAGTTTGGCCTCTTAAAAATTGATGCTCCTAAATCCTTGGCCGAAATAGAAGAGTCAACTTTGATAGATCTAGTAGATGTGCCTCAATTTGTGTATCCTTTTAAGGCTCAACCTCTATGGTTGGCTTAGGCATTGAGGGCCAAATTATCTTGGACTAGTATAATTTCCATAAATATGGCATGGAATGCATAATATAGATAGGTGTATTCTTTATAACTCTCCTTTTTTCCACCACTATTATGGTTTCTACTACTCTTGATGAGGTAGTGGTGAATTTGGTTGAGTAGAAGAGACTGCCACTTAGGTGATGGGATGGTTGGTGGTTGTGGAAGCATAGGTGGAGACTAAAGGAGGATTGATTGAAGTAGTGGTTGGCATAATGAATATAGGCCTAATAAGGACCACTAACATAGGATTAAAAGTAAAAATAACTAGAAATGATATAATACGAAAAAGGCTTAGGGGAATAGCAAATAGAGCACCCTTATCTGATGAGTCATCATTAATGGGTGCCTTTGATTTATCCTCTTAAAAAAATTACTTTAGCCTTTTATAGTTCCTATTGATCCACTTCATGTCTTGGCTCACCTTCAATTGAAGGTGGTTCATATCTACTTGTCACCTTTATAGATGAAGTCTGTGGCCTCTCTATCCTAGATTTTATTTGATAAAAAATTATTGTCCTCTCAGCCTAAGTAGCTTTCATTTGTTGGGTAGGAGAGGGAAGAGTCATACTAGAGGTTATGGTTGCTAAATCCACTAGAGTAGTTGCCATATCTTCTTCATTAGAGGAGTCTAATCATATGATCTCTGCTTCTTCCCCAATAATGTTATCCTTCTCCTGTATTATTTCTTCAACCATTTCTTGTTTGGCCTTCCTCAATGCAATAGTATACATTTTAACTTGAGGGGCCTCTTCTTCCTATTGAATTTAAGCATGTGATGTTTCCCCTACCACTTTCTATTGCTCCTATTGAGCAGTATCTGATGTCTCCCCTTTATCTTGTTCTTACTCTTATTTTAGAGTTATCATCATAGTAGGTGGACATTATGGGTCCTAAATTTGGTCTTGTGGTTGTTGATAAGGTCTACCACTCCAAAAATTGGATGATGTCCATCATTCTAGTGGTGGGATCTTTAATTTGGCTTGACCAAGTGTAAGGGAGTGGTTTTTTTGTATCACCCTCAACAATATTTCACTGAAACTAAAAATATATACCCTTTCATTGACTTTTTCATCATATTTTGTATTGAGGAACAAAAATTCATGGTTGAAAGGTTCATTATTTTAAGGGATGCCTAGATTATGGATATTTTGTTACACTCTCCCATGGGGTCCAAAACCTTATGGGGAAGAGTAGCCAAGTCATAATCCTTCCTTACATTACCAACCACTTTGAAATGTCATCTATATGTGTATTACATTCTCCCAATTTTGAGATGGAATCCATGGAATGTACTTTTCTTACTCTTGGTCAAGTCCTCATCTATCCCATTCTATAATTAGAAAGTAATCTCTTACTCAAAAACTTTGTCTAGGATGAATTTTGGGAGCCAAAGAGGGTGTACCTTATTTCCAATAACCATGATGACTATATAATCTAGGTATAGGCAATAATCACCCAAATTCATGAATATTTTAGTGATTCTCTTAGAGACCCTAGCTAGAGGCTGGCCATGAATTACCATCCAAACTTGAGTATATAGTTCCTCTACAATTTTATAAATGTTCCTCACATATGCATAAATGTGGACAAAATATTATAAGTCACAAATTTTATTATTAATGTATTCAAGTTTGGGATTCCATAAATATTCATCATGTCTATAGACAATCCCCATGACTACATCCAAAATATATGACATCATATATAAATTCCCACCTTGGGTTCTCTTGTCTTTGTATAGTATTTATTCATATAGGTAGTCACTAATAACTTCCCCCAATGCATAGGTGTGCTCTAAAGTGATGAGTAGGTCAAGTAGGGGTACCCATTATAGATTGAGTAAATGAATGCTTTGGTGGCCAAATAGTCAATTTAATAATGACATGCCAATACATATTCCCATACAAAATTAGCTGATAGGGATAGGGTTCTTGGATATTTACTTGAATGTGAATGTCTCCCCTAGAAGAAGCCATTTTATTAATACCTATTTCACATTATTGTTTTTATTTCAAGTAACCACACTTTGTAAGTCAAATGTAGTATCTATAATGGGAAAACATAAATAACTCATGAATATGTTACCTGATATGTATGCAAAGATGGTGTTGTTATTGACATAGTGTAGATATCCACCATCTACAATTCTCCCTTTGAAAAAGAGGTTTCATAATAAGTCAATGCATGGTATGACTTCTAACTTGCCAGCTACATAGTGGAGTGCCTTGCATTTTAAAGGTAGTAAATCATCTATAACTTGTTTTTCTTCTACGGAGATGTCTTCCTCACACATGAATGAGTTGAAATTTTATATGACCTCCCATAGATCTGAGTAATTGGCTTGGAGACCATTGAACACTACTGCATCAAAATCTGTGTTTAATTATTCTATGGAATCTTTATTGGAGAACTTGGATGGTGGTAGATCTCCATTGTATGCCCTGGATGAAGACACCATTATTGTTTCTTAATGCTAGTGTGATACGATCTTTTAAAAATTGTTGTTGGTACACTATTACACAAATTATAGATTGTTTTATACATAGATAAGGCTTTCAAAATCACATAATTATATGTGCACTCGAGATCAATGATAATCAAATGAGGTGAACTCAATTAGGGACTTGATGTTATATCTTTTTAAAGTCATTCCACTTTATGCACCATTAATCACCAATGTCTATGAGCTCATCATCTTCACTCAATTCAAAGTTGACCATCTAGGTCTAGGGGCATGCCATGTAGGATGCTTACTCATTTTGGGTGCCACAATGTTAGTTCTTCTTTTAACACTTGTCACTATATGGTTTAGTTAGGGGATCGACCTTTGTATTTAGATTGAAAAATATGATATGGTGAGCCTAGGGTTCTGAATAAAAGACCCCAAAGACCAAAATTTTCTTCAAAGAGATTCATTTATGAATATTTTTTGAGGAAATATATCGAAGGGAAAATTCATGACCAAAAGGCTTCGAATGAAATTCATTGAAGAGAAAGATCCTGAAGACCAAGTGCTCTTCGAGGAGATTGTCATTTGGAATATGTTGTTGAGGGGAAGTTCCCTAATGAAACCTTCCAAATAAAATCTATTGAAGAGAAAGTTACCAAAGACCAAAACCTTTTGAAGACCAAAGTTTATGAAGTAAGTTTTTGTAGAGCAATGTGCCTAACAAAAATATCCGAAGGATAGTTGCCAACCAAAAATCTTCCAAAGAGAAAGATACTGAAGACTAAAATACCTAAGATTGAAAATTTCCCAGAGATTGAAATTTGCCTAAGACCAAAAATGTTCATAATGTCAAATAATTAAATCTAAATAAAAGAACCTAAATAAATAAAGTTGAATACCTGTTATACATGGAAAACTTCCAAAAAATTCCATTAATAGATTAGTCCTAGTAAGTTATTCTAATGAAAACAGGGGTATAACAGGAGATCTAGTGAAACCAAAGTGTGATTTAATGCTAAAAAAGCATTCACCTTATATAAAAACACATGCATATCCAAAATTATGAATAAACATTATATTTTATTAAAAAAATGGGTCCCGTCTTACAAGGTTGGGTGTGTTGGATATAACACAAACATGTAAACTAAATCAAATAGATGAAATGACAATGTTTAACTATTAACACTACTTTGGCCAAAGTTTTCATATATTTATTGATCATAAAGATCAATCAATTTCATACACACTACTTAATTAGATTACACCTCATCTATGCATTAGTGATAGTGTGAGTGTAATCCATCACACTACTTATTAAGGGTCATTAATGCAAGATTTGGTCCCTATATAAATAAAATATAAAAACCAAAATATTCATATAGAATGTTCCCTATAAGTGATAATTATTTGATAAACAAGGAAATATTGTGTAAATTCATTTATTCCATCAAATGCAATGTAACGAATCGAAAACATCTAATTTATTACTGTAATGATAAATAAATTTCAAAGAGTCCTCAATAAGATCATACCATTTGAGTAAGAAATATATTTAGACATCAAGTTGTTGAATATTAACATGTAACTTATAATGTTATGCCATCCATCTAAATAAAATTATTTAACAACTTATTTATTTACTCCATTTATCATGAATATATTTATAAGCTAACCAAATGATAGAAGAACTTAATACTATTTGCATTATATCCTTAATATCACATATTTAAAAGTTCCTTTAGATAGTAAACATACATTCATATTCAACTTAGATATGGATTAATCCCCAATTCCTTTTGACATAATATTTAAAGTTTATAAGTATAATATAGAATGTGTATATCTATATATGGTATACATAGTTGTGATTTGTATTAAAACATATAATTATTGTTATACCATATAATTACTCAGTTAAGTCTTAGTATATTCCATCAACAACATGTATTAAATACTTATGTACATTATACTCAAGATAGATAAGAGTTTCATCCATAATCTCTAAGTATATCATATACTAGTTTTCAATAGACTTAAAAGTATACCTAATTTTGTTTAGGTTATAAACAACCATTTAATTATGGTGTTTTCCATTTTTTATAGATCATCACACCCAACAGTCATAATTTTCATATACAAAAGTACACAGACTTATTTCAAACTCAGCCATGTATTTAAATATACATACTTCAATATATGGAAGATCTTATGCAAAGCATATATTCCTTTAAACACACATGCACGCACACATGCATGCACACACGTGCACGCACGTGCGTGCACATGAAAACACACACACACACACACACACACACACACACACACACACACACACACACACACACACACACACACACACACACACACACACACACACACACACACACACACACACACACACACACACACACACACACACACACACACACACACACCCACACACACACACACAAATGATATATAAAAACATAGATGAATCTAGTATGAGATAATTCAAGGCACATAATTTTGTATAATTTATTATTTGTTAAACTGAGTTTAAACTCTATATATTTAGCTATAGGTTACTTCAATCAATTTCAAGTTATTTTAAACCTCAATAAATCATAGTGATAAAAATCTAGCCACATATATATAAATACAAAGTTTATAATATTATAGGGTAATTTCCATAAACACATAATCCTAAACTATATCCAATCTTAAG
Organism: Torreya grandis; assembly: GCA_037957365.1. Taxonomy (NCBI): domain Eukaryota; kingdom Viridiplantae; phylum Streptophyta; class Pinopsida; order Cupressales; family Taxaceae; genus Torreya; species Torreya grandis. The sequence continues at coordinate 2,013,061 of JARHVA010001071.1, read as the reverse complement.
GCATGAGTAGCCATACTTTGATATGCGAGTGCAAGACTTTATTTAATTTTATCTAACAATGCAAGAAGTCATAATATTATCATTAGTATGAGTGTGAAATTAAGTAATAGGTTTACACAATAAGTTCTCCTATATCATATCCACAAGATTAATCTTTTGACATGTACCTCAGTTAATCCATCATAATAACATAAGGATATATGTTTATAAGGTGTACTAAAATTATGACTTATATAAGTATATATATTAATTAATATGTTTATACCACATGTCAATAAGTCCTGAGGTTATATATACTTATTCATGTATATGTATATGTTTTTATACTAGTCTTATAATGAAATAAAACTAGACTCAATTTATTATTGCACAGGATATGATTTTTTAATTTAAATGACTTGTATGAAACATTAATGTCCATCTATAAGTTATATTCTTCATGTATTAATTTTAAGTTCAATAAAACTCTATACACATAGTCATGAAAATAACTCCACCTCATATATATGTATATTGAATAAGAGGTTCAACATCTTAAATAGTATACTGAATGATAAATACAGTAGATTTTTAAGTGTATACTCTATTAATCAAAAGCATCTACCCTTTTAGTTTTACCTAGGGTTTTTTCCAAACCATAAATACATATATTTATTTAATATAATTTTGATAGGTTTATATTTTTAAATAACACATTATGATTTAATCCCATACAGGGTTTACCCTTCTAATTTAAAATATGGCAACATTATTGCACAGGATAATTTTTTTTAATTTAAATGACCTGTATCAAACATTAATGTCCATCTATAGGTTATATTCTTCCTAAATTCATTTTAATTTCAATAAAACTCTATATACATAGCCATGAAAATAAATTGACCTCATATATATGTATATTGAATAAGAGGTTCAACATCTTAAATAGTATATTGAATGATAAATACAATAGATTCTTAAGTGTGTACTCTGTTAATAAAAAGCATCTACCCTTTTATTTTTACCTAGGGTTTTTTAAAAACCATAAATGCATAGATTTATTTAATATAATTTTGATATGTTTATATTTGCATAGAACACATTATGATTTCATCCCATACAGGGTTTACCCTGCTAATTTAAAATATGGAAACTAAATTTAGTTTTTAAGCCAAATCCCTAGGGTTCAAATTCATGTTAACTAGGTACACAAAAACTTTCTTTAATAGAAATAGGTATTATATATATGCATAGCAAAGAGTTCAAAAAAAACATGGACATTCAAAACTAGGGTTTCAAGGTTATATGCTCAGTTTTGTGGATGGTTGAGCCACCCACAGGGTTGAGCATTTAGCCCCTTTTTAAATTTCATATTAATGAAAAAAACAAAAACCCTTATGAAATATCACTAAAATTCATCATTGATTCTATAAAACATATGTAATAATTTTAACAATGAAACCAACCTGGTAATGAAGACTAAATTGACAATAACCAGAACCTTTTCTCCAAGTCTCTTCTTTCTCTCTACTCTGCCATCCTTTGTCATGTCCCAAAAACTTATCTTTTTACCTTTTTATTAATCTCCATGCTTAAATCCATGCTAATATATTTCCAAATCTTTCATGTAATTTCAATGGTTAATTCCATGCATGTAAAAATAACTCATAGATGACTAACAATCACCTAATTTTTCTCATGCAAAAATCCTAAACTCCATGATTCTTTACATAATAACTTGTTAACTCAAGTTAATGACCAGTTTAAAACCCTAATCTCAAACCTTACCCTAATTAAATAATATAATAATAACTCCTTTAATCTTTTTATTAATATCAACTTCAATGCATTTGACATTCATATATGTCCTTCAACATTATAATTTTAATGATAATTTTGACTAGCATGAAGTTATTAACAAGACCATCGACTTAATAAAAGTCAATCAAACAAAATGACTTCCCAAGAATCATCAACAATGCAACTATTGTTTATAAATAATAATGATTTTGTTGAGTTATAATAACATTGACTAAACATAATGATCACACTTGGTTATATCATATCCATACTTTATTACTTATTCAATCTAATAGTTATTTAACATATAATGAAACTAAATTCCCTAGTAATGTACTAAGGCATTTATAATTTTTAATAAAATCACACACACACACACACACACACACACACACACACACACACACACACACACACACACACAGATAGCTTCAATACATACTACATACATTCATGGATTCCAACTACTTGTTATAGATACATCATTCATGAGATAAGCTAAGTATGACAACATAAAGGTAACACACAACCATATTAAATCATAGAAAACATGATTATAATTGAAATAAAATATTAGCTATCAAATCAAGCAATGAATATAATAGCAAATTATCTATTTGTGGTGTGTGTGGTTTCCTAGTCTTCAATTTGTCATCCCATAATGCCTTCATCTATGCCACCCTCTCTGATAATGCCCTCCCTCCATCACACTCTGAGGGATGGATCTATCCTAAATCCACCTCATAAAAATTAAGTTAGTTATCCTAAAACATTTATAATCCATAATATATTTCTATAATAAACTAAATAACCATTATCACAATTTACATAATATGTAAGTATAACTAACTCCACAATTAACAATCATGTAAACTAAGCAACATATCATTATTCATAACTCTATATGTGTAATCTAGCTTAAATTATATAGTAGTTAGACAAATAATAACCATAAAATACACTAATAAATATATTATTAGGTCTATAGAGGAATCAAGATGTGACAGTTGGTGACTTTGTAGGACCCCTTCACCCATCAAACACATGTGACACTAGTGGTGTCTCAAATGAATTGTGCATCCCCCTAAGGAAAAATCCCTTCTAAATTTGGTTATATATTTTTAGTCTCATGTGCTATGATATTTTGAATATGGTTGTTCTCATTAAGATCCACACTTTTCGTATAGGGGCGGTTTTAATCACCATCCAAGGGGATGACCACATGTTACTTACCATTATCAAAGCTCATGAAATGCTTCTTAAACCACATATATAAATTATTGGCATAATACCATGGTCAATCAAGTAAATTTATGTAGTTTTCAGCCTTAGAGATCTCAATGAGCTTAAATTATAAATGAAACTTAATTCCCAGTATATAAACAGAGACATTCTTCATAATTCCTAATGGTTACACTTGAGTCTTATTTACCATGAACATGACATGAGAATAGGGTTTTAATGTTAGACGTCACATATTACAACATGATTATTTTTTTAGGATGTTAATTTCCACACATATATCAACTATAATATCATATAATCATCATCCATCAATAGCCATATCAATAAGAAACTCCTGGTCATAACTTGTGTTTTGCATAACTCTTACCTCGTGATGATGGGCTAGGTGGGGCATAAGCACTTTGATTGGTATACTTGATTTTTTTATGAATATATTATTAAAAAATGGAATCATTCCTTTAGTACATAGAATGGATAAGATCTCAGTGAGATCATTATCCTTGTTCTCAACATTATTTTGTTGATAGCAATATGTTTTTGCTTTGGCCTCTAGGTCTTATGTAAGTTGAAGCTTGCCTTAACAATATTGGATTGCCTTGATGGATTCTTATAGTAATTATTTTTGGCATGAGTCATTATTATATTATCCATAGGTTAGATCAATTCACATCACTTTATTTTTAGTTCACCTTTACTCATATCAAGGTAAAGTCTTCTCTATTACGACAACAAGTTTCATGGTAGTGTCACTGTGTGTAGTGATGTTTACATTTGGAATAACAATATTATTTTTATCCATTATGGATATATCTATCAATGGGTTGTGTCAATATTATCTTTTTGACACCCTTATCAACCTTAAATCTCTATGTGATTTGGGTACAAATATTTAGACATTGTTCAACCATATATTTACTATGACAATACCCATAACTAGGAAAGGTTGTGCAATCATGTTGATAGTGTTATAGAGAGCCAAACTTATGATAGATATATGGAGGAAATAATCCACCACCTCATTTTTCCTCAAATCCTCTATAATTTTGTTTATCATAACCACCATGTCTTTGATTGGAAGGCCCAGTTGTAGTCTATCATACACCATGCTCTTGTACCTCATGGATTTTTTCAATCACCTAGTAATATTAAATATTATGGGTAGAGGCATTACAAATTTTTTAGTATAAGGATATATTTATTTGAGTGTATTTTTGTAACAAATGGAAATCATAAAAATCACAGCCTTTGTAGAAGATCTCATAGGATGCAACAATGTAATTACACTCTATCATGGGCAATTATTAGTGGTATGTCCTTCAACCTCATAATTGATGCACCATAGGAAACTTATAGCACCATGCACATTTTTATTAGTTATGTATTTAATTATGATTCCATGGATGAAATTTGGGATTCCATGAATGGGATAACTCCAATGTTCATTCTTCCCACAACCTCAACTCTTAGCATAGCCTCCTAGGCTTCACATGTCTTTATAAATTTACTCATGGAGAGGTCACATCTAAAAGGCACTAACATTCCCCCAAAGAACTATTGTGTGTTGTGTTATATGGATCTTGTATGAGAGTTTGGAAATTAAATCCTTATATTGTGTCATAGGAATAAACACTTTACATGCAACTAATTAAGATAGACCTAAAACTTATCCTTCCTAATAGATTTGGACTCGGAGAAGGTAAATAAACTAAAACCCATTGGATACTAATTTATATCATATAATGATCGAGTAGATATTCTAAACCTAGATAGAGGATCACTTATCACACAACATCAATAGAGAGGGTTCTAAAGCCTATAGGAAATCAATATAATGTAATAACCCTAGCTATGTATCTTAATAATAATGGGAATAATATAATATAGTGTTATATGAGCTTGAAACACAAATAAGGGGGATGATTAAAACACAACTAAAATGGGTAAGGAACCATGGTAGGAAAAAGGAGGCCTAAGTTACCTAGGATAGAAAATTAAAAGTTTGAATAACCCTATATCCACACTGATTTTAAGTGTAGATGAGATTCAAATAAGGATTTATGCATTAAAAACTATTGATTTTACAATATCTATCTAAACAAAAAAGCTAATGTTAGAAATACTTATCTTGAATAGAAATTGTTGAGCCTCAATCTCTCCCTTGGCCAATGGTGATTTACAAGAGGTTGTTGTGGTTGTAAGTATCACAATGGTTGAAATCATATCTAGGATACAATACTTCTTATATTTCCATAAAATACTCCACAATAAAATTCATTTCCCTCCAATACAAGATCTAAGTAATGGCTTCTCCTAAATGTAGACTAAAACATAATTATGAGCAATAATAGATTGAAAATGAATGTTTTCTATATTGGATTAAATGGGACTTGTATTTATAATGATCTATGATCCTAAACCCTTCCAAAATTTTATCCTACAATATTGACCCACCTCTACATAGTTTTAAAAGTTATTTTTTATCTTATAACTAGGTCATCCTAGGTTGACCTAGTTACAAAACATGCACCATGGCTTTTGAACTATGTCGACCTAGGATGATATGGTAGTATTTTATCTACCTATTAGATATATTATAATGATGGTATTTTTAATGGCTGATGTATTAAAATGAGATTAAAAAAAGGTGCTAAAATAAGTAGCATATATATGTACATATATAATACACACACACACACACACACACACACACACACACACACACACACACACACACACAAAAGTATAAGAATATTTTGACATTTAGGTATGGACATGCAGTTTCTTATACTTTAAGTTATATTTTATATATTTACTTTCAATATGTTTGAGAGTGGTTTCAAACCTCTAGGAATTATAATGCAAATTTTAGGTTTTGGAGAGTCATACTAGATTTTAGGCTTAGCCATATTCAAAAGTTTAAAGATTTCAAAGAGAAATCATAAGAGGTAAATGGATAGACACTCTAATGAATTTAAATTGATAGTAGGAATGATAATATCATGACATAGATAAAAACATCTCTCATAAAGCACCAAAGGCTTGCCCACCTCTTTCCAGGTACACCCTTTAAGGCCTATAATTAGAGAGATTTAATCTCAATAGGTTATTGTAAGATAAAAAATCTCAATAAGTGATAAAAGTGAAAAATATTACATATATACATATGCCCAACCTGAATCTCATCACATGTTATAATAGTGTAATAGGGGATGGTGCTTGAGAAAGAACATAAAAATGCAAAAACTGAGATAATTCAAATTAAATATGAAAATAAATTATAAAACTAATTTAAAGTACCATATGCATACCTTGACTTACCTTTATACTGAATGTCTACATGAAAATATCATAGTCTTGATTGTGGAGGGTGCGGTATCTATATTTGAGAACCCTAGGGATATAAGGCTAAAAATATAATAAATTTGTGCATACACAAGATGGTCAAAGTAGAAATTAATAACTCTCAAAATGAATTAAATTACTTGGTAAATTAATAAGTTATGATTATAAAGGCTAGGTTAGAACCAAAATACCAAGCATGTAATGATAAAGTGATGACAAATTAATGTATAACAAACTAAATCATGTAAAACATTGCAAGTAAATGAAATATCAATGTGAGGAAAAATCAAAGATATGTAAGTGGATGAAATTTAACCTCATTTAATATTAACATTTCAAATCAAACACAAATAAAACATTAATGATTGAAAATGTAAGACAAAACATAGAGAAAAACATGTAAGCATGTCAAATGTTCAATATAATATAAGTGAAGTCCAAAAAAATCAAATAATAATATGATAGATAAATGAAAAATAAAAATAAAAATAAAAAATCCCTAAAGAATGAAGACTCAAACTTAGTGCTTAGTCTAAAATTCAATGTAAGAAAACAAAATCACCTAATGTCATGACTAGGATAATGATGAGATGATGTGTAAATTATAGGGTGTAATGGTGTTCATGAGGAAGGCCTAGCCATATCTAAGGTCTTAAAATGAAACTCAAAAACTAATCCAAAGAGGTGTAATCATGAAAATATGATTAGGGATGTGATCAACTAACATAAATATCCAACAAGGTGAATATCAATAAAATATGATGTAAATAAGGAGTGTGAGGTACCACATGGGTGATGTGAACATCCTTATCAAAAATGAGACACATTAGGAAAGTTAGCAAGGCTATAAACTATCAACATCAATGACCTTGGACACTCTAACTAGTAAATGCAAATCTTGGGATAACAAGTGAAGTACATAGATCATCACATGAAGGCTATATGCATGAAAAATAAAATGGATCCTACCTTCCCACAATGTGTTCCCCACTCCTCAAGACCCCTTACAAAGTCATCGGTCTAATTTGAATATTGGGTAGTAGGTGGAACTATAATTATATGAGATAATGAGACCTTCTACCCCAGTCTATTGGCCTATTTCACCCCAATGGACCTCAACTCTATAATGAGGAAAACTATGGAGTTTGAGCTTAGACTAAGATAGGATATGTGCCAAATATCATGTATTTTGGTGTGATTTAACTTTTAATATTTTTTTTACCTTTTGATCATTGCCTTTTTCTTGTATGATATAGCTTTTGACTCTTTTGGTTTTTTATATTTTCCTCTACCATGCAAATTTGAAGAACCAAACATGAATGATATAAATAACTAACACAATATATCTTACACTTGGCCACTAGATAGAATGACCTAAATACCATGGTGTCTAAATACTCCTATACTTTCCCACAAGTAAATGTTTAATAACAAAACCAACCTATGTATGCCTCAAATGAAAGGAAAATAAGGGAAAGATGGTGATCATGAGAGATCCATCCATGTAATAAGTTATAAAATGATGAATATGATTGTATTTTATCACAAGGTAAAATAATTACTCTAAAGGGGACATGACTATGCTACGTCATAATGTCACTATGGAAGTTGTACTAGCCTACAAAGGATCTAGAACAAGCACTAATGAAATTAGTAGTCATCCCAAAAGAGGGGGGAAATAAGGGGTCATCCTGAAAAAGGGGGAAAGATCAATGAGGGCCTAAAAATCACAAAAATACTAAGGAAAAAATGATAAAAATGTGATAAAATTAAAACCAATGAAAACCCAAAGGTGCTACCTAGGAACCACAAGAGAAACAAAGGTTGAAAGTAATGTGATATAATGCCAAATAACCAAAAAGAAAATAATGGTGTAAGTAAAATGAAATAAAACAAAATAAACACAAATGAAATAATGGTTTAATTAAAATGATATTAAATAAAATAAAACACATAAAAATAAAAATAAAATAAAAAATGAGATGAACAATGAAAATCAAAACCTATGTTAACATCTATATCAACTATGAGCATGTGAAATGCAAGCCTATATGTCTCATAAGGTTTCTTGAAGTTTAATTTTTTAATGATTATGCAATTTATAAGAAGAGTAGGCACTGTAAGATGACCCAAAGGATAATTTCATGTAGGGATGGGCATAGCAAGATGCCCCAACCTGTGATGTGTATTGAGTTGAAATTGAATAAGTAGAATGAATTGCATCGAGCTAGCATATGTATTTTGATGAAACTAGAATGTTTGAATAGACTATATTGGGCTAGCCAATATAGTTTAAGATAGGTAAATGCATTGATATTTTGAATTTTAGGATGTTAAAATTTACATAAGACCTATAAAATGGATTTGAAGAGGTTGATAAGAAAGGAAGACAATTTATGATACACCTTGGAGTAGGCATTTGAACTAGGTGATCCTTGAGTTTTTGTGACTTAAGAGGTTGAGGTTTTGTGAATTAAACCACTCATTTAAATTTTTTCATGTTATTTGTCCTTTTAGTATTACTGTAATAATAAGGATCAATTGTGGTTTGGACAACATTATCATATGAACGGTATTAGGAGGGTGTTGACATTGATCATTATATAGCTTATGTTGATGTGATCTATTAGATTAGCTTGAGATACTTTAAGATGGTATTCATAATGTTTTTGAGTAAGAGTATTGAGATTGAAATGTGGACAAAGAAAATAAGCAAAAACAAGTCATTAGAGGTCATGAAAATTCTCAAGAGAATGACATATCTTATCATGCCACTAACAAAATTTATCAAGATTAAAGCATTTTGAAGGAGGTTTGGAAGAGTCAAATCTCATGGATTTAGAAGGTGGCATATTTCTCTTGAGTCCATGGAGACTTGAAGGAGGGTGGGTGTTAATAGAGTTTAATGGTAAGAATTTTAAAAAAAAAATCAAAATAATAAATATTGATGGGAAAGATAAATAAGAAGAACACCTCATAAAACTCTGAATGAGACCACCAAATATATATATTATTCAAATAAATGGTATGCTTTCACCTTCTCTATATAATTTCCTATAAATGATTTTCCACATCCTCACTTGTCTCTTCCTCTCTTTATGAATATTTGACTTTATTTTGACACCATTTTATTTATTTTATCTTTTGTTATAAATAATGCCAAATTAGACTAAATATCATTTCCCTTTACCCATGCTAACACTCACCCAAACTAAAATAGGTTTCTCACCCTAAGACACATAAAGGCCCTAATAAATAAAGTTTATACAATTTTGTGTGAGATAACTACCAACCTACTAGGGGTAGCATCTCCTTGAGATCCCATCTCTTTTACATATCCTCTACACTAATGATCTATTACAACCTAAAAAACATTAATAATTTTACAAACTTATAAACACTTTTTCTTTTATTTCAGACTTCTTCCAATCTATATTATGCTTCTTTCTTCACTTTAGACTCCAAATAGCTATCATCAACTATGTTTTTGAAATTAATCACTCATATTTATACAAAGGTGGCATGAATAAAATTTAGTTTGACCATTTTTCATATAATCAATTTTGCATGCATATAGAAAAAGTTACTAATAGTTGTAACTAAACCACCCACTTTATTATAGTTTTTCATCATTATTTATACCAAGTTTATGGTAATGCTTGCATCATGCATAATTTTTTCCTCCTTGAAATGTTCCAATTTGTATTTTTCTTAACTATAAAAATATTTCTCTTAATATTGAAATGGTGTCCATCTAAAATATTTACTGATAGTGTGATTAATTTAAGGACCATTTTTAAATCATCTTTTGAAACTTTTGAAAATCTACCAGTCTAATTATGTTTTCACACTACATCTTCCATTAAACCCAATTTAAGCAAAACATTTACAAGATATTTAGAATTGATGAATCCTCCCCCATTCATGCCAAATATATCAAACACCTCTCTCAAAAACATCTCATAAAATCCACTGATCTCACATGACTATAAATTTGTAAATGTTTACAAACTCTATGAAATTCAAGCAACCATATCTATCTTCATATTTGAAATCCATCATATAATCCACTTATTCTTTCACCTAATGTCTTAAATAGAAAATACATATCAACTCTAAAAAATTCATAATTTTGATTAAATATTTTGAGATAGTAGGTGGAGATGATTCACAGTTCTATCTCTTGATTTTGGTTAGCCTTCAAACTTCCCCTCTTGTCATGTTTCATTGTGAGTTACAGTTACAATATTAGGTAAGTCCAAGCTTTAATAAAAATGAAAAATAGTATTTACTTTGGGAAAGAATCATTGAAATGAAATTTTTCAAGATAAGAGGATCTATAATCTCTCTATTAAAAACTACATTATGGGCTTTTCTCTTATCATGATGTGAAAACTTAACTTCAAAACTTTGCATGGAAATGCTACCAATCCTATTTACCACATCACAAAGAATGATTCTAAAAGACATATAATATAGGATATTTAGACAATAGACCATGTAGCCTATATAAAATAGTATAGAAGTATAGCTACTAATAGGTGGGGTGAATCAGTGCCCTTCAAATATTCATTCAATTTCAATTATTATCCATGAATCATTCATTCATATACATGTATTAACCAATGAATAAACAAGCATCTACAAAAGTATATAACATAAGAACACAAGAGATATTTGGGAACCCATAAAGGGGTATAAAACCCACTAAAACATATATTTTAATAAATTCCTATAAGAAATGAATCAATATTTAGTGAGGCACAAACCCCATAAGGAGCACCAACCCCTCATTAGTCAAGCACCAACTCAACTAGTCCTTTAGCAAATACCAACTTGAAATAAGGCACCAACAACCTAGGTAACTTAGCACTAAATAGATAATTGGAACCTATTATCACCTTTGGACACTTTTTTCTCACTAAAATGATGATGATCTCCTTTTTCTCTTCACACTCTTTTATCTCTATCAAACAACCTATTAGGCCTATTTGCTCAACTAGCCCTCTTCTTGGCAAATTTAGGTCATATTACCCTACTAATAATCTATATAATTGCTATTAAAAATTAATTAAATTATCAACACACCTATATAATTTTATTAAAACCCTCTACCTAGTTTCCAAACTTCTATTTCATTCCTCAAAATCCTCAATCTTTTAACTAGTCAAATTAGGCCTATTAGACCTTCTTTTTATACTTGACTCTTTATCTAAAACATATTGGTCAGCCATAAACCTTTAAATAATTGGATAAACATTTTAATATATCAAAAAAAACATTTAATAATTTTAAAAATCATTACATAGGTCGGTCATCACCCATAAGGACCAAAAACACCATTAGGCCTAATAGAGACCTAATGCAATTAGGCCTTCTCAAAGCACACATTTCACCTTGGCCACCTTGGAAAAACTTGATCATTAAAAAATGGATTAAAAACTTCACTCACACATTAATTATTACCTTTATAATGTCCCCAGCACCATTTGGCCCATTTCACTCCTTGAACCACACCAATTAGGCCTTCTCACTGCCAGAAAGTTTATCTTGATAATCTGAAGCACACACTCAAATTTACCACATAAAACAATAAAAAAATCACATGGATAGAACCTAAATTACCTTATAGTCATCATAATTTCCATTATATTTCACCACATAGGTAAAAATACCTCAAACTGATCATTTCCATATACTTACTCAGAACTGCTTACAGGCTTTGAAAACCCAGTCATGAACCTTTAAATTTCACACATTCATATCAAAAATAAAAATGAATTAAAATTATATATAAATATATAATAACTTCATGTGAATTTTATTCTTTAAATTTGTGCATAATGACTCGAGAACATCATTCTCACACATACAAAAAACTGCCTATAGCTCCAAAACATAGTCATGGAAATCAAGATTTAGAACACTCATGTGAACACTTTTTTGAACTTATAAATGTTTTATATTATCCTTAATCATAATTATAACATATTTAAATAGATATATTACAAGGTTAAATATCAATATTTGTCTTACAGACCAATCTCATTTTTTCACTCTTTACAGACCTCAATATGTTAGACATATCACTTTGAGAGCAACTTTCTGCTTGTTTATGAGCATCTCAAAACATTATATTCAAAGGGTAAATATGATATAGGTATTTAAAAATAACTCCATGCATTTTGATACATCCTTTATCTATTGCAACCCATCCCTAATCTCAATCTCACTTCTGCATGGTTTTCTCACAATCTTCTTTATTAGGCCTATTTAGCGATAAGTCAACTTCCATGACCAGTTTAGAAAATTTAAGGTCTGAAACCTGCTCATAAAATTATATGGTCATAAAATAAAAGTCTCACACATCATTATCCAATCATTTTCATGCTTTGATTTATTCAATCATGCCTTTTATATCAAAAATTTAAAAAATAAGGGGTTTTTTATAGATTCCACTCACTCTTATAACACACTAATTACACATGGAAAAACTTGGGAGAGTTATCTACATGATACAATCATAAAATTAGGTCATCCAATCCAATTTTATCACTTTCCAACAAAATCTTCCATATCAGGTCATTATGAGGGTTTAGATTGCCTTCCATTCTTAGCAATCATTCATAAAGGATTACCCCTCAAATCCAAAACAAATGCTAGTAAATTTAAGATATGAACCTTCCCCAAATTATATGAACTTATTAGGATCTCATGAAAAGGTATCACGTGCTAGCGAGCATAAGAAAATTCTTCTCAGGTTTGTTATACCTCATTTTGTGCACATAGAAAACCTCAAGACCATATTTCATGCTTTATCCTTTAGACTTTGACCTCAAACTTGGTTAAAACACTTAATATAACTTATCACACCTATGAAAATGATCTCATGAGATATGGCACCTTGGAAGCTGATCTTGATCGCTCATTAGGCCACATTAGGCCTCTTTGCATACTGGGCCTAAAACCTATCAGCCATACTTAAACCTTAAACACACCATGAAACCTCTTATACTAATCTCAAAACCTCATTTCCATGTCATAAAACCTCATACCTTACTCACACACTATCAATAATCTTTTTACAAGCCTTATACTTCTCATTAGATCAGGTAGAGTCTAGGACTAGTGTAATGCCCAAAAATTCACCCCAAAAAAACACATAAAAACAATACAATTTTTTTTGTGTGTGTAATACTGACTCCACACAAGTAAAAACTCCAAATATTAACCTATCCATACACATGCATGTTCTGATTGCATGCATCTTATAAACTCACGCCCACTAGCAAAGCAATCATCAAGAACACACTCACACTTAAATTATGTCATCTACAACAAAAATTTTCACCTCTAATATAATCATTGCAATACCCATGAGTAAAATATTTAATCCAAACTATTTATGTTGAAGTGGAATTACCTAACCACGGTGTAATTAGACTTGATGAACTCACCTGACAACCAAGTCATAATTGCATCAAACCATCAATTAAATGGCTATGGGAAAAATATTCCCACAAGGCAAGAAGTAATTTTGGGAGTTATTATATATTATATTAGCTACACAATACCACTAGTAACCTACAAGAATAATCTCCAACAATTTAAACACTAGGTTCACCAAGTTGCTTAAGTTGGTGAAGGTATCTATATCATTTAGAGATAAAAACTATGTTTAACCCTTATAAATTTTAACAAGTGTTTAACAACTTCCAATTCATAATAAAATAAGGTTTTTTATCTAATATGGCAATTAAGTATAAATCGATTACAAGGTAATGCTATAAATTATAGTATCATTTCAAGGATGAACTTTTTTTTCTTTAAATGTTACAGAGTAATAATATTTCAAAAATTCATTTGTCTAGTTACAAACCAAGATAACTCTTTGTAAAATTATTCATTTTGTCATAGCTAATGATCTTATTTTATCACAACCTACACTAAAACGACCTAAAGACAAGTGCCAGCTTTAAGATAAGCAAGTGAAATCCTTTCACACTCCAACCATTTATTCAAACAATATGCAAGTTAGATATGAAATAACTATAATAATAATGTTATCACTATCGAAACTATCTTATAATCTAATAATAAGTAAAAGTCATAAGCGAAATGAAAATTAGTAATACATAGATGATCAAACAAATGGGGATGTATACTACCTGTATGAAAGAAAACACTTACTAATCTAGAATAATAGCCATAGTTTGTTCTTAGAAACTCAAACATCACCATCACTAAATTTAAATTTTTTATTTTTAAATGAACAAACAAATATAGTAAAATTTATAGCATAGAATTTATAAAGTTCAAATTTTGTCATACTCTAATTCTTATGCATTTATAAGCACGTAGAAAAACTAGAAAACATCTGAATACTAAAATTATGATAATTTCCTCATTTTTTATTGAAATTTTACGATTCAAAAATATCTATAAAGCTCATTCTAAAACACATTAAACCCATAAATTTTTTGATGATCTTCCACTTCAATTAAGAGCAGCAATTGAATTTTATTATTATTATTATTATTATTATTATTATTATTATTATTATTATTATTATTATTATTATTATTATTATTATTATTATTATTATTATTATTATTATTATTATTGTTATTATTATACACTTGAAATTCCATAAACATATAATATTCATTCATTCATCACTCAAATTTATCCTTCACTCAACCATATATGGAAATTATTTATATATATATATATATATATATATATATATATATATATATAAATAATTTAAACAGACTAAATAAATGTTTCACTCAACCATATGGTGCCCCAACTATCCTTTATAACTAATCTTGTGCCTCTAATCAAACTACCACTTGGTCCTATCTTTATTTATTTCACCATCCAACTAGTTTACTAAACATATGGCACTACATCCATTCTTAATATAATAAATATTTAAGAAGAAATGACTTCTTCTAACCTCTAAATCAGACATGGGTGGCTGTATCATAACCAGCTAGTTGCTACCAACACCACCCAACAATTTTAACTCGCCCTAATGCTACACAAATAGTTTATTACTACAATTAAATCCTTTCCAAATATGTTACTACTATTAAAAGTCACCATATACCAAGACCTGATTTCTAATCTATAATATATAAGTAGATATCCATGGGTTTATTTAGGCTAGGTCTTACAAAGATGCCTCAGTCAAGAGATCAATTAAGCAATGTCAATAATAGTTGGATAAGTAAAAAAAAAAAAAATAACACTTTTCAAATAATTCAAACAGGTAACAATCCCATCTATTCGGGACAATCAAGGTGTAGCTCAAAGTTGAGATGATATTCAACAAAAAAAAAGAATAATAAGGCACCATGACTACTATAACAAGCTTATTCATCACTTAACTTAATAAACCATAGAATGATCGTACTAAACTTGTTAATTATTCAAATAAATGATTAAAGGTGGAGGAAAATCCACTTTCCTAATAATACCTTGGGGGTGGGATGCCCTCCTCCTCTTGCTCACTCCAACTCCTCTCTAATTCTCCAAGCTTGTTCAACACTGAAATCCCTTCCCATCCTCTCATAGTCTTCACAATTTTAATATCTTTGATTTCTAAAGTGTCATAATTCTTAAGAATGGGAAAGTATTAGGTAGATGGAGTAATAAATGGTCTTAGGTAAGATGAGAGAGTAACTCCTCCTCCACACTCTATATCAAATCATAATTTATTACCCTACCAATTTTTCTCCCCCTCATGCCTCTCACTTCCATGAACTCATGTCATCCTTCACTAATTATCTCTATTTTTATCAATAAATTAATGTTTTTTTTATTTTTTATTTTTTATTTTTTATTTTTTATTTTTTATTTTTTATTTTTTATCTTTTATTTTTTATTTTTTATTTTTAAAGCTTCATTTACTATGTACTATAATATATTTTCTTATAATCTATCCATTCTTATTATTAGATATTTGTTTACAATCTGGCCATACTTATTATTTCTATTTGAAAAAGAATTTATAATAGTATTTTAAAATTTTATGTTGCAATACTATTTATTGTTATATCAATAAGAAATCATGTTAAAATATTATTTATTTATTTTATTTTTGTTTTTGTTTATTATTTATTTATTTTATTTACATATACATATGTTAATTTTTTTATTAATATTTATAGGTTTTTTATATACCATCTCACAAGAAATGTTTATACAAAAAATAAAAAATGGTATTAAAATATTGAAGCACAATTATCCCAACAAAACTCTCAAGAGAAAAAATTAATATACAACTCATAGTCCTACAAACCAAACCAGCTGACATTCAATCAACTTACTCGATGTCCAACCACCATTGACAAAAGGTTCCTTTCAACAAGTTTAATAAATCAATCCAACAATCATTAGTCAAACATAGGGTGACGTACCCTTATGGTCTATTGATTAATGAGATAAGTAAGCATGAAGAGAAGTAATACCAAAAATAAATATTTTATGGTGAGTTAACCAACTACCAAAATCTAAACACCCTCAAATCTCACTAGTTTGTCTCCAGAGATGAAGCACTAAACAAGACGTGATAAAAAAATAATATCATCACTAACACCAATGAAATAACTTGTATTGAACATAATTATATATAGGTGAATTGGTACCACCTTTCCATCCTTCAAGGCAATAAATGGATTGGTCTAGTACATTCAACAAAGATGCCATGTTATGACAACCCAAATAGTGGTCATGACTAATATACCAACACCTACACAATATGACAATGATGACATGACACTACTAAAATAGAGAGGGGTATTTCATTCATCCCATCTTGAAAATGTCATCATCCTTGATGCACCAATTAAAATTACATGGTGGGATAAACACCACACTCATAAACTATGATAATCACCAAAGGGAGATAGAAGTTTTATTTTTCACCAAAATAATTCATCCTAATGTAGAGACCCATTTTTAGATATTTTCTTTCCTAAAATTGGAATCCAAATCAATTTTAGAAACCACAAGTGGTTGATATCAAACTCCAAAGTGTATTCAAATATCATACTATCATGCCACTACTATAACCAGTTGTTATTGTGAAGAATTGAAGTTCTCTGATCATGAGTATATATACTAATATATGGTATAACCACACTTAACAACTATGATTCACATGAGGTGAAGAGTGAATACTAGCACATAGATTAATAAAATAACGTAAGACTGAAATTAAAATGTCAAATGCCATCACAATGGAATGACCCATTGTTGAGAGGAATAAGAATCTGCTAATACCCAAGGTTCCACTAGAAAATAACAAAACCCAAATAATTACTGACATAAGTATGAGAATATAAGTGTCATCCTATTATAAATATGAGTGCAAATCCATGGTGAAAGTTCATTGTGCTAATATTAGTGTCATTCCATAGCCCAAACATACTATATAAAATTAAGTAATGTGAATCAATATTACCTAATATTAATAACCACTATATTCATAAATCAACTAATATCGCAAAATACTTTTATCAAATCTCTAAAATTTGTAGGCACATAAAGTATCAATTTGTTGTCTAATCATACTAAGCACTCAGTTCCATCCCATGATGACCATGTCATGTGACAAGTAAGTGTCAAACCATGGCAACATACTGTACTACCAATAATTATAAACAATGTTGAGCCAAACTATCATACTAAGTCATATTATCCAATTGAGTCACATTGATAAATATCATAAGGTGTCAACTAAAACCCAAAATATTATGATGTGAGCATTATATCTCAAGTAATCATCCATGAAAATACCATTTTGATCCAAACTGAGCAATATTGAATCATACTGAACCATACCAAATCAAAAAAAAATCATAGTATATGCCAAAGTATCCAACCAATCACTGTATACCAAATCATCTACTTAGACTTCCCAAAAAACATCATATCCCCAAGTAATGGCCATTTATATATAAAACCACCACATCTGGTGTGGTTGGAAGGATGGTATCATGAACCGATATGATTGGTCCTCATCATAACGCACTAGCTATATTCCAAGTTACTTTTTCCTAATACCATACCACCAATGTAACAATTATGCACATTATGAGCACATATGAAACTAGCACAATAATCACTAGAATAAAAATCAATATATCATGTAAAATCAAAATTAATTAGAATGAGACCAAGTGGTCTCAAATAAAAAAGATAAATTCAAAAATATAAATTATAAATTTCAACAACAATTTCTATGATCGGTTAATTGATTAAAAAAACACAAAGATAAGAAATATGGTGTTGGTTTCAAAGCAATTAAAAATAATAATAATAATAATAATAATAAGTTCAATCAAATTTTAAAAAATAATAATAATTTTGAAAAACACTAGAAAAATATAGATCACATCATGATCACTATGTGACTTTACAAGTCACCCAAGGGGAGAAGGAATAAAAATCATCTCAATTACCTCCCAGAAGTAAGAGGCATCATGATTACCTCCCAGAGGTATGAGACATCTCAATACCTCTTAGAGGTTCTAAGCATCTCAATTACCTCCCAAAGGTATGAATAACATTATCTATTACCTCCCATAGGTAAGAGAAATACCCATAAATTACCTCATAGGGATAATACAATAACTGTACATCATCATTTGTAGTAGTGTTAAAATATAAATCAACTGAGCAACTCTCATACACAACATCCTAGTGTTATAAAATTACCAAGGTAATCATACTATCTCATAACCATGACTATTATGTAACCAACCTATTGTCAAATAACATTACTTCTAGAGAGTAACCATGTCAAACATATCAAAAAAACAAATTGCATCGATCCAACCGATGCCACAATGTCATCTTAGATGACATTTTCAACATATATATAACTTCAGTTTAAAATCCCATGAGGAATATCTAAGGCTCTCTATGTATGGTAATGTAATGTCCCAATGTAACATGTGGAAATTTTGTCTCTTGTTTATCACTAACCATCATTGAATATACTGAGTAACAATCCATATCATAATAAAGTGCTACTGAAAAGAAAGTATTCAATGACATTTGACCATAACTATCCATCATGTCAACCAACTAATATAGATAAATGATAATAAAATCTATCAACTCTCACACATGGCATCATAGTACCACATATATATCAATGCAAACATACTAGCTCATATCTCTAACTGTAACTATTCCCAAGTTACCTATCTCAAAGGGAATATCATTGTCAAACATAGTTCACTAAAGCTCTACCAAGTGAAAATTATATGTATGTTTGATTGTTGACCACTAAAAGCTACTATCTATTACAATATTTGAATTATCATAATAGGATAACCACTAACAATCACCACACTTGGCATCACAATGTCCCATGATAACATAAAGTATTTTCTATCTCAACCCACAATGATGAAACCAAATACAACTGAATCCATTTCAAGTATCCTAAATAAGGAGAAGTATTAATAATTCCTATAAAATATCTGACTAATCAAAAGATAAGACTTGTTCCCTATTGTTGTGAATACTAACAACACCAAATAACATGTTTACCATAATTTCTATGTTCTGATTTCACTTCTTAAAAATACCCATGTTGACTCTAGGATCACTGAGGCTAGGTAATTAAGGCAATTTGTCATAATCTCTAATCCTTCATGAGGTAATTACCAACTGAAAGTAGATTAAAATTTATTATCTTATTCAATAATTACATTTTATTTTAATCTTATCAAAAATTTATTAAGTCAATTGTTCTTGTTAGACTTAACATAGAGTAAGAAGTGCCTCCAATGTTTCCAAATATGAAACACTTTGATTCCTAGTTAATAGTTGTGACTCAATCCAAGTTCTAGAATGACCACTAGAGGAAAATTCACTCTTACATAATCTTAGACAAGACTGATAAATTTAAGAATCATCATGTTAACCAAAAAAGGGTTCAACATAACATAAGTCAATGTAATCAATAAGGGTTTGATCAAGGCATAATCAAGGATGAGGTTAACTCTACACATCTCAAATTCCACTTGGATGTATTCATACAAATCACCAATATCATTGGGAGGTTAAAACATAATTCTGTTAAAAAAAATATGAACAATTATCCATAAGAATTCCAAAGAAGAACCTAGTAACTTATTATAATTTTACCCCTTTCATACTACTAAAAGATAAGATTTAGCTATCATATCACGAATTAGTTAAGTAATTATTATACTTATTAATACTGCTATATTACTTAAGGTATGCATCACTTCCTCTCCTTAAAATATCATTTCATCTCCATACCACATGAGTAAAAATAGTTTTAAGAGAGCCAAAATCCAAAGGGCATCTATTTTATTGCAAATATCCACAACTATAATATGTTAGCAATCAATCAATATTAAGATAAGTTAAATGTTGTAATCTTTAACCTTAACATTCAAGATGGGTAATAAGTAGAATCCAAACAAAGGCACCATTAATGCTTAACCAAGAGTAAACAAGAATTTTAGATGTCATCAACCAATAAAGATACTTATAGGAAATATTTAACATAGTAAATAATCATAAAATCATAATATGTAATCGTATCTGTACCATGGCACAAGCTTAGGGAAATAATTCCTATATTCCCCTTCTAGACCAAGGTTAGTTATTTATACCACAATATGAAGGTAGTTAAATAAGATGACCATACCTCATAATTACATATACAAGAAGGTACAGTCAAATACACATTACGACACAATCCTATATAAGAAAAAATATATCACACAATACAAAACATCAACTTGAGGAAAAGACGTGCCAACAAAGTTATCAATCCAAAATACACGAAAACTTTACTCAAGCTCCATCGACCTGGACAATAGTTCAACTTAAAATCTTAGTTCCAGAAGAGTACAAATAAATATTTATACTATGAAAATATGTTACAAAACTTCATTAGCAAATACCATAAGTAGTTCTCCAGATCTCCCAGTGTTGAAACTTGGCTCTGATACCAAAATGTATTGCCCAAAAATTCACCTAAAAAAACACATAAAAACAATACAATTTTTTTGTGTGCATAATACTAACTCCACACAAGTAAAAACTCTAAATATTAACCCATCCACACACATGCATGTTCTGATTTCATACATCTTATAAACTCACATCCATTATCAAGGCAATCATCAAGAACACACTCATACTCAAAGTATGTCATATACAACAAAAAATTCACCTCTAATATACTCATTGTACTACCCATGAGTTAGCTATTTAATCCAAACTATTTATGTTGAAGTGGAATTGCCCAATTATAGTGTAACTAGACTTGACAAGCTCACCTGACAACCAAGTCACAATTGTATCAAATCGCCAATTAAATGGCTATGGAAAAAATATCCCCACGAGGTGAGAATAAATTTTGGGAGTTAATATATATTCTATTAGCTACACGATACCACTAGGAATCTACAAGAATAATCTCCAATAATTTAAACACTAGGTTCACCAAGTTTCTCAAGTTAGTGAAGGTATCTATATCATTTAGAGATAACAGATATGTTTATCCCTTATAACTTTTAACAAGTGTTTAATAACTTCCAATTCAAAATAAAATAAGATTTTCTATCTAACATGGAAATTAAGTACAAATCAATTATAAGGTAGTGCCAAACCTCATAGTATCATTTCAAGGATGAACTTTTTTCTTTAAATGTTACAAAGTAATAATATTTCAAAAATTCTTTTATCTAGTTACAACCCAAGACAACTCTTTGCAAGCTTCTTCATTCTATCATAACTAATTATCTTGTTTTGCTACAACCTATACTAAAACAACCTAAAGACAAGTGTTAGCATTAAGCTGAGCAAGTGAAATCCTTTCACACTCCAACTGTTTATTCAAACAATATGCAAGCTAGATATGAAATTTCAATAATAATAATTTTACCACTATTGAAGCTAAGTATCTTATAATCCAATAATAAGTAAAAGTCAGAAGAGAAATGAAAATTAGTAAGACAAAGATGATCAAACAAATGGGGATGTATAGTACCTATACCAAAGAAAACACTTACTAATCTAGAACAATAGCCATAGTTTACTCTCAGAAACTCAAATGCCACCATCGCTAAATTTCAATTGTTTATTGTTAAATGAAAAAACAATTATACTAAACTTTAGAGCGTAAAATTTATAAATTTCAAATTTTGTCGTATTCTAATTCTTATGCATTTATAAGCATGCAAAAAAACTAAAAAAACATCTTAATACTAAAATTATGATAATTTCCTCATTTCTTATTAAAATTTTATGATTCAAAAAGTTATAGAAAGCTCATTTCGAGATGCATCAAACCCAAAAATTGTTTGATCATATTCCATTCCAATTAAGACCAGCTATTATTATTATTATTATTATTATTATTATTATTATTATTATTATTATTATTATTATTATTATTATTATTATTATTATTATTATTAAAAAACACTTGAAACACCATAAACACACAATATTCCTTCATTCATCACTCTAATTTATCTTAAGTTGTTACCAAACTAAATGAAACCAACCAATTGTAAAGCCTTCTAATATAAAACAAAGATGAAGCAAATTATGTTTGTAACGTTGGAAGATGATTTCATATTACACTATTTTTCTCCAAATTTCACAACATCCTCACCTCTTAAAACTTTTTACCAAGATCTTATTTTCTATTATGAATCCAACTAAGCTAAAATATAATCCAATGCCTAAGTCAACAATACAACCACCTAAGACTGGAATAAATAAATATATTAGCCTCCTTATTCTAATTGTTTGTTATTCTAACTTCATCCATAACCCAAAAACAACATTGACATGGAAATATCCTTCATTCATGGATAATATAAAAATAAATATATTTATTTAAAATTTCAACAGATTAAATAAATGTTTCACTCAGCCATATGGTGCCCCAACTATCCTTTAGAACTGGTCTTGTGCCTCTAATCAAACTACCACTTCGTCCTATATTTATTTCACCATCCAATTGGATTAATAAACATATGGCACTACATACATGCTTAATAAAATAAATATTTAAGTAGAAATGACTTCTTCTAGCCATTAAATGACCTCTAAATCAGACTTGGGCAGTTGTATCATAACCAGTTCCCTGCTACATAAATAGTTTATTACTACAATTTTAACTCACCCTAATGCTACATAAATAGTTTATTAATACAATTAAATCCTTTCCAAATATCTTACTACTATTTAATGCTACCATATACCAAGATCTGATTTCTAATCTACAATATATAGGTAGATAGACATGGGTTTATTTTGGCCAGGGCTTATAAGGATGCCTCGATTAGGAGATCAATGAAGTAGTTTCAATAATAGTTGGATAAGTAAACAAAATAAATAAATTAATTTGAAAATAATTCAAATTGGTAACAATCCCATGCAGCCAAGACAATCAAGGTGTAGATCAAATTTGAGATGATATTCAATAGAAATAAAGAAAAATAAGGTGTCATAACGACTATAACAAGCTTATTCATCACTTAACTCAGTAAACCACATAATGATCATACTAAATTATTCATTATTCAAATAAATTATTAAAGGTGGAGGAAAATCCACTTGCTTGATAATTCCCTGGGGGTGGGATGCCCTCTTCCTCCTCTTGCTCAACACTGAAATCCCTTCCCATCCTCTCATACTCTTCACAGTTTTAATATTTTTGATTTATAAAGCATCATAATTCTTAGGCATGGGCAAGTAAGAGGTAGATGGAGTAATAAATGGTCATAGGTAAGATGAGATGGCAACTCCTCATCCACACTCCATATCAAATCATAATTTACTATCCTGCCAACTTTTCTCCCCCTCGCACCTCTCACTTCCATGAGCTTGTGTCATCCTTCACCAACTATCTATATTTTTATCAATAAATTAATGATTTTTTTGTTTGTTTTTTTTAATTTTTTAAAGCTTCATTTACTACATACTATAAGATATTTGTTTATAATCTCACCTTATTATAATATATTTATTTATAATCTGGCCATGCATATTATTTCTATTTGAGAAAGAATTTTAAACTTTTATTTTGCAATATTATCTATTGTTATATCAATAAGAAATCATGTTGAAATATAACTTTTATTTTTTATTTTATTTTATTTTTATATTTGTTTTATTTTGTTTATTTACATATACATATGTTAATTTTGTTATTGATATTCATAGGTTTTTTTATATATACCATCTCACAAGATATGTTTATACGAAAAACAATAAATGGTATTAAAATATCAAAGCATGGTTATCCCAACAAAACTTTTGAGAGAAAAAATTAATATACAAGTCACAATCTTGCAAAATAAACCATGTGACTTTCAATTAAATTACCCATTATCCAACCACCACTGACAAAAGGTTCCTCTCAATAAGTTTAATAAATCAATCCAATAATCATTAGTTAGACATAGGGTGATGTACCCTTATTGTTTGTCAATTAATGAGATAATTAAGCATGGAAAGAAGTAATACTAAAATTAAATATTTTATGGTGAGTTAACCAATTATCAAAATCCAAACATGCTCAAATCTCACCAGTTCGTCTCTAGAGATGAAGCATTAAGCAAGACCTGATAAAAAAGAGTTTCATCACTAACACCAATGAAACAACCTGAATTAAACATAATTATATGCAAATACATTGGTACTACCTTGCAACTAAGGGATTGGTCTAATACATTCAAAAAAGATGCCATGTTATGACAACCCACACAGTGGTCACAGCCAACATACCGACACCTACATAATATGATAATGATAAGATGACACTATTGAAATAGAGAGGGGTATTACACTAGTCTGGTTGCATGCTTAGGTTTAAGACCATACCCATGAATGTTTATCTCGAGACTTTTTGAGTGTTTTAACACTTCATATTAATTATTCATAATTCATAAACATCTACTCATACATGTGTGTATCCATCTTATTATACCACCATCTTCACACACATGCTTAAGATATAACAATGTTTCTTAAGACTAGTGCTCGAAAGTATGCTTACCTTGTATCTTGATCTAGACTTGTTATCAACCTAAAAATAATTACTAGGTTTCCTTTAAATTCTCTCTCAACATAGAGATAATAGGTTGCCTTAAAATTATCTCTTATCACTTTGTCACTTGGTTTCCTTATTGCATACCATAATGATATGCCAACACCTTATGCATAACTCAAGGACTTGTTAGACCATGCTTAAGCCATCATGATCACATACTATGCATCTTCACAAGAACATCTATAGGACATAAATGACATTCAAAAACATTTGACATCAATGAAAACATTAATGTCACTAAACCAAAAACATGAATAAACCTCAACAATCTCCCCCCTTTGTTACTAATGGTAAACATTCAAACAAAGTTGATCATTCTCATCTTCCCAAGCTGGATTTATTCCAACTAACATTTCTCCCAAAATGTAACTTTTTCCCTCTTTGAAATTAATGAAAAAGGGTCAACTCTTGAAAACTAAATGATCCTTGGACATGGGATAACACACCTTTTTCTCTCCAAAAAATATCATTCTCTTTCTCTTTGTCAATAGCTCAACATAGATCAGGAACTGTTACAGATCTTCTTGGCAAACACACCTACTATTGAAGCATGATTAGATCCCCTTATCTCCAAGACGTAATTATAAAATATCATGAATGTGAATTTATCTGATCAATTCATCATACAAATGTTTTTTAACTCATCTCTTTCAATCACATCTCCAATTAAACTATTGACTGATCTTTGGATGTGAAATAAAGAGTATAAAGCTTCCCCTAAGACCAAGCATCATGCATACTTCTATTTACTAGCCGAGTGCCTCCATGAAGCCTAATGGAATCACATATTATCTATTGGGTACTCAAATAACATAAGCTCAAGATATTCTTATATCTCCATGTCCTTGCTAAACTAAACTTTCTTCATGATCCTCTTAGGCTTGAATTCTTTAATCTCCATTTGAACAACAATTTACCTTGGTTTATTTGTCTTGACTTCTTTATTCATAATCTGAGCTGATAGGAAGAATTCTTTCCAATCCTTTTCATCTAAACTATGCCTCACCATGGAAAATAGTCCAATTGGACTTACAAATAGGTCATCATTCACCTTCTCTACCTTTGGTTTCCACTCACTATCTTTTCTTCTTTCTTGCACTCTAGGAGCCTTAACTTTCTTATTTTGACTTGAGAATACATGCTTACAAAATTTTACAATATGACCAACCTTTTGACAATTGAAACACACTATTCTTTTTTATGGAAACACACCATGACCCATACCTCTTGAATGATGACTCTCCTCATAATTCCAAGCATATTCATTCTTGGAGGGCCTTCTACAATGCCTTGCTCTATGACCAAATTGGTTAGATGAATAAAAATAACCATTGAAAGGATTAGCATACCTTATATTATTAGGCTACCTAATAGGATCAGTCTTTATTCTACTAGTACCATCATTCAATGACCATTAACTTTTAATTTCTAATTCTCCTTGATCACATTAGCAATCTTCTTTTGATCTCCATTTAAACCAAGACCTATTTTGTCATTATTAGTCTTTTGACTACTCAAAATGTTGTCTATATCATTGGTTCTCCTTTAAAAATTCACAAAGGACTTCACCTTAATTTATTCTTGATCCAACTCATCTTTCAAATAATCCACTTTAGTTACATACCTTTCACATTCTTCTTCTTTAGACATTAGGCTTGCAGTCACAATCTCAATTTGAGTCTCCACCTATTTGACTATTTCTTCTTATTCCTTGGGGTTGTTGTTTAGTCTATCTTCAAACAAATTGATTTACTCCTCATAGTATTTTATAAGATACCTAATCATCTTATTCTTATTTTTTACCATATTTAATTCTTCTAGAGTATTCATCAACTTAACCTCAAAGTCCACCTCATCTTATTCTTCATCTGAATCACAAACAACACCTCTAAACCACATGGACTCTTCTTGATTTGAGTAGCTTTCTTCCTTAACCAGAAAGATAAATTCATTAACATTAGGACCATCACCTTCATGATCACTCTCAAAATCACTTCTCTCACTCTCATTAGATGAGTTTCAATCTTCCTTGGTGTAAAAGCTTCTTTTGTTTATGAAGAACTCCTTGTCATCATACTTTCTGAAGCTTTTGTTACTCTTATCAGACTACAGAACTTCTTATCATCATGATGAGTTTCATCATGATCTTCATTATCCTTTTCCTTATTATTATGATGGCGTTTGTTATCGAATTGTCCAATCTCTCCATAATTAAATAACTTGAAGGGCAGCTTACCCTTGTATTTACTTGAATCTATTTTCAATTTTCTTTCAAACATAGCTATCAACTCATCATCATCAATATTAGAATCATCATATTTGAATTTATTACCTTATATATTATTTTCCTTTGACTTATTTTCTACCTTAAATGTAGCTTCCTTCTTTGTAGGTCTTCCTTCACTTATCCTCATCATAGGCAATTAGGGTCCCATGAAGTCCATCTATCTGTAGCTTGTCTAGATTTTGCATCTCTTCAATAACAGTTACTTTAGAATCAAACTTAGGAGTTAGAGATATAAAAACCTTTTGAACAATAGTATATTCTTTCAATTCTTCACCTAGGCCTCTTATGATATTGATCACTTCATCAACCCTCAATAAGTAGGCTACAAATGACTCATCTTCATTTATCCTTAGGCTTTCAAATTGTCTTCTATGGGTTTTCAACTTAGCCAAATTAACCTTGGATTCTTCCTCATGGATAGTCTTCAACTTGTCCCACATTTATTTAATAGACATACAGTGCATCACTTTCACAATTTTTTCCTTTGATAGGCCACACATAATACCATTCATTGCTTTTGAATTGTTTTCACTAGTATTCTTACCTATTACATATGTAGGAGGAATAGGGGTGAAGTTATCCATCCAAGACTAATTTACAAACATAATTAACTTGAGACATAAAATATGGTCTCATCCTAACACTCAAAAAATCATAATTAGATCCATTAAACAATATTGCCTTGCTTGTAGAGAAATCACCTTGTGCTTGACTAGTCATATTCACCTGTTTCATATCTCCTTTAGGATATTAGGCATCATTCAAAGGACCTATTATAATACCAAATGTTAGAAGTATGGATACTAAGGGGGAGTGAATCAGTTCCCTTAAAACATTCATTCAATTTCACTTATTATCCATGAAGCATTCATTCACATGTATTAACTAATGCATAAACAAGCATATATAAAATCATACAACATAAGAACACAAGAGATATGTGTGAAACCCTAAAGGGGGATAAAACCCACTAAAACATAACCTAGATAATATTCCTATAATTAATGAATCAAGATTTAGTGAGGCACCAACCCCATAAGGAGCAACAACCCTTCATTAGTCAAGTACCAACTCAACTAGTCCTTTAGCAAGCACCAACTTGCAAGGAAGCACCAACCCCATAGGTAACTTAACACCAACATAGATAATTGGAACCTTTGATCAAATTTGGACACCTATTTCTCACTCAACTAATTATAATCTCCTTTTTTTTCTCTTTGCACTCTTTTATCTCTCTCAAATAGCCTATTAGGCCTCTTCGCTCAACTAGCCCTCTTCTTGGTAGATTTAGGTCATATTACCTTTCTCATCATTTGTGGAATTAGTGTTAAAAATTTAAGACATGATTAACACACCTCTTTGATGGTATTCAAACCCTCTACCTAGTTTCCCATCTTCTATTTCATTTTCTCAAAACCCATAGAGACCTAATGCAATTAAGCCTTCTCAAAGCACACTGTAGACACCAAAAATTTTCACATCATAATTACGAATGTCAAAGTATCCCTTGATCACCTTAAGATCCCCTTGGGACCATTAGACCCTCTAAATCCCTAACTAAGCTCACTCATAGTTATCTTAACTTAATTGACTTAACCTAGTCTTTTACCTCTTTTTACCCTTGACCCTCGATCATCAACGGTCAGGTTAACCACTGATAATCACCTTGACTATCAATGGTCAAGTTGCACCTCCTCAACCAAGAGCATGCAAACTACCCACTTTGATTTTATAATTATAACTTGTCTAAATCCTATTGCAAGCCTTTACATAGACAATTCATAGTTAGATATCCCAGTTGAACATTCACTTCCACCTCTTACTTGTGCCTATAAGAAGAGGGGAGCGTGAAGGTGAAATCCATCTACAATTATTATCAAGAGATGGTGCATCTAGTATTTTATTTTGTAGGTCAATATCCATTAGCAACCCAGTAATCTAGAAATCATATTAGAGAGTCAACTTACTACCACCTCTCCACCAAGCCTTGAGGTATTGTTAATCTATTAGAATCAAGATAGGTTACACTAATAGATCAACTACCTCAACCATCCACCCAATTGACTTATGATAAGATAATTACTTGTTTCTCAGTATTCATCTACTTTATTTCCATTTTTTAATCAACCCAAGTCTTACCCATCTCTAAAAATCCATCTTCTAGATATTGTCAATTAGCCAAAATTACCAACACAAATCCCCACATAGTAATTGGTAATAGTTGACTCAATTGTTGATTATTTTCTCAACTACCCATGGTTACCTTGACCACCAATGATCACCTTAACCCTTGATAGTCAACCCAACCACTGATAGTCATTATGGCACCAAAAACTAACAAGTTAATCTCACCCACCTACACCCAATCAAATCTAATGTTTTATTTTCCTACCTGTTCATAGACCCCTTTCAAATTTTCTAAAGAATACCCTAACTCCCTATCACTAGTATTAATTAGTTTATAACTAATTTAATTATTTAAGCATACTTCTTATCAACAACTCTTGTATTCAATTTTAGTACCTTTTGATTCATTAATTTAAGTATCTTTATTTTCTATTTATAAGCTCAATTATTTAAAACATGTGGATTGACAGCCCCTAAAGAAGCTCTCACTTCTGGGATCTAGCTATCGCTAGGCAATACACCCAAATATATATCTAACAAACAAGTTTGATTTAGTTATTTCTTATATACAATTCATCTTCCCAAGCCAAAGAGGATCTCTTCACAATCTTCTAGTTTCAACATGCACATAACTAATCAGGTTTTTCAACCATACTCATACTTAGTTTCTTATTTTCCTCTTCCCCATAATAAGAAAAAAATTATTGAAACATTTTGGCACACCCAGTGGGGCCCTTGTGTCTTTATTTAGATTCTTGTTTTCTTCTATTCTATCACTATTTAGTGGCTCATTAATGAAATCAAAAGTTTCTTTTGGGTTTAAAATTAAGTGCATACATAGATTGTTTTAAAGTTTAGTTCACATAGCTTAACTTAAAGGAAAATTAATATATCATAGCCTCACTCTTTGTTGCACACACTAAACCAAACCACTTTCACCAATTGAGCATCAAATAAACTTGATATAAGGCTCGACTAGGATTTCATCACCTAGCAGAAACCTTACCCTTTCCTGATGTTCCTACTTGGAGGTCATTACCAAGGGGAGGACCAACTCAGTTCTCTAGTTGAGTATAATCTTTGGATATCAATATATTTTGGCTAAACACCCAACACCCTTATTGTTGCAGTGTGTGAAGTGAGGGGGTAGGCCCCAATACCAATCCATGTATTGATTCTAATACATATCTCTTTTGATCACCTAAACATAACCTGAAACCAACCTTAGATTTCCTCTTCAATACCTGATCTACAAACCAATTTTAGTCACACATCTTCTTAAGGCTTAATCCAAATGTGAGATTAATAAAAAATTTAGGGTTTAATTTATATTTTAGAGTGTGATTTTATTTCTTTGATCATTTTCTTATCTTCTCTTTGTTTGAGTAGTCAGGTTGTTTGTGTTTTTTATCTCCTCTATCTCACATGGTTCTCACTTGCTAGTAGTGAAGAGACCTTGTGAAGTAAAACCTATCACCAAATTAACCTATTTCTTCCACCTTTTCATCCATGGCCTATACTTCCAAACAAATATAATCTCCTCACCATTTTGGAAGCCCTACCTTCCCTCAAGAAGTTCCTCAAGGAGATGCAGATTTTGTCATTTTCCTAGACAACAATCCCATAGCCTTGCAACATTACCTTAAAACCACATCTTATCTTATTATGGATCCATCCCCATCTGTAGATCCACCTTATGGCATGCCTTCCTATCTCATGGAGATTACCTCCATTGCTATGGTTAATACACAACCATTGACTACCCAATCTTCCTCATCAACCAACAACCCCTTTGAGACTACCATAGAAAACCAACCAACCAAAACTACCACTACCCTTATACCTTCTACTCCTACCAACCACTCCTCCATAATAGGATTATATACCTCTAATAATACTAACCTTCATTTATCTACCCCAAACCCATTGACCATCACTCTGCTTCAAATCCTTGTAGTGTCCATACCCTCTACCTTGCCACCGATCAGTACAAGGGTCACCACCCTTTCATCGATCACCAACCCAACTACCACTCTTATCCAATAAGTACCACTTGGATTGACATTTAGATACATCCCTAATCTATAAGTTCATGTACCCACTACCCAGCCACCTACCTCTACCTACCCTTATGCATCTTACACCTAAGCATTGATGTCCACTTACCCATATGTGATGGCCTTCAAACATTCTACCCATTATCTGTATGTCTCTCAACCACCATAGTAATATGCATATTATAACCCTTAGGGTACATAACCCCAAGCTTACTTAATGAAGATACTTCTAGACAAGATGACCACCTTAGATTCATCCCTCTCAAGTGTTCATAACATCTTGTCATATGACCAAATATTTAATGAGCCTATCCATCCATCCATACGTATCAAACCATATCCTCCCCAATGATAACTTCCCAAGTTCTCTAAATTTTAATGTAAGGAGGATCCCCAATAGTACCTTAGGGCATTTAGGAAAGCATTTTATCTCATCACTTATGATGATGCCCTTATTCTCTATACCTTCCCCATGTCTCTAGTTCATCTAGCCTTAGATTGGTATAATGCCTTACCCAAACATTATATCTTCTCCTTTACCCAATTGGCTCAAACCTTCTTGGACCACTTTTCAATAAATATCTCCAAGAAGGTGTCTATTATCGACCTCTAGTCTATTTGATAGTTTGAAAATGAATCCATTACCAATTTTATGGCTCGTTGGAGGATCTTTATTAACCAACTTTCATTTTCCCTGCCTCAACCTAAAATCATAGAGTTCTTTACTCAGGCGTGTGCCAAGAATATCTCCTCCACACTACGTGTCCAAAGATTATGAACCTTTGATGAATCTTTTACCATGACACATAAGTTGGAAAATCAATTTATTGATGAAGGAAAGCTTAAGCTCAAAAATGAGAACTCAACCTATAAAACTAATGAGTCTTCTTCCTCCAAGTCAAGAAACCAATCTAATACCAATACCAAAGGCAAAGGAACCATGAATGCAATTGTCCTAAAATCTGCTCCTTCACCTTCTATTAACCAATCCAATTCCTCTAGTTCCTCAAATAAAAACCCAAAGAATGAAACCTAAAAATACTAGAAGCAGTTCACTCCACTTGGAGAGTCATATGCTTCCATCTTGGAGAAGTTATTGAAATCCAACATCATTCAACTTCCTCCTATCAAACCTTCTTAAAAATTTGACTCCTCTCATCCCACACCTAGTTGGTACAATGAGAATGATCTATGTCCCTTCCATCAGGTAATAAGACATGACATCAATAAGTGAAACACTTTCAAGAGCCTTGTCCACTCCCTCAATGATAAAGGGGATCTTACATTGGAGAAATCCAATTCACCATAAAACCAAGCCCTTGATATATTTAAGCAACCCTTCCCAAACTATGCTCCTACCAAGAATGAGAGCAACAACATTGAATGTTCTCATGTTACCCATACAGTTAACATGGTCCTTAACACACTCATTGCCAAAGATCCTATTGACCAACCCATTTATCTCTCACCCTCTTTGTTTATTGAGGTAACATAATTACCTTCCCTTCCTTCAGATACCTAAGGCATGGAAACACCATCTTTTCCCCCCTTATTGAGGTAGTGGAGCTACCAACCTCCCTTTTCACTAACATACAGGAATGACCAACCATCACCACCTCACCTTCACCTTTAGCTACTATGCAAACCACTCCCCCTTTAGAACTTTCTCTTAAGGAATAAATCCCTATGTCTACTACTCCTACAGAGGGTACACCTATCCAAGACTCACATCCTTTGACTGAGGAAGAGGATGAGGTTACCATCCCTATATTTCCACCTAGAGGGTTATATTTTAGAGCTACCATTCAAATAATTAAACCCACTTTAGATTTTATCTCCAACCCTGACATGGATAAAGCCACCTTATGGTAGAAATTAGGCCTCCCTTATATTACCCAATAAGAACCTCCAACCCTTTCTCGATCAGACCAACCTTCCACTTCTATTGACCCAATTCTTACCATATCTACCCAAACAACTAAACCCTATAACCAACCAACTAAAACCTCTACCAAATCAACCAACCTTCAACCTCTTAAGCTAACCTAAACCTCAATACCCAATCGCTCTAGGATGATAAGAGAAGACTCTCCTACCATTAACATTATTTAGTGTCAGGATGATAATTCTATCCTCACCTACCTTGGTGCCCCAAATTCTTCAATCCACAAACCCCTTCCTCTTGAGTCTTTAACCATGTTAAATGAATCCACCATAGATATTAACTTGGGCACTCTAGACAACCCCTGCATGGTCAAAATCAACCAATCATTGAATGTTGAGAAAATTTTGGACTTCCCCTCTTTCCTCCAAAATTTTATCATAGAATTCACTTGGTATTATATTAATATGCCCAAAATTGACCCCATCATCGCTACACATAACATAGTTACTCATCATGATGCCAAACCTATCAAGCAAAAGCTATGATGCATGCATCTTCGCATAGCCCTTCTCATCAAGGAAGAGCTTCAACATCTCCTTTTTGTCAACTTCATTCAACATATTGATTACCCCCAATGGGTCTCAAATGTTGTACCTATCACCGAAGCCACAGGGGGACTATGCATTTATTTATACTTTAATGACCTCAACCTCACTTACCCCAAAGATGACTTCCCTCTACCCAGCATCAACCAACTTATTGATCTTATAATTGGACATGAGATGTTATCTCTCATGGATGGATTTTCAAGCTATAATTAGATCTTGATTGCCCCTAAAGATCATCATAAAACCATATTTACCACCCCATAAGGGACATTTTGTGATAGAGTCATGCCTTTCAGACTGAAGAACACTGGTGCAACCTACCAACATGTCATGACATATGTTTTTCATGACCTTATCTATAAGGTTGTATAGGATTATGTGGATGACCTTCTTGTAAAATCAAAACTCCAAAAAGATGACCTAGTTATTCTAAGGATCATCTTTGAATGCCTCATCCATTATCATTTTCATCTCAACCCCAAGAAGTGCATTTGTGGGGTCCTATTAGGAAAGATTATTGGTTTTAATGTCTCCTTTTGAGGAATCAAATTCAATCCTACCAAAATAAAATCAATCCTAGACATGCCTCCTCCTACCAACCTTAAGTAACTCTAAATATTTCAAGGGAAACTTCATTCCATTTATCATTTTATTTCCCATCTTTTGGATCAAAGCAACCCCTTCTACCACCTTATGAAGAAGGATATGTCTTTCAAGTAGAATATAAACTACCAAAAGGCCTTTGATTCACTCAAAGAGTACTTTGTATCATTACCTATCCTCACCCCTCCCAAGGATTTCCAACCTTTCTACCTATATATCTCTACCACCAACCATTCCCTAAGGGAAATGCTGGCTCATCGAGATGAACAACAGAGAGAGAAAATTTTATACTACATTAGTTTCATGCTTATGGAATATGAGACTCGATATACTCATACTGAGAAGCTCTACTTAGATTTAGTCTTTGTGTCCACCAAGCTTCACCACTACCTTCTTAACCATAAAACCTATGTTATAACCAACACTAACCCACTCAAATACATACACTCCAAGCCATATCAAAACCAACATATGGCCAAGTGGCTCATGCTCATAGCAAAGTTTGATCTTGAATTTCTCTAACAAAAATTAAATAAAGGAAAATTAATTTTTGACCAATTGGTTGAGGCATCATTAGAAGATAACCAACTTTTCCCCTTGAGTTCCCTGATGATTCCATCACAACCCTCTCTCAAGTTGATTTCACCTATTAAGTCACCATGTTCTTCGATAGATCAAAATGTCAACATGGTGGGGGAGTAGGTATCATCCTTATCCCTTTTGATAATGAACCTCTTCCTTTATCTTTCAAACTTGATTTTGAATGTACCAATAATAATATGGTTGAGTATGAAGCTACAGTGATAGGCCTTCAAACTACCTTAACCCTAGGAGTCAAAACAATCAATATCTTTGGTGACTCCCAACTTATGGTCAATCAAATCAATGGCTCTTACTAGTGTAAAAATGATTTTTTGCAATAGTAAAAACAACTATTTGATGAACTCTTACCATCATTTTATCACTACCACATCTAGTCAACCCTACGATCTATAAACAAGTTTATCGACACCATGGCATCCCTTGCCTCACAAATCCCATCTGCACCTTTAGACTCTAAGTTGTCTATCATTATCCATAGACGTACCCAACCATCCTATGTCAAACCATATTCTCCTACCATTTTCAA
Source organism: Torreya grandis (assembly GCA_037957365.1). Lineage (NCBI taxonomy): Eukaryota > Viridiplantae > Streptophyta > Pinopsida > Cupressales > Taxaceae > Torreya > Torreya grandis. Next base: position 1,976,867 of record JARHVA010001071.1, on the reverse strand, counting down.
TGTGGAGGAGACCCAATCTAACCTTTGGTATTAGCAAACCTTCAACTATATTAACCTTTGCATAGTTCTTTCTGGCCTCTTTGAGAATACTCGAAGAGTGTTTATTCATAGTTCTTTTTTGATATACCATTATGGGAGGAATTATTTATAAACATATTTTTAATATCCTCCTCTTCCATTTACTGCATAGTCAATAAACCTCTCACATTATTAAGGAAATGCATGATGTTATCTATGAGGGTCACTTTAGTGACCTCATTGTGGCTAAACGCATCCTAGATCTCACTTATCACTAGACTAACCTTGACCAATACTATTGTGCTTATGTGAAAAAGTGTGTCAAGTGTTAACAACATGCTAATTTACATTATATACCTAGCCATAGCCTTTGTGTTTCCACTAATTTTTAGCCCTTTTTACTTATCCATAGCCTTTGTGTTTCCATTGATTTTTGTCCCTTTTCACAATGGGGTCTAGACATCATTGGTGAGATCAAGCCCCATTCCTTGTATTGATACCATTCTATTATTATAGCAACCAAATATTTTACCAAGTGGGTTGAGGCTATCCTTCTAGTCTCAACCAAAGAGAAAAATATTATCGGCTTTATCAACCATCATATCATCTATTGCTTTAGTGTTCCTCATAAGATTATCACCCACAATGGTAAATCTTTTAATAATAAGTAAGTCCAAGGTCTATATGACACATTCATCATTAAGTTAAGTTTATCCTTACCCTATCACCCTCAAGCTAATGGACAAATAGAAACCTCTAACAAAACTCTTAATAACATGCTAACTAAAATGGTTAGTGCATCTAGTCAAGATTGGTGCTTGTACATCCTCTTCACCTTATGGGCATATCATACTATCATTTGAACCCCTATGGGTTTTACTCCATTTACTCTTATATTTGGAGTAGAGGTTATCTTGCCTCTTGAATTCTAAATCCCCTCTCTTCACATATTCTTATAGGAGCTTGTTTTAGAGAAATATTATTGTCAGCACCATTTAGCCCAACTTGAGCTACTTGATGAGTGTCAACAATAAGCCCTTACCCATCTCTATTTATACCAAGGGAATATTAAGCATGATTATAAAAAACACCTTAAAGTGTGGAAATTTAATATTGGAGACCTCATCCTAAATTAAAATCAACATGTCATCAATATGGATAAAAGTAAGTAGGGAAAGTTTGATTTTATTTGGATTGGACCTTATATCATAACCCACAAGTATGGATCAGGAGCTTATCATTTATCTTTTCTCAAAGGCCACCTAGAGCCTGAGCCCCTCAATGCTTCACATTTATGTCTAGTCTTTTATTAATAAGGATCAAGTTCACCTTTTGTCTAACTTAAGCTCATCCCTTTATATCCACCTACATTCCATCTCCCTATTCTAGGGGAAATCAATTAAAACCAAATCATGTGATTATATATCATTGGCATATCCTTATCTTCAATAATGGGTATCATGGCTCTATCCATTGCATGGTTCTCATAGTACTTTCTACACCTTCATAGGATGGATTCCCATGATTGTTGTCACCTAGAACTCTTCACACCTAATCAACCTTATTGTGATTTTGTTTTTGCCTTCATAAATGTGAACTACTAATCCAACCTAAACAAGTCTATGTATATAAAATCAAACAAAAATAACCAAAAATTTTATCACTATCAATTATGGGTCATTCCTAGCATTCATAGACTACTCCCTTGAAGGATAGTTGTTGAAAACCTCATTGACATTACCAAAATGTAAGGTGGACTTCTCCTTTTAAGAAAAACTATCAAAATCATTAGTCAAAGCATATAAACTTATACCACTCCCTCAAAGGATGGTTGAGTAAGCATTTGTCAAAATCATAGCAATTTCTTAGAAGCTTCCTACATCAATCAACTTCCCATATATAGCAATTAGTAAAATACCCATTATCACAATCAAAATAAAAGCAAAATAATATTTAAAACAACAATCAACTCTCAAACAACAAGATAAGGTGGAATCCACAATCGGCTTTTACAAGTAAACTTCTCACATCGATCAATCTGCATAATTTGGCATGGGCTTGTTTACCCTGGTCTTTTAGACACCTACAGTGGAGGCATGCTAGTCACATAATAGGGTTCCATTTTCACCCATCTCCATTTTTACACTATATGCAAGGGATATTTGAGCTTACTTGACATTATGTGGTCAACACACCTTTTCAACTAACTAACGAATGCTATTGCAAAGCATTTAAAGGGATTGTGTTCATTAAGCCAATCCAACTTCAGTTTTATTTTAGTCCTTGTCAATGAAGAAGCACCATGTTATCTACTCATCCTATCATGACTAGTTGATATTTTCATTATGGCATTCAACTCTTGATTATATTCTCAATTTTCCCATCTAGTGTTGTTAATTAAACTATCTCATGTATTTTATCATAAACATTAACTAAAAAAAACCATAAGCATAATCGTAGCCATCTACATTACAATACCATATATGATGATCACATCTATAAGCAATAAAATCAATGTTAACATGTCTAAACATAATAAAATCCAAAATACTCATTAAGAATTAGCATGTCACAGCCATGACCATGACCGACATCATAAAGCAATAACATCAATAAGCATTTAAATAATCAACCATTTTTTACCACGTGTCTAAAGTCTACTAATGCAGTATATACACATTAAGATTTAGCATGTCATGGGCATAACCATAAATCCAAACCATCTCATGCCTAATCTAAACATTCATAACATAGGCATAATCCATGATCGCTTATAAACATCACATCATAAGCAGTAAACATTGACATCAAATCATACACCATGAACATGAACATAATTAACACATATATAAATTTGTAAGTCAAAACAAGCATAAGCAAAGTGAATAAAAGTGATTCATTTTTCACTTTTTACCCCATAGATTTTTAGGTTTTGCTTCCTAACCACCAATATTCAGGGTGAATATCAATGGTCACCGTTAAGCACCTTGACTGTCGACGGTTAGGATACTCAATTTGTCACATTGACATTAGCAAATCCCTTTTTTAACAAAACCAACCCAATTTTACCCATCTATGATGACTACCTTCTCCACCCACCTTGACAACCTCATCACCTTGCTATTGGTCTATTTCAGCCCAACTCATGCATATTTTATGACACATTTTGCCTAGTCCTTTGACTATAGTGCCAACATTACTATGTTGAACACCTTTTAAACTTATGCCACATCATGCTTACCTCACCCACTTGTGTCTTTTTGGGAGCACTTCCTAGCTTGAATACCCATGACACTTAACCTATTTGTGTTTTTTATGAGATCACTTCCTACCTTAGATACCCATGGAAACATTGACCTTGTCTAGGAGACTAATAATGTACTCAGCTACCATGCTTACCTATAGTCACATAGTACACTAGTCACTTATCTTTCCATCATTGACCTCTATTATTATTAACCATGGAAACTTTTTCTTTGTGTGATCTTGGATATCATACTTTTTTCACCCTTTGCATGCCTATTTGTGCCTTAGTTCCTAATCAATCATCCACCTTCATCATCACTTGCACCAACCATGTCAAACATGCACCTAATTCTCTTTACCTCATTACCTCTCAGTTTAAGTTGGAACACCTCCTCCCATACTTGAGCCAACTAGTAGACCTCTAATCAACATCAATTTTTATTTTTTATCTAGTTGATTCCAGGATGCATAATAAAAAGGGACAAGATGTAGACACAAAAAATTTTCACACCACAATTCCAAATGTCAAAGTAGCCCTTGACTATCTTAGGATCCCCTTGGGACCATTTAACCCTCTAAACCACTAATTGAGCTCACCCATAGTCATTTTAACTTAATTGATTTAACCTAGTTTTTTACCTCTTTTTACCCTTGACCCTTGATGTAATGATCTTGATCTTCAATATATGCATAAATACCCTTAAGGTAGGGAAACACCATATAACACTCCTTTAGGAAGGAATAACTCCACAATGTCTCTTCGAGGGGACAACCTCCAATATCCTCTTAAAATAGAAGACTCAATGCTTACTTGATATATTTACCATGATATTCATCTCATATATATATATATACATCTATCTAACCCATGGATGGATAACCTCCTAATCCCAATGTAGGCCGACCATTTCCCAATATACTACTTCCACAAGTTACTCTATTATCCTAATATATTGTACCCATATAACTAACTAAGGGGATGTGTGCCACATGTCAGCATCTCCATCAACCCATATACATCAATACATCATATCCCTAGGTACATAGCATTCCTTCCCTCCTTGACATGTTTCATCCCCGAAACATAGGAAGAAACCAAATAATGAGTGTGCTTCAAATGATTACACACTTGTCTCCAATCTCAATCATCTAGCCATCCATATGTGATCTTGGTAGGTGATAGCTCTCCAAGCTTGTTTCCAAATTTTATTGTGCTCCTCTGATTTTGTTCATGATCATAATTATACTGCTTTGGTGTCCAAGCATAATTATTCCTCTTTTTATTCCATGTACCATATTCCACTGCGCTACTCTGATTCCAACCATGACCATAGTAGGTATTCTTCCATGCATAGTCATAGTGTTTTCCCCATTCATTCCATGTGCCATAGTATTTTTTCTTTGGATTCCATGCTTATCCATAATGATTAGAAATTTTATTTCCTGTATAGACAAAATGATTGTTGTTATGACACTTCCTCACCTGGTTTCATGATTGTTTCCTCTCATGATGATGTGGGTGTCTATATACCTCAACCTTTTCCAATACTTTGACCTTATCCACCTTTGCTTCTACCTCTTCCACCTTTTTCTTCTTTGTGTCTTGAGTAGATGAAGTGCTCATTTGTAGTGTGTCTTTATCTATATCATCTGAATCTTCATCACCTATTCTAATCTCATCCTTATGATCTACCTGGATTGTTATTGGTGCCTTTTTCACTATGATATCTTGTAAAGTGATATTCTTTTTCTTATACCAAAACTTCATGAAATTTTTCTGAACATTGATATTCATTGTTCCCAAAGTCTCTAACCATGGATATCTAAGAACTATATCCATATCATCCATATCCAAAGCATAAAAATCTGAATGCAAAACATATTTTTTCATAATGAGCTTCAGATCTTCAAACATTGAAATATTCTTACCATCTACTTGAACCTCTTTGATATTCTTTGCTTGAACATGTAGATGCTTGTCCACATTCATGTTAATGAAGTTATACTTGATGGTAGGGTTTATGGACACAACCACCTTCTTCTTTTGAATGCATCCATGAAATTGAAAAATTGACTCAGATTTCTTTGGATCCAAATTATTTGAACCCTTATCTTCTTCTTCTTCTTCTTCTTCTTCTTCTTCTTCTTCTTCTTCTTCTTCTATTGCTTCTTCTACTATTACTTCTTCTACTTCTTCTTCTTGTTCTTCTACTAATTCTTCTATTTCTTATTCTTCTTGTTCTACTTCTTCTTCTTCTACTGATTCTTCTTTTTTTTCTTCTTGTTTTATAGCCCATCGATCTAAAAATATATGTTCCATTTCTTTCCATGAAGAAAACCTTTCTATACAACTCAACTGATCAAACCAATCTAGTGCAGGCCCAGACAAAAAAGGAGTTAATCATCTTTGCCCAAATTTTTTTGTAAAATGATTCTCCAAAAGGAGCCACCATTCTCTAGCATCAATATCATCTTCCCCTAAAAATATTTGTAACTCCATGATCCACAAAAAAATTAAGGTTCATGAACCCTAAAATGTCAAAATTGATCCATAAAATCACAAAACATCACTCCAAACAACTCAAAAAAATCTAAAATTTTGGCTGTACTTCTCTTAAATCTTCTTACATCTCTAGTAAAAATTTTGAATAAAAATTCCCTATATTTTGGAAGATATATCGAAATTATTATAAACCCTAAAATAGCAATAACTCCCTCAAAACGAATCAAACAATTTTAAAATTTTTACTATGCTTCTATTATATCTTCTTACATCTTCAGTAAAATTTTCAAATAAAAATTCCTTATATTTAAGAAGATATAGTGAAATAAGTGTTTCGCTCCACACAAATTGCCCAAATCGAAGCTCTGATACCACTTGTAATGATCTTGATATTAAATATATGCATAAATACCCTTATATTTTAGAAGATATAGTGAAACTAGTGTTTCACTCCCCAAAAATTACCCAAATCAAAGCTCTGATACCACTTGTAATGATTTTGATATTCAATATATGCATAAATACCCTTAAGGTAGGGAAACACCATATAACACTCCTTTAGGAAGGAATAACTCACAATGTCTCTTCGAGGGGACAACCTCCAATATACTCTTAAAATAGAAGACTCAATGCTTACTTGATATATTTACCATGATATTCATCTCATATATATATATATATCTAACCCATGGATGGATAACCTCATAATCCCAATGTAGGCCGACCATTACCCAATATACTACTTCGACAAGTTACTCTATTATCCTAATATATTGTACCCATATAATTAACTAAGAGGATGTGTGCCACATGTAAGCATCTCCATCAACCCATATACATCAATACATCATATCCCTAGGTACATAGCACTTGACCACCAATGGTCAGGTTGACTATCAACAGTCACCCTAACCATTGATAGTCAAGGTGTACCTCCTCAACCAAGAGCATGCAAACTACCCACTTTGATTTTTTAATTATAACTTTTCTAAATCTTGTTGTGAGCCTTTGCATTGATAATTTATAATTAGATAGCCTAGTTGAACCTTCACTTTCACCTCTTATTTATGCCTATAAGAAGAGGGGAGCCTAAAAGACAAATCTATCTACAATTATTATTAGGAGCAGGTACATTTAGGAGTTTCTTTTTTAGGTCAATCATTGTTAACAACCTAGTAATATAATAATCATATCAAAGAGTCAACTTGCCACCACCTCTCCACCAAGCCTTCAGGTACCATTACTCTATCAAAATTTATCTAGGTTCCACCAATAGATCAACTACCTCAACCATCCACTTAATTAACTTTTGATAAGATAAGTACTTGTTTTTCAGTATTCATCTAATTTATTTTCATTTTACAATCAATCTAGGTATTACTCATCTCTCAGAATCCATCTTTTGGATCTCATCAATCAACCAAAATTACCAACCTAGATCCCCACATAGTAACCACCGATGGTCACTATGGCACTAAAAAATAGCAAGATAATTTTACCCACCTACACCCAATCAAATATAATTTTCTATGTTCCTGTCTATTCATAGAACCCTTTTAGATTTTTTGAAGCATACCCTAACTCCCTAGCATTGGTATTAATTAGTTATCACTAATTCAATTATTTATAGAATAATTCTTAGCAAGTACTCTTATATTAAATTTTAGTACCTTTTGATTCATTTATGAAAGTACCTTTATTTTATATTCATAAGATTAATTATTTAAAACATGTGGATTGACAACCCCTAAGGAAGCTCTCACTTTCAAGATCTAGTTATCGCTAGGCAATCCACTCAGCTAGCTATCTAACAAATAAGTTTGATTTAGTTTTTTCTTATCTATAGGTCATCCTCCCAAGCCAAATATGAGATCATAATCTTAGGATTTCAATTTGTGTACAATCAATTAAGTTTTGCAACCATACCTATACTTAGTTTCTTCTTTTCCTCTTCCCCATAATAAGCAAAAATTCATTAAAACACACACATTTCACCTTGGCCACCTTGGAATAACATGAGCATTAAAAAATGGATGAAAATTTTCACAAAATATTAAATTATTCCCCTAATAATCTCAACTTATGTCCCTAATACCATTTGGCTTATTTTACTGCTTGAACCACACTATTAGGTCTACTCATAATTAGGTATTCTCATTGCCAAAAATTCTTTCTTAAAAAATTAATGCATACATTTAACTTTTCCACTTAACCCAATCAAAAAATCACATGTATATAACCTATATTACATTATATTCATCATCATGTCCATTATATTCCATCACACAAGGCAAAAGACCTCAAACTAATCATTTTCATATGCTTACTTAGAACTACATAAAGGGTTTAAAAACCCAGTCAAGAACATTTGAATTTTCACACCATAGGCATTTCTCATTATTAAAAATTCATTAAAATTAACCTATGATACATATATAATAACTTCATGTGAATTTTATTATTTAACTCTATTCATAATGGCTCAAAAACATCATTCTCACTCACACACAAAAAATTACCTGTAGTTCCAAAACACAGTCATAGAAATCAAGACTTAGAACACCTATGTGAATACTTTTATGGACTTAAAAATTATTTATATGATCCTTAATAATCCTTATAACTTATTTAAATATATATATATATATATATATATATATATATATATATATATATATATATATATATATATATATATATATATATATATATATATATATATATATATATATTAAAATGTTAAATATATGTATTGGTCTTATAGACCAATCTCATTTCTTCACTCTACATAGACCTTACTGTGTTAGATAGGTCACTTTGAGAGAAAATTTTTGCTTATATATGAGCATCACCAAATATTCTATTCAATGGTTAAATGTGATATATGTATTTAAAAATAAATCCATGCATTTTTATTCATCTCTAATCCACTAAAATCCATCCCTAATCTCATTCTCACTTATGCCTGGTTTTCTTATTGTCTTCCTTCTTAGGCCTATTTAGTGATAAGTCAACTTCCATGACCATTTTATCATATTTAAGTTTTGAAACTTAATTATAAAATTACATGGGAAAAAAATAAAATTCTCACACATCATCCTCTAGTCATTTACATACTTTGACCTAGTCAACCCTAGCTACTACATCAAAAATATAAGAAATAAGGGGTTTCTTGTAGCTTCCACTCACTCTTATGATAGACCAATTCCACATGAAGAAACTTGGGAGAGTAATATAAATTATCCAAACATCAAACTAGATCATACAAACCATTTTTATCACTTTCCAACAAGATTTTCCATATCAAGTCATTATGAGGGTTTTATGAGGGTTTAGATTACCTTCCATTCTTAGCAATCATTCATAAAGGATTTCTCATCAAATATATAACTAATGCTAATAAATTTTATCTATTAAACTTCCCCAACTTCCATGAACTTCTTATGATCTCATTCAAAGGTTGCACATGCCAACGAGCATAATAAAATTCTTCTCATGTCTATTATATCTCATTTTATGCACACAAAAAACCTCAAGAACACAATTAATGGTTTATCCTTAATAATTTAACATTATACTTGGTAAACACACTTGATAAAACCTATAACACATCTAAAAATTCTCTCATTATCTCTATCACCTTGTAATTTTATCTTGACCCCTCATTAGGCCACACTAAGTCTCTTTGCATACTAGGCCTAAAACTTGTAATATATACTTATACCTTTAACACACCTTGAAACCTCTTGTACTAATCTCAACACCTAATTATCATGTCATAAAACCTCATACCTTTCTCACAAACTACTAGTCTTATTTTTACAAGACTTAAACTTCTCATTAGATCAGGCAGAGGATAAGACTAGTTTGGTTACATGCTTAGGGTTAAGACCATACCCTTAAATGTTTACCTTAAATTTTTTTGAATGTTTCAACACTTTATATTCATGTTTTTGAATTATTAAAAATCCAATCATACCTATGTGTATCCATCTTACTAAACCACCATCTTCACATGCATGCTTAAGATATGACAATGTTTCTTAAGACTAGTGCTCAAAAGTATGCTTACCTTGTATCTTGATCTTGACCTATTGTCAACCTCAGAAGAATTACCAAGTTGCCTTCAAATTATCTCTCAATATAGAGATAATAGGTTTCCTTTAAATTCTATCTTATCACTTTGTCACTTGGTCTCCTTGTTACATACCATAATATTATGCCAAGACCTTATGCAAAACTCAAGTACTTGATAGACCATGCTTAATCCATCATGATCACATATCATGCATCTTCACAAAAACATCTCTAGGACATCAATGACATTCATAAACCTTTGACATCAATGATAACATTAATTTCACTAAACCAAAAACATGAACATACCTCAACAAAATAGTATCTCTATACAAACATGCAATGTAAAAACAAGGCAAAGTGCAGTCTATGGAAGAAAATAAGAGAAAATGTGATGATGTAGGTGACATTTATATACAATTAAAATGAGAAAATATAAAAACTCATTTTATATTCCCTCATATTTCCCTATCTCTATAATTATAAGAAATGACCTTGGCTTAAGATTCAACTAAATTATTTCTAGACATGAACATGAAATGGCTTAGTCTAGTCAAGAAAAACTAGTATAAGATTTGTAACTACCCTTTTTTTAGCTCAATAAATTTTTATTGGAACTATTGTGTCCATTTAAACCTCATATCTTGTCAAATAATTTATCCAATAACATAGATATACTTGCATAGCCTTTAATAAACTTTATGTAGTACCTTGTACAACCCAAAAATGCTCACACTTATGTAGAACTATTTAGAGGTGGTATACCAACTATGACTACAATTTTGGATTAATCAACCAAAATTCCTTAACTACAAACTAAATGGCCCAACATAATAATTAATTGTGTGAAAAATAAACATTTTTTAAGTTTAATATTCTTCATAAAGCTCTACAACATTCTAACGTTAGATTCAATGTAGATAAGTGGTATTTAAACAAAGGAAATGCATCCCAATAATCTAAATAAACTTCTATAAAATCATGAATAATGTCCTTGAAATCAGTTTCCATAGCCCTAGAAAATATAGCTAGAAGATTATTTAGGCTAAATGGCATTATCTTTTATACAAAAGAAGCCCATTTAATTGAAAAGGTTGTCTTGTCCTGATCCTAGTCTATGATGGGAATTTGATAATATCCACTAAATCCATTTATAAAGGAATACACTTCATGTATTTTAATTGATTTCATAACCTCGTTGATGAAAGGTGTCATTGATGCAAGCATCATTCAACTCACAGTAATCTCTACATACCTTGATCTCACCTGACTTTTTAGGTTGCAAAACCATGGGACTAACTCAATCCACATTTTTGACCAGATAAATAATACCTACTTCTTACATGAAATCTATCTTAGATTGACCTTTATCTTCATGTTAGAATTCAATATATATGGTCATTTCTTGACAAGTCATGCACACTCTTTGAGCTCAATGTGCATCTCCCCCAATAATGGATTTACACCTTTCACCTATGTGAATTTAGTGATAAAAACATCTTGATAGTCCCTCAATAGTTAAAACCCTTCTTAAAATTCTTTATGAGTCAAGTAATCTCCCAAAGTCACAAGCTTTAGCATAGATTATGTCCTAATATTATTAATAATTTTATTCAATGGATCCTTGTATATCCTATTAGATTCACTTGAAATGGATTCTTATAAAGTTCCATGTCCTTCATATTATATAATATTGAAATTTCAAAGTATTTCTTCCTCAGTTTGTTCTACAATTTGAGATTTTGATGGCTTAGCCTCCCATTCTAGTTTGAATAAACTATTCAAGTCTAGATCTTCATCACTATCATTGGACATTGTCATCTCATCTTTAATAATATTTCAAGGTTGTATAAGAAAATTTTCTTTATTTTTACTAACCTTATATTTTTTTATAGTTGCATTCAAATCACAAATTACTTCTTGATGTGATGATGGGTTTACCATAGTACTAGGACTTCTACTCGCTCATGACAAAAATATTTTTAAATTTTGTAAATCAGTATATGCTACAAGATTTTCATCCTTAAAAACAAATGTTTGAATAAAATCTTATTTAACCTATGCCCAATACTTAGTTTCTCCCATGTGATCTTGATGCATAGACCAAGTAGTAGGAAGTGATGCTAAAGTGTATCTAAAAACATGCAATAGTACTTAGGTTCCATACCTTGTATATATTATATGTCTATGCACCTATGTACATGTAACTCTGGGCACTATACTTATTACAAAAATGTTAAATCTACCCAAATAGTGATTGGTATCTATAAACATGATTTCATCAATTTTCATAACTCATCCCAATATAACTAATTTTTCTTATGAATTGCCCACCAAAACACAATAATTCCCTTCAATTCATAATTGAGCACACTTACTATCTAGTCCATAGTAGGTACACAATTCTATAACCATAAAATGAACTAATTGAGATACTCAGTTGCAAAGTATTTTGGTAGCTATCATTCAGTGCTGAGCACCATTTATATAGGATGCATCTCATGATTTATCTAGACCCAATTCAACATATGTATATCTAAATCACCACTTACCAAAGATGATGTTTCCCAAGGTAACATACCTTCTACGGTAAAATTTGTGTAATCCATATCCATCACACCTATATTATACAATAAATCTACTTCAGACCTTGTTTTTGATTACATAAATGGTGACCTACATTATTAAATATGAAACTATTGTGTTGTCAAATTTTTTGTAAATGATCTATATGCAATATATTGAACTAGTTGTGATTTTACTTGATGTTCTAACGAAGGATTGAAGAACTAATATTTTGTAGCTCATAGAGTTTTTTGTTTATTAGTTGCATTCACCTTGAACCAAATATTATCCTTATAAACATAAGGTGACTTTGGTTCTCTAGGAATAACATATGGCTTATTTTAATATTTTTTCAAGGGTATTATAATTATCTTATCTCCTTGGTGCACCTCTAATTGGTTCTACATTGTATTGATAATCATTTGACCATCATAAGACCATTTCTTACCAATCAATGTATGATAATGGGAATCATCTATTTTCATGTCAATTACCTTAAAATATCCCCATAATTTTATGTCAACAACCTTTATTTATACATCTTCAAGCTATCCAATTGGTTCTACTTTTCTAAAATCTATGAGACTAAGAGTAATCAGACTATTGCTCAGCATTGGTAGACCAATATCCTCCTAGGTAGATCTTGTTATTTATTCTCCCAAAGTAAAATAAAAAATTAGGTAATACATACCCTATGAGTTAAATATCTATTCTAAAGTCAACATCCCAAGGTTTTTTAGTTTTCACATATCATATAACCTTATCGATATGTTGATGCCCTTATTGTGTGTACTCGAGTAGATTATGTAGAAGATTTATAATATTATATTGAATATCTTCATTTCATATAGTACTCAAGAGTTTTAATATATCTATCAATGTAGTTACTACTCCTTCCTATCACATTATGCACACAATCTTCCCATACATATATGCATCGATAGTCATAGAATCACCTTATGATGCATATTATGATTGTATGTCTTATATGACTTGTGTTTCTTGATACATCAAACCCTTTTCTCTTATTGGATCATGATACTTATCTTGTTGAACATTCTTAATTATTTGATCTGGTGGCATTTCTAATAGTGGAAATCCTTACTCTATGCATTGTTGCCTTATGACTACTTGCATTAATGCATTCTCCCTAGGTTACAAATTTATCATATTTATAATTTTGCATAAGTTTTTATTTCCTCTACCTATCTAAAACTACATAATATTTTGTATGATGTTGTTTTACAACTCTATAATATATGTAGTGCATTTGTCTTTGAGGATTAGTTTTATAGTTTCATGCTAAGTGGTTATATTTGCTACACATATAACACTAAAGTCATTGATGAGCTTGTCATTTATCATTATTTCAACCTCCCTAGTATCTAACCCAGTATCTTTCCCTGTACACTCATAAATTTTATTGAAAACCCCAACCTTTTAATTATTTCCCCTCAAATCCTCTTGACTATTGTTTTTATGCATCATATTTCCCATACTACCACTAGGGTGATGATGGAACATGATTGGATTGTTGATGTTAAGGACTTGTACTATTCCATGATGACTGATACTAATACTATAGAGATGATAGTGCCCATCCATCTAGATCTTGGGGTTTATATTAAGGTGATAAAGGCATCCATCTCGAACCACCTTGTGTCACACTAGTCATTTCCACCTCCAAGCTTGGAATTCCTTGATTTATAGTAGGTATATATTACACTATGACTGTGAAGACATTATTGGTTATATCTTATTTTGATTCCTATAGAGCACAGTAAATTTTCTCATTATGATTAATCAAATTACAAAAATTAAAATACAGTTTTTGTGGTTTTTAAATGTATTGTTGTAATAAAAGACACTTTGAGGTTGCAGGTCCTACTACATTACATATGTCTTAGAATTCAATTTTGATTTTAGGATAATCATTCCTATGATGTCCATCTTTACCATACTCCATACACCATATACCTAATTTTTAATTATTTCTCTCATGAATTTCATCCATCTTTCTAATAAAAACATCTATTTTCATCTCAATTTTAGAGCTAGATGATGGAACATCATTGTAATCCTCAATTTATTCTACTTAGAGCATAGTTTCTTGAGCATCAAAATTAATCAAAAACTATGAATACACAATGAAAAATCTAATTCTTATTCACATTCCTTTTATAAACCAAGTAGCCTTATATTTATTATCCATGATAAAATTGATTTTATTCATTATGTCTAAAAATATGTGATCATATTCCCATATTAATTCCCCACTTCGCTACCTTATATCCTAAAGATCCTAAATGGTCTAACTTAAACATTTATTCATCTTGAATTTTGAGATTAACTAATCTTTAACCTATTTAATACTTATGAAATTAAAATCCCTTTTTCAAATGAACTCTATAACTTTCCCTACTAAGGCTCATGTGAGTTTGCACTTCTTTACATCTTCAACAATCACTCTCTTAACCTACCATTGCATATCATAGGTTAATCAATATTATTCAGGGTCAGAGGACCCATTGTATGGAGTTAAATAAATAAGCATTCCTACATTTAATTCCATGCTTGGTGCACTTGTACCTTCTACTATGGGCTTCTATACACTATTTTTTATGGCTTTATTTGACCTATTTTTGGAAAATGAATCCAACTTATTCTATCATCTTATTGTCTATTATTTTCTTAGTTTTTATGTTAATTTTAGAAAATTTATCTATAAATGATTCAAAACAATTTCTATTTTTCCCTTCTTTTGCACTTTGTTTTCTCTTCTCTGATGAAAAAGTGGGCTCGAGGGATGCATACTCTCAAAATGAGTGATCTATATCTTTAACTTATTTTGTCTATGATCTTGAACCTATGATACTTCTATGATTATGCATAACTTCCTCCATAGAATATTCTTTCACTGGTACAAAAAATATCCTTCCTTATAACTTTGATTTAGCCTTATCTTCTAACTGATCTACTATTAATTTACTTTTCTTTCTCTCCTCGCTCTATTCCATCTTCTCTCTATCCCAATTTATGTCTTCTTCTTTCTTGGGCCCTTCTATTCCTTACTCTACATAATATCCATAGTATCCAAAAATTTTAACTCAATTATCCTCTCTCTAAGCTCCCCTTTATTATAAATCCTCTATTTTACTCCTCCTATTCACAATTAACTTAGAATTACTTAGTTTATTCCATCTTTATTTTCAAAACTCCCTTTCTAATCCCAAAATTTTATTCTCACTTTGCTTATTTGTGTTCTCCATATTATAAGTTTAGGTTCAAGTTCCTCTACTTATCTATACGTCATTCATTCCTACATCACACACGCCCCCATAACACCTGAAGTGACTACTCCATGTTGGTAGGGGTATTCACCATGGCCTTTTCAAAAACCAACATCTTAATCAAAGTAGGTATTCACTAAAGGAACTTTCATCAAATTATTATGACAAATAAGTCATATATAACTTCAAAATATAAGTATCATTTTACAACAATTTTTTTTATATAACCATCGATGGTAGTCTTGGTCTAATGATGTACCGCACAAGTCTATTCGGTATCTAGAATTCATAGGCTACCTAAATTTTCTTCCATGTAAACTATAAATTATGTCCTTATTAGATTAAAATAGTAATAATCCAATCTAGATAACCACACAGCTAATAATCCAAGCAATTTTTACAAAAAAAATCATAAATTTCTTCGTATATATGCTCTTGAATAATTCCTTTCACAGTTTTCTTGATTCTTTTTGTTTTTTCTTCTAAAAAATTGTAGATTATTTCATCTAGTCATATCTCTAAATCTCTTCACCTTGGTATCCATCGTAACACATTTCAAATAGAAACTCCATGCTTATTACACCATTTTTAGCAAATATTTTTAGAAAACCCATCAAAACATGTTAATATAGGGATAGCCATGTGATAAATGATAAAATAATACAATAAAAATGCATTTAAATTGAATTTATCCATAAATTTACTAAATAAAAATAGATATGTAGAAAACACAAGCTTATTATATAAAAAACATTTGATAGAGTCTACATGACTAATTTTTTTATAAAATAGAGCATCACTGCACATAAAACAACCATAAAAGGCAAAGGGAACCATTTAAAAACTATATATTAATATTTATCACATCAAAACCATTTCACAATACAATCGAGCACTATATAAATAGCTTTATAAATCATTGTCACTTCATATTCTGTCCTTTTGCTACATCCAAAGGAAAGACTCTTCACATTCTAAAGACTATTACTATGCTTACAAGATCTAAATATATACAAAAAGAGATATAAAATAAAAATTTATTATAAGTCACACACATGTCCACCAATTACACATTATGTTTTTTATCTTTTTTCTAGTCCTAAAATTGGGTTGAGGTTTTATTATTTGGTTTGGAAGCTTCATCATTATGTTGTGGGGGAGGCTTAATTTGAGATGAAGTGGCATCAATGACATTAGTTGATGATTAGGTATTAGATGATTCAAACTAACTCATAATAAAATCTTTCCTTTTTTATTGATTGAAGTCATCTTTTAAAATCTTAGGGGAACACATCCTAACTTTGTATTGAAGAGGGGATTTAAGATCAGTGACAAAGATTTTGAAAGTATTATCATCACCCATGTTATAATCCACTTTGTGAGCTAGATAATTCCATCATTTGATTAAAGTGTGAGTAAATTCATTAGGAAGTTGTTTATTATTGATGAAATGGCTAAGGCTATTTTTAAGAAGATCATTATGTTATAATTCCTTAACTAGAGCATTGAATAAATCCTCTAGATGTGTAATGTAATGTATATTAATTTGATTATATCATTCTATCACATCTCTAGTAAAGGTTTTGGATATAATTTTGGTATTATAAAAGGTATTATTTTGAACACATTCCTTATATATATTGCCAAAATATTTAAGGAAGCATGAACAATATTTATTCCCATAATATGTAATAGTTGGAGAGATGTTTCCAATGTTTGTGGACACAATGAGGGGAGCTAAAGATTCATTTTGAATATGTTAAAGATATTTGTTTTGAAATGGAGGTTGGGGAATAACGTTTCCATTGGAATCTCTAAGAGGAGGAACAAAACTAAAATTTGGTTGAATATGATTGCTTGAAGTTGACTATCCATTTACAAATTTTGGTTTTACATTTGGATCACTTGGGAGCTAGTATATGTTTGCATAATGTTCATTTTTTGAACTATTTGAGTAAGGATTTGAGTAGTATCAATAGGTGGATTTTGATGAGGTATATTAGGAATGGGATTTACAACATTGTTATTGGGAATAAGATTCCCAACATTAGTTTTGGTTGCCCCAAATGTGAGAGAAGGAGGAAGCTTTTTAAAGGCACCATTCTTGTTAGCAGTGTAAATGGTATTATCATCTGATTTAATAATTTTGGGAATATTGGTGTATTATTCCTAATTTAGTTAAAGGGTCTAAGTAGTAAAATTAGTGAATAAATATGTAATAATTAAGATACTAGTTTGTGTAAATTAGATTGCAATTTTGACCTTTCTAAAAATAGTAATAAGGGAAAGAAAACAAGACTTGTCTAGAAACTAGTTGATTTGATTGAGATAGAGGTTAGAATTCACTATGCAGGATTGGGAAACTATCACAAACTGATATCTAACATTTGTTTTGTGATTGGATAAGGGTGTTGAAAGTGGATAGGAATGGTACCAATATTGTGTCCACCTCTACCACTATTATCTTAAGGTTCTGAGCTTTCTGGGTTTTATTCATCAGTTCTGTGTGACCCTATCTATGAAGTTTCAATATCTAAAAGTATATATAGCTCCCTATAGAGAAAATTTTCTCTTCAAATTCTATACTCCATTATGCTTTGACCAATTTTGAGAAAGGGGGGGGGGGGGGGGGGGGGGGGGGGGGGGGGGGCTTAGTGTGTGTAAGATTCACTAAATGTGTATGCATACCCCTTATGTGGGCACACTACCTACATACCAATACCTTGAAGAGGGATCAAGCCATATGTAGTTCTCCCACTTGATGTGCTTTGTGCAATTGATTGTATGAATATGCAAAATGCTAAACTAGATGTAATTGAGGTGGCTAAGGACTAGTGTAAGGATTTAAATAAGATTATAATTATATTAGTTGGTTATATGTAGAGAATAGGGAAGATTTATTGAGTAGTCTTGCTTATATTCTTGCTTGCTTAGTGATATTTTCCAACCCTTTCCAAATGATCTTTAAATTGGCTTTTATAAGGATCTATTGGTCATGGGTTGAATGTTCTCACATTAGGATGACAAGGAAAATTATGGGGAATTAGAAAGAAATGACCATTGGGGCCAAAATTAAACTTAGATAGGAGTATCAAAAGTGGACAAGAGTGGCATCAGTGTTATAGTCCTAGTGTGGCACTATTGTCCTAAGTAGATAGGACCTAGGGGGATTGATCTGTCATGGAAAGAGGAATTTATCTCAGCTGGGGTCAATTCTAGAAGGCTATAGATGACTTGGAATCAATGGAAATGATGTCTATGAGGGTCATGAAAGAAATCAAGAAGTACCTATGGGTTAGGTGTCATTAGCCACACTCAAGTTACCATTTTTGCATTTTATATGACTATATTTCCCCCCCCCTTTATTCTAGTGATGTAGAAAATCAAAATACTAGGATAAAAGAAAAAAAGAAAGCATACCTAAACTTACCTGTAAGGGTGAAGCTCATGAATCTATGTGATGTTGGGTGTGCATAAAGAGATCATGTTGTGAATTATAAATCTTTAAGAAAAAACAAAGAGTAGATCACTTCCTACTAGATATGTTATATCTATAATAAGAACATACAATGCTAGGTAAGAGAGAGAGGAAAATAAAGGAACAAATACACCTCATCAGGTATGCAAACTAATACAAAACCTATTATCTTTTTTAGTAATTCTAGGTGATGTTGAGTGATGTTAAATGTGTGATAAACCAAGAGTAATATCGTGAATGGAGCTAAATGCTCAATTCCATGAGAGTGGATCAAGAATACAAAGGTTAGCCCTTTGAATCCATTATCTCCTACTAAGTGAATCTAGGTGATCATACATGTGTTGATTGATGTTTGGAATTTATGTCCAATCCCTTTGAGTAGGTGGCTCAAGAATACACAAGCTAGCTAGTTCTTTGGTTCTATTGTTTTCTTGTGAAGTGAAGCTATGAACTGATACCAATATGAAATTTGTGTCATATGAGATGGATATTGAAGCTTATGAATGTACTATGATCTGAAAATGTTGGCCATGGATAGTTGAATGTATGATAAAAACTAGGCTACTCTTGGCCACTCTGAAAGATGGAGATTAGGCTTGTATGAAAGCCACTCTGAAACTAGTTCACTAAGCTTATATGAAAGTCACTCTAAAATATGGAAGTTAGGCTTGTATGAAATCCACTCTAAAATGATGTCAACTACTTATATATGGAATAAGTCATGAAACTCCTAAAAATTATTGGGTAATATTGAACTCAAAAAGAAAAAAAGAAATATGCCACACACATTGCCTCCAATCACTAGTGTCTGGAACATGGATTCTGATCTACAAGTTATATCAACTATCATGTTTGAAACTAGAAGTGAGGGCCATCATGTCATGATTTATTTCCCCTATATCTAGATTCTTTAAGTAAAATTTTACTAAAAACAACTAATTCTAAACTAGTTTTACTGTGTAAAGATATAGCTGAACCTACTTTTCTACCTGCTTCTGAAAAGTCTAGTTTTTTATTATTTGGATAGGAGTGTTAAAAGTAGACACTAGTGACACCAGTGTTGTAGTCCAAATTATATGTTATTATTTTGGGATAAATAAGGTAATTATTCTGACATTTTAACTGTCAACCTGGTCTATTCTGACTGGTTTGATGTTTGGTTGATGTTTTGGGTGTGTTGAATGCTACTATTTTTACCATTAGGATCTCTGATCTCTGTGATAAAACCCTTGTTTGTTTCCCCCATTTTAAGGGTAGGAATGAAGACCTTGTAATGATTAACCTCAAAATAAAAATCCCTACAAGTGTGTATGTTTCAAAGATACATGATATAGCAATGATGATTGATAAGATATCTCAAGATATATCATGGTTTATATTGAAAGATTGCTAGATTAATAGGGGTATACCTAGATAGATATAACAATGTAATAGCATGTTTAATTTACTAAATTAGAACTGAAAGTGTTATTTGTTATTTTTCATGGAGGGATGGAGTATGATGTCCATCATAGCATCCAAAAAATCAAGATAATGCATGATGTGGATCATGGCATTGCAAACAATGAGAATAAAATAAGCAATCAAGTGTACAAAGCAAGAAGTAAGAAACATACAAGGGTGGCCAAGGGGCAAAGAAAATAAGTGACATGGGCACATGTCACTCAAACTAGAAGGCAAACATACAAGGCATGTTCAAATGCCACATACACATACAATTAAAACAAGCAAGGTTGGTGTGAAAGCCACAATCACATAGAAGAGTAAAATAAAAGGACATTGGAAAATGTCCTAAGGAACACACAAGACATAGAAGCAAAGGACATTGGAAATCTCCAAAGGCACATACAAGAGACAATCAGGAATTGAGAAAATGTAATCATATCTAGATATGCAAAGTAAGAAAAGAAAGCATGTAATAACTAGAAATACAATTGCATCTAACTAATCAAAGTAAGAGGGACAAAATGCAAGACATGTTAGTACAATATGAGGTATATGCTAATAAATACATAATTTATATATACTAGTGAGTGTTGATAGAGTAATCTATATAAGTTAGTAAGTAATTTACATCAACATGATAACTAAAGTGTCTAGTGTAATAATGGCATAACCTAGATGGTTTAGTCATGTAGAAGATGCCCCCAGTGGGTGTGTATATTAGCGTGTGTCTCGATGTAGAATTAGGATGCCCCTCAATGGGTAGAGTGAAGCAATGAAAGAGCTAGATGTCACTGTACACACTCAAAGAAGATCAAGTGAAGCATGGTAATGTAGATAAATCAACAAATAATAGCATAGAATAGCAAATGTAAGTCTAGCATGATAGTGGAAATGTAAAGCATGGATGATGCATATAATCAAAATATTTTTGGTGTTTTTGAGTTATTTGAATGTTTTTATATTTTGAAATTGTTAAATATTTTTGAATTTTGATATATTGTATTATTTTTGTATTTTGAAATGTTATGAACTATTTACAATTAATCATTAAAAACTATGTACAAGTAAGGCTAAGAAGAGATGATACTAACCAATGAATCTCATGGTAGACTCCCTATCATGGTGTCCTATATCAAGGAGAGGGATCATGCATGATCGTGAAGCACAATAAAAATGTTGAGGCCATGGCTCTAAAAGTTGTATATGTTATAAATACTCTAAAATATCTAAAGTAAAAACCAAGTGTGGGGTCCCCCTGTAACTTTGAGAAGTGGATGCAACAATAGGGCTCTTAGGGACCCATTTGGTGGTAGGATAATCTCTCTAAACATGTGCTCTATGAGTATATTCATGAGATCACAATGATACTATCTTGGGTGTGAACATAGTAGCTAGAAGCTACCTAGAATCCTGAAGCTATGAAGGTGTATGAACTCTCTACACTAGAGATAGATGACTTAATTATGTTTGAATTGGTAATAAAGGAAGAACTAGAATTGGTGGAGAAATTAAAACTAGAGTCTAAACTAAAACTGGTGACTACAAAGTATAAGATGGCTCTAAAGTGGGGAGTGGTAACTCATATGGAACTCCACTAACTATAATAACTTGATTAGCATGAATGAATTTCATGCATCTATCAACTATATAAGGGATTATTCAAATTTTCTAGATCCATGGTCAACCAAGTAACATATCAAAAACTCCTACATTGGGAAATATAGTGAATGGTGTGGCCACATGTGTTGGACCAACTTATAGAGGAAGTACAATCTCACCCAATAAACTCTATATGTGCCCATTAAATCCACCAATAACTATGTCTATCAGGGTAATATCTTACTTTGAATATCCCAAATATTGCAAGAATATCATAGTGCACATGTTCACACTAGATCCATTATCTATGAGAGCATTATGAATAAGATGATTATGAATGTAAGCTCTAATAAAGAGTGCATGATAATCTGAATCATCCTCAACTATCTCCTACTATGAGAAGAGATGGATGTCTAGTTGGAACTCTAGAATTGAATACACCAATCATGTTATTCAAATTATGTGCCTCAACTGAAGGTTCCATATATGTAGCTAGTGGTGGATGTGCATGATATGCATGGTGAATCCCTAATGTGTCCCCTATCTCTTATTTGTAATGTTGTTGAAAGGGATATAAAAATATTTTCAAACCTTTATCTTATGTTTTCTTTGCTTGAGGAGGCTCAACTAAAGTGCCAAGATAAATATGATTACCATCTATCAAATCATGTATCTTATGTCTCAAATTGATGCATCTATTTATTGTATGGCCTTGTGCCCTATGAAACTTACAAAATGCATATTGGTCATATCTTCATGGAAGATGCTTGGTTGGGTCAACTTCTCGAATAGGAGGGAGAGATATGATGTTACATTCCAATAGCTATTATAAAACTCTAGTTGGAGAAACTAGTAGATTGATAAAAGTACACCAAGGAGGTGTTGATAAACCCACTTGTTGAGGGGGTTTGAAAGTTACAGTAATTATAGGTTGATTCTTACTCTTGCTATCATTAACCCTAACTTTATATGGGACTTTATTATTACTCTTGTTTATTGTGTTTGAGATACTTGTTTACTTGAGTTTTCCCATTGAAACTAGTTTGACTTCTTTTTCCTTTAGTCTATGGCATAATTCAGTGAAGGAAGAGAATATTTTGAACATAATCGATTCATGAAAAGTGGGTAGAAGACTCTATTTGAAGATATCTTATAACTCTTTATCAGCCATGGGGCTAGTCATCTTAGCCAAGATAGTATTATATTGAAGAACATAATCAGTGAGATGTTCATATGACCTTTGTTTTTGTTGTGCAACTTAGGCATATGAAACCTTCTCACCAATGTTAATGCTAAAATGAGCTAAGAACACGTCAGTTAAAGGATTGAATGCATTGGATGACTAATTTGGTAGACTATAGAACCATTATAAATCATAATCCTTTAGGCTCTATGGAAATATCTTGGTAAATAGCTAGTCATTTGGTACATGGTCCAAGCATGCTATGTGAAAATATCTTAAATAGGTCTTTGGATCACCCTTGCCATCATATAGAGTAAGCATGGGTTGAAATATCAGAGTTTTTGCTAGGGTCTGAATAATGCAAATGCAATGGTCAAGTGATCACATGAGACGAAGCTGGTGCACACCACAAAGAAGCTACATCAAAGTGAAAACACTAAAAGAGATAATTTGCAAAAGACAAATAGGAGCAAAACCCAATATTTGATTAACATGAGATGGCCATAATTAAGAATACATATAGGAGAGCTCGTAAGTAACTCCTCCACAAAAGGTGGTCAAAGCACCCCAAGAATAGAAAAAACTCCTCCATGAAAGGTGGTGACAAGGTGCTAAGAATAGAGAAGTAACTCCCATACCCGAAATAGCCAGTCGAAGGAGTTACTTATGACATTCTTATGACACCTATGACACATCTATGACACACATCTCCACATAAGCTAGCCTATCCCACAAATGTAGGAAAACTCCATGTATGCACAAATATATAATATTCTCTAATTAAATAATAAGGAAAAATAAAAACCTACACTAACACCCCCCCCATAAGCACAACTTAGGTGGGCAGTGTGGAAATATAAAATGGGTCTCAGTAACTAGGCCTGATGAGGTACCCATGTACAAATGCAATATCCCATAAGATAGAGAAAAGGAGAAAACCCATAGGAAAAAACTCCCTACCAAAAGAGAGACATAAAAGAAATGAAGAGGCTAGTGGGCCCCCTGAAGATGATGATGTTGTAGATGTGGACCGCACCCCAAGAAGAGCTTGTAGATGAATGAACTTGCTCTCAGTGAAAGGTTTGGTGAAGATGTCTGCAACCTACTCTAAAGACTGGCAAAATATCAAATCAATGACCTAACTATGAATAAGCTCCCGAATGAAATGCATGTGAATCTCTATGTGCTTGGTCTGCTAGTGTTGAACTGGATTCCTAAAAATATGAATTATACTCTGGTTATCACAATAAATGATGGTGGGCTACTTGATAGGAATGCCAAACTTAGAAAGTATCCCCTGAAGCCAAATAGCCTTAGTAGTTGCATTAATAACTCCCCTATACTCTGCCTCTATGGATGATATAGAAATAGCATTTTGCTTCTTGCTAGACTAATTGATAGGACCAAAACCTAGAGAGAAACTGTAACTAGAAGTGGACTTGCGAGTCTATGAATCACCAGCCCAGTCTAAATTTGTATACCCAATCAAGTCAGCCTCTATGCCAAATCTATAATGAATCCCATATCTATGTGAAACCTGTATGTAATGCAAGATCCTCTTAGCTACTTTCCAATGCAGCTCATGAGGTTCTTGCATAAATCTAGAGACAAGTCCCAATGCATATGATATGTCAGGCCTGGTGTGAGTCAAGTAGATGAGAATGACAACAAGTTGTCGATACCGAGTGGCATCAACTATTGGTGAAGAATAGTCAGCCTTAATCTTGGCTCCTGATAGAAAGGGAGTCAGAGATGGCTTGCAATCAACCATGTGAAATCGAGACAATAAATCAAGAGCATACTTAGGTTGTGCAAGAGAAATTCCTGAATCTGACTATGAGATCTTGATGCCAAGGAAGTAGTGCAACAAACCCAAGTCTGTCATGTCAAATCTATCCTGGAGAGATGCCTTCACTACTACAATATCTAATGAAGAACTCCTAGTGATCAAAAGGTCATCAACATATAGAAATAAAATTAGGAGTGAATCATCCTACTGCAAGAAGTAGACATTGGGGTCAGAATGGCACCTAGTGAAACCCACTGTGAGAAGGTAGGAATCCATCTTGGGATACCAAGCCTAAGGGGCCTGTTTGAGGCCATAGATAGATTTCCTAAGTCTGCATACTAAAGAAGAATCTTGAAAAAATCCTGGCAGTTGCTCCATGTATATCTCCTCCTTTAAGTCTTTGTGAAGAAAGGCACTCTTCACATCCATCTGGTGCACATCCCAACCATGTGTTGCAGCAATAGCCAAGGTGAGTCAGATATAAGTCATCATTGTAATGGGTGCAAAGGTCTTTGAGTAGTCAATACCTGCCACTTGTGAGAAACCCTTGGTGACCAGTCATGCCTTGTATTTATCAACCAACCCATCCACTACAAACTTGGTCCAATATATCCACCTACATCAAACCATTTTCCTTCCCTTAGGAAGTGAATTCAAGTCCCAATTGTGATTTTTTATTAAGGAAGAATATTCTTCTTCCATAGCACTATCCCACTCAGGTACTCCCGATGCCTGTTGAAAAGTTTGTGGATCCAAAACTAAGGCAAAGAAGGCATTTAGATCTCTCTGAAAATCCCCCTTAGTATGTCTGTCATCTGTGGGATCTCCTGCCCAAGTGCCAACACTCTCAAGTGTCTGTCTAGCCCAAAGTGGCCCAAAAGTGGGTGAGTCAGGTGCTAACTCCTCATCCTCTAACTGACAAGA
Organism: Torreya grandis; assembly: GCA_037957365.1. Classification (NCBI taxonomy): domain Eukaryota; kingdom Viridiplantae; phylum Streptophyta; class Pinopsida; order Cupressales; family Taxaceae; genus Torreya; species Torreya grandis. The sequence goes on along the minus strand of JARHVA010001071.1, from coordinate 1,950,749 downwards.
GGTGGATGACTCTACATCACTATCCTTGTTGTTTGAACTTAAAGAATAAGATGTCTCTAGCTCAAGAACTTGTTGTGGCTGATCTGAATCTGAGGAATCATCATGAATAAGTAGATCCAATGAGAGAGAAGAAGTGCCAAGTGTTGAGTCTCTAAGACTCTCCTATGGACACTTATCTCAATGAACAACTCATGAGTGGTCGGATCTAGAAGGTGATACCCCTTAACACCATCTGGATATCCTACAAAGATGCAAAGCTTGGACTGACATTCCATAGCTTTGTGTTTCTTCTTTAGTATGTGGGCCATGGATGGGGATCTAAAAACCCTAAGGTGCTCAACATCAAGTTTCCTTTTATGCCAAGCTTCAAAGGGTATTATTCCTTTTAAAGCTTTGTGAGGAACCCTATTTTGAATGTAGTAAGCATAATTAATGGCTTCAGCCCAATGTTGTGGTGCTAAGGATTTGGAGTGAATCATATAGCTACCCATCTCTTTCAATAACCTATTCTTGTGTTCTACAACCCCATTCTATGAAAGACTGTAAGTGACTATGTGCTACAAATAAATCCCCTTTATGGTGTAAAACTGCTTAAACTTGTTGCTGACATACTCCCCTCCATTATCAGTTCGAATAACCTTGATGGATTTCTCACTCTATTTCTCAACAAGAGCCTTGAAGTCTAGAAAATTTTCAAACACTTTAGACTTTTGTTTGAGAAAATATATCCAAGTGTACCTAGATAAATCATCAATGAAAGTGAGGATGTACTTGGCCCTTGTGAAAGATGGTTTGGGAAAGGATCCCGATGCATCACTGTGGACTAATTGCAAAGGTAGTGAAGCCCTCCAAGCTTTGCCTTTCTGAAATTTTGCTTTGGGATGCTTCCCAAGGGAGCACCCCTCGCAAAGTCCTTTTGAGAATTGGACACGAGGCAAGCTAATGACCATGTCATGTTTACAAAGTTGCTCAAGGTAGCAGTAGTTAAGGTGGCCAAACCGCTCATGCCATAATTTGCTAACTCCATCTGAATGAGTCAGCAATGCTATTGGAGAAGAATCAAGTGCAAAATGTGAGAAGGTGTATAACCTTGCTTGGTGATTTGCCCTACCCATTGCCACTGTATTATCACTATGCAACTCCCTGATAGCCACTAAATTTGGTGAAAACTCAACTCTCATACCCTGACCAATGTGAGTGTTGTGGTACACTGATAGGAGATTGGTTAAAAGAGAATGAACACTTAGAACGTTATTGAATGTTCATCCTTACATTTCAACTTACCCTCTCCCTGCAATGGAAACTGATGTGTCATCACCCAAACTAATTAAAGTCATGCTACAAGGCTCTAAAGATGAAAACTCAACTAAGGAATAGCCCATGTGGTGAGAAGCACCCGATTTAGTGAACCATGAAGATGTAGAAGCTACTGTAGCTACAAGGGCCTTTCCCTTTTCTTTCTCCTTACCCTTGCCTTTTGCCTTAGTAGAATCTTGGGTAGATGAATTTTGCTTGATGGACTCAGGAATACCTATGTTGTCCTTCTCTAGAAGATGAGTTAGGTGATCTATTTGTTTCTTCATGCATTTGTGTTCATCATGCCCTGTCTTCTTACAATAGGCACACTTAACCTTCTCCTTCTTAGGTTTAGCATTGGAGGAGGAAGACTCAGTGTTGTTTTTGGCAGGATTGTTGTTTTCTTTCTTCTTCTCATGGTCCTTATTCTTTTTCTTCTTCTCCTTTGTTGAAGTCTTATCCTTACCATTCTGGCTATTAAAGCTTGGGGTTGAGTAGACTTCATTGTGCCCATTTGAATTAGCTTATCTTTCTCCCTATTCAAGTCAACAATGAATGAATCCAAAGAAGGCATTTTCCATGTAGTGCCAAGGGCACTTTTTGTGGCATGGAAAGTGGAGACAAAGACTAAATAGCTTGGACCTAACTTTGTGAGAATAGAAAGGATGAATTGATCATCTTTCTTCTCTATCCTGCATTCTTTCAATTGCAATATAAGGGCCTTAAACTTAGTGAAGAAGTCATGTAGGGTGTCGAAATTGCTAGGACTTAGACTTATGAGTTCATTTCCGTGCTCATGACCTCTCATCTCATCAAGCTTCCCAAATAAGGTTTTTAGGGTGTCCCATATGTCTTTGGGAATCTTGGAGGTTTCTAAATGGAAGAGAAGTTTTGGAGACAGGGACAAGCTTAGTAATCCATAGGCTTCATCACTACGGTTGTACCACTTGACCTTTTTAGCATCAGTGATGGGTTCTACTTCAGTACCCATAGTGATCCTATACAACCCTTTACTTCTAAGAATGATTGACATTTTAACCTTCTATTCATGATATTTGAAGGGTGTTAGGATTTTAAGTTGAAAATAGTCCATTTTAAGCTGAATTTAGGTGAAGTTATTTTGATTACATGTTTGTGAAAGTATGCAGAAAGGAAAAAGATAACAAAAGTAAACAAAGTGATAAAAGACAATCACACCCCCCTAAAATGTTGATCCCCCCCAAAATATGCAAGTGCACACTCAAAAGATGTTGAGCTCAGCTGAGAATGTGTCTTAGAGAAATTAGTGTAATACTTTAAGCAAACAGGATGTCGGACTCAGCCGAAAATGCGACCCAGGAGACCCAAATGTTTGGCACTTTATAAAGTAGTGCATTTTTTATAATTATCTAGCCTAAGTTGTGGAAAATTGAAAACTAAGCACTTTTTCAAAAGATGGCACTTGAATCTAAGCTACCATTTGCAAGATTTTAAAGTTTTAATTTCTCGTAAACTAGTAATTTTGCAAAAAAATAGCACTAAAAAAATGCCTATTTTGAGAGAGAAAGTGGCCTTCCAACCACTCATTAGACTCGGCACAGAGTGAGGAATCCAAAAGATGTCTTTATGAGGGGGAATTGGCCTCCTGTGAACTTGGGCCTCACCCTTCGTCTTCATAGGTCGAAGATACAAGTTTTTAAAACCTTTAAATTGCCTTCAATGCTATTTTCTCAAAAATAACTTAATTCATAAAATCATAAAATCTGATCTTAGAATATAAATATAATTCAAATGAGAAATAAATATCATAAATTCAAATTGCATTGGATTTGAAGTGGGCCCACCAAAGAGAAGCACCAAAAATGAAGCGCCCAAACCCTAACTTCTTTTGCTAGCAGTTTTTCTGATAATGGGCACTACCAAAGGAGAAATGTAGGGCTAAGATGAATCTGGAAATTTGCTGGGAGGTTGAGGAAGGTTGTGAGCAGCTACCAGAGACTTGTAGATTGAGAACACACAAGGTTTTAATGACACTCGATACAAAAATGTCGCTGAAGGGACATTTTTTCAGTTAGAGCCTTAAAAAATGCCTCCCACAGATCTGAGGCTGCATGTAGAGGCCAAAAAAACTCTTTACAAGGGTTTACAACTGGTCAAAGTGCCTTTTTACTCCATTTCAGGGCTGAAACATAAATTATGGGGTGCCAACTTCCACCAGAGAGCAAAAAACATGATCTGATTTTTCTATTGGCCTGCAGGATGTTGGAAGAGCTGTGGAGATCCTTCACACAGCTGAGAAACTCTGTAAATGAGCCATTGAAACCTCCTTGGTAACCAACAAATGGATTTGTCTTGACAAATAACAAGAACCACAACCAAACCAACAAAAAACAATACCACAAAGGCAGTCCACAGGAAAGATAAATGCAACACAAGAAATGATATTGAAAGGCTTTTTCAGATCAGATTTGGAAATAAGAAAAATAACATAAAGAGAACTCCACTCCTCATGTTTTTAAAATAAACTAATAGCATAACCAGACACATGATTACTAGGGTGGCTCTGATACCATATCGGAGTTATCACCAAGGTCCGAATAACTCGAATGCAATGGTCAAGTGATCACATGAGACGAAGCTGGTGCACACCACAAAGAATCTAAAGCAAAGTGAAAACACTAAAAGAGATAATTTTTAAAAGATAAATAGGAGCAAAACCCAATATTTGATTAACATGAGATGGCCATAATGAAGAATACATATAGGAGAGCTCGTAAGTAACTCCTCCACAAAAGGTGGTCAAAGCACCCCAAGAATAGACTGTAACTCCTCCATGAAAGGTGGTGACAAGATGCTAAGAATAGAGAAGTAACTCTCATACCCAGAATAGCCGGTCAAAGGAGTTACTTATGACATTCTTATGACACCTATGACACATCTATGACACACATCTCCACATAAGCTAGCCTATCCCATGAATGTAGGAAAACTCCATGTATGCACAAATATATAATATTTCCTAATTAAATAATAGGGAAAAATAAAAACCTACACTAACATGAACAAAACCTTGTGGCAAGGGTATAGAAGCAATGTGATGTGCCAATGGTGTATGAAATAGAGAAAAAGAATCCAAATCCTACATAGGTCTAGAGGCACCTTGCTCAAGATGTAGCACCTTGTATTGAAGAGATCTTATCTCTTGTACAAGCGCTGTCACATCAGGAGACAAAGTTGTACTAGTTATAAATGGTGGTATAGAGATAGGTTAGGTTGTTATAGGGAATTATTGAGACATAGTTACCCTCATAGTGTCATTTTCAAATGGTTGCTCTATGGTCTGACAAGATTTACCATTGTTCACTCTTTATTGTTCTTCTTATAGTATTTTAAGCATGTTGTCTTGCATGTTAGGGTGTTTAGTTAAGAGTTCTTGAAGTTCCATTTATCAGTTTCATCAAAACCAATGTATTGGGCCATTATTAAGGTAGGACAACAAATTGAAAATTGATTGAATTTTTTGTAATAATTTGTAATAATCAAGGTGTTATGAAAGGAAAGTACTTAATATAAGAAATATAAATTCTTAAAAATAGAAAACTAGAAAGTGCATAAAAAGGATATGAAGTTTGCACACATGTAAGGTGATACCTCAATAAGCAAATAGGAACTAGTTCATGCAACTAAGGTTTGAAAGATAATTATTTGAACAATTTATTATTAAAATTTGAAATTAAAAGTGAATTGTTGAGTTATATCTGCAAGTAGAAAATCAAAAATTTATTGAAAATTTTTTGATTTAAAGAGACCTAGTAGATGCCACTAGGGTTTTGAAAAATAAAATTTTTTGAAAATTAATATTGAAATTTGAAATTTGAATGGATTTTATTATTTAAATATGCTAGTAAAAAATCATAAAATTATTGGAAAATTACTAGGAAAATATTGGGACCTAGTATGGACAACTAGGGTTTGAAAGAAAAAATAAAATTACTACAAAATTTTAAAATTTAATGGTAATTTTTTATTTTATTATGCAGATAAAAAATTAGAAAAAATAATAAAAGTCAATATGAAATTTACCCTAGGGTTTTTATGTGCAAATAAAGTAAGTTGGGTTCACCAAATGATTTAACAATTTTGGAAATATTGGTTTAATATTCCTAATTTAGTTAAAGGGTATGAGTATTAAAATTAGTAAATAAATATCCAATAATTAAGCTAATAATTTGTGTAAATTATATTTCAATTTTGACCTTTCTAAAAATAGTAATAAGAGAAATAAAACAAGACTAAGCTAGAAACTAGCTAATTTGATTAAGATAGGTGTTAAAATTCATTATGCAGGACTGGAACACTATCAAAAGTTAAGATCTGACCTTCATTTTGTGATCAAACATGAGCATCAAAAGCAAACAAGAGTGGTACCAGTGATGTATTTTACCTCTACCATTATTATCCTAAGGTTCTGAGCTTTCTAGGTTTTGTTTACCAGGTCTGTGTGACCTCGTCCATGAAGTTTCGATAGCTATAAGTATATAGAACTCTTTGTAGATTATATTTTATTTTCAAACCCTATACTTCATTATGTTTTGACTAATTTCAAGAAAAAGGGGAGGTTAGCATGTGTAATATTCATTGAACATGTATCCACACCCTTTGTGTGGGCACATTGCCTACATACCAATACTTCAAAGAGGGATCAAGTTATATGTAGTTCTCCCACTTGATGTGATTTGTGCAATTGAGTGTATGAATATACAAAATTCTAAACTATATGTACTTGAGGTGGATAGGGACTAGTATAAGGATTTTAATAAGGTTGTAAGTATATTGGCTAGTTATATACAGATAATAGGGAAGATTGTTTAATTAGTCTTTCGTGTATTCTCATTTACTTAGTGATATTTTCCAACCCTTTCCAAATGATCTTTGAATGGGATTTTATAGGGATCTATTGGTCATGGGTTAAATGTGTTCACATTAAGTCGACAAGGAAAAGAATGGGGAACCAGAAGGAAATTACCATTGGATCCAAAATTACAGTTGTATAAGAGTACCAAAAGTGGATAGGAGTGGCACTGATGCTATAGTCCTAGTGTGGCACTATTGTCTTGAGTAGACAAGACCTAAGGGGATTGATCTATCATGAAAAGAGGTGTTTATCTTAGCTGAGGTCAGATTTAGAAGGCTACAGATGATTGGGAATTAGTGAAAATGTTGCCTATAAGGGTCATGAAAGTAAGCAGGAGGGACCTATGGGTTGGGTGTCATTAGCTACTCTCAAGTTACCATTTTTTACATTTTATATGATTACATCATCAAGGTTCATAAAGAATTGGGAATCATCTAAATCATCATTTTGATTGATTTCAACCATGTTACTTTGTGAAGTGATAATGCTAGGTGCTCTTATTATGAATATAAAAAAAGGATTGTGAACATTGGTTATAATAGGGAAAACATATTGTGAGGTTCCAACTATTGATGATTTTATGACTTCTAGGTTTAGAAGGTGTTAAAGTGTTATAAGGTGTATAATTTTCATGATTCTAAATTTCTCTTTTAGGATTTTTTGAATATACTATACAGTATGAGTTAGATCAATATTTGGGTTGAGAAGATTTAGAATGATTTTGGGAAAAACTACGCCATGAGAATTGTCTTTCATGGTGGACAAGGTGATAATAAAATAACAACCCATGTAAGATCTAAATAGTTTGAGGCTACAAATAAATATCCTAAGATGTGACATCATGATGATATATGATTAGAAATTTTGAAAAAGAGTAATCTTGAGAAACTAACTATGGTCGATGTAGTTATACAGATTAAAAGATAGAGATAAAACTATATCAATCTTGGTCGATGTAGTTGGTAAAGGATAATTAGAAACACTGATATTAAAATGTGTTATATCAATGTGGTCAATATAGTTACATAGAATGGAAGGCATAGATATAACTATATTGAAATTGGTTGATGTAGTTGGTAAAGGATAAGCATAAACAGTGATCATAAAATGTATTGTATCAACTGTGGTTAATGTAGTTACATAGATTGAAAGGCAAAGATAAAAATATATTGATCCTGGTTGATGTAATAAAATATGGAAAAAAATAAATTATATCAAGAATAGGAAATATACTATGGAGCATGATTAATGTAGTTACATAAGTATAAATGTGAAAGGATGGACTATATCGATTTTGGTCAATGTAGTTAGATATGGGAAAATTATCAATAGTTTTAATAAATTATGTTAGTCTTGGTCAATACAGTCTGATAAACAAATGTAGATGGAAATTAAACTCAATAGAATACATCGAACCTAGTTGATGTTGCATGTTCAAACATAAACAACTATATTGGTGTTGCCTAATGTAGTTAGAACACACATCATAGAAGTGTATTGATGTTAGCCGATACAGTCTACAATACATAATATAGTATCAAAAAAAAATTGAATTTTAACTATTTTTGATAAATATTTATCCAAAATGAAGATAAATTAGATGTGCTAAAATGATATGACTGATTTTTAGGCTCTCAAAGATACTTATTTGTTCATTGGATAGTGTCAGCCTAATATTTTAGATTTTTTTGATATAGAGGGAGTATCATTCCCATACCCCTCTAAACTCAATTTCAATGGTAAATTGAGATTAACTTCCCAGTACAAACCACTAATTGGTGTACTACAAAATTAGATGGATGGTTGGATTCCTAAGGTTTAATAAAAAGCAGAAACCTAGGCATTTCCTAAATACCTTGAGGTACGTTGAAACTAAATTATGTGTTTAACTATGTAATATGGATATGAGTATTAGAACAAGTCCCTCATGTCATGGTTTTTGTAAATAATAGGCAAGGATTGTAAATAGAGCATGAAATAACTCTTCAAAATAGTAGCTAAGTAGTTTTAAAATTGTTAGAACACAGTTTCTAAGGAAAACTAAATAAAGAGAAAATAAGGGTGAAAATCAATGTCAAAAATTAATTTGTAGCTTTTTTGAATGGAAATAGACATATACTCACCTTGAAATTAGATGTTTTATTAATTACTAATAATGAAAGTGAAATTTCCTTATTTATATATAAAATTAAAATATATAGAACTAGATCAGAGCAGGCCATTGTAGTTGTTTAGATAGTAAATAACTATATCAAAACTGGTTGATGTAGTCTATGTAAAATCAGCTAAAATAGGTAGAGTAAACTATATCAAACTAAGTTGATGTAGTTTACTAACATGAAATATAAAAATGGGACAATATCAACTAGGGTCGATGTGGTTTTAACATGGAATAAAATAATGGTATGACTATATTATCTTGGGTCAATATAGTTTTATGTGAAAAAAATAATATTTGATAGAATATAAAACTTTGAAGTATAGATATGAATAAATTTGATTAATGAAATTATCTATAAATATGAATAAAACTTTATTGATTGAGATTGATAAAGTTGGCATAAAAACACCTAGAAGATAAAGCTAAATCAACCTAGGTCGATGTAGTTGGATGACTAGAGATAATGAATATATGAGTGTGATAACCAAATTATCTTGCATTAGGGTAACCTAATATAATAACATATAATTAACACTGTATTAACCTACATCAATGTAATTTCCTAGAAATCATGAAATTAATCAAACTAAATCTACTTGGTTTGATGTAGTTGCCTAGATAATACACATAAATTTAAACTAGATAAACTTATATTGATATAGTTTGAAGAAAATTTAAAATATATATATAAATAAATCAAAATGATGAAACTAGATCAATCCTGGCTGATATAGTTGGCTAATATACAAGTGCATAAAATTAAACTAGATTGACTTTGTTTAATGTAGACTATTGAGAAATACATAGAAAGATAAAACTGTATCGACCAACACTGAATTAGTTTTTCTTATAGACATATAAAATTTAAACTAGATCAACCCAGGTTAATGTAGTCTACATAAAAATGGATAAAAATAAAATTTTATCAACCCACGTTGATATGGTTTATTTAATGTGTAAAAATAAATGGTTTAGTTAATGTTAGGCTCCGTAGAATGTATATAACAAATTAAGATAGACCTAAAAATTATCCTACCTAATAGATCTGAACTCAAAGAAGGTAATTCAACTAAAACCCCTTGGATACTTATTTATATTGGATCTGCTAAACCTAGATAGAGGAGCACTTATCACACAACATCAATGGAGAGGGTTCTAAAACCTCTAGGAAATCAATAAAATGCAATAACCCTAACTAGGTCTAATAATAATGGAATTAATCTAATCTAGTGTGACCAAAGTTTGCAACATAAATAAGGGGGATGGTTAAAACAAAACTAAAATAGGGTAAGGAACCATGGTAAATAAATGGAAGCCTAGGTTACCTAGGATGGAAAATGGCAATTTTGAATAACCCTATAGCCACACTAACATTAAGTGTAAAGGAGATCAAAACTAGGAGTTATACATTCAAAACTATTGATTATGAAATATCTATCTAATAAATTAAAGAGTTAAGGTTATAAATACTTACCTTGAATAGAACTTGTTGAGCCTATATCTCTCCCTTAGCCAATGGTGCTTTGAAAGAGGTTGTAGTTTTAAGGATCACAATGATTGAAATTATCTCTAGGCTAAAAGGTTTCTTATATTTTCATCCAAGACTCCACAAGACAAGTTATTTCCATCCAAGATAAGATATAAGCAATGGATTCTCCCAAATGTAGACTAAATCATAATTGTGAGCAATAATAGTGTGAAAAATGAATGTTCCTCTCTATTAGATTGAAATGAGACTTTTATTTATAATGACAGATGATCCTAAACTCTTCTAAAATTTTATCTAACAATATCAACCCACCTTGAATTAGTTTTAAAAGTTACCATTTATCCTCAAACTAGGTCAGCCTAGGCTGACTTAGTTGCAAAGCATGTGACATGACTTTTAGACTGCATCAACCTAGACTAATATTGTAGCATTTTATCTACCTAGTTGATATAGTATAATGGTGGTATCGATCATGGCGGATGTAGTAGGATAAGATAGAAAAGGTTTTAAAATGGGTAGTGTATATATAAAATAAATATTTAAGTATAAGTTAACATTTAGGTATGGACATGTAGTTTCTTATATTCTAAGTTACATTATATATATATATATATATATATATATATATATAATTTCAAGATGTTTGAGAGTGGTTTTGGACCTCTAAGAGTTCTAATGCAAGTTATAGGGTTTGAAGAGTCCTACTGGATTTTAGAATTAGACATATTTTAGGGTTTTAGGATTTAAAGGAAACATCATAAAAGGTAAATAGATAGACACTCTAAATAATTTAGAATAATAGTAGGAATGGCATGATCATGACATAGATTGTAACATCTCTCACAAAATGCTAAAGGCTTGCCCACCCTTTTCACATTGCACCCTTTAATGGGTGCACTCAAAGACATTGAAACTCAACAGGTTATTATGAGAGTGGAAGTGTTAGTAAGTGATAAAACTAAAAAATATTGTGTATACACACTTTCCATTAAATTTTGACTAATATCCATCACAATAGTGATGCTTTATTTTTTGAACTCTGGTATATTTAATTTCCTAAGAAAGGCACTCTTAAGTTGTTCATAATCTACAAGCATGATTTGGATCAAGATTTTGATATCAAGTGTGGGTGTGATCCAATATTTTAGTTTCAAATTGACTTGCCTTACACTTCACATACATGATACCTTTTGTGTACTAAATGAGTTCACAATTTTAAACATGATTGGTAGCATCCTCTACCCATAATATGTTAGTAGGCTCAAGGACATCTCATAGAAAATTTGTTGTAGATATGGTGCAAGTGAAATTGGTGTTTGTGAGGTTTATGCTTAGATTGATATTATATTAAAGTTATACCCTACTCTAAGGTTGATCTAAATTCTTATTTTTGGGGTGTAGCCCCACCAATTCCTACACCTAGTTTCACTATATTATAAGTGATTTAGGGTTAAGGCTATGAAATTTGTTGAATAGGTTTTTTTTTTATAGTAGTTAATGTATGACCTTTGACAATGATTTCTTCCTAAATAGGAGTGTTATATCCTATCTTCAACATACCATACATTATTTAATTCTAGGATGGTGTTGACCACATTGTAATGGGTTACAATGGATTATATGGAACTAGTTATTATAAGACAATATTCTATGACTCTTCCCTAATAAATTTTGTTGTTTCTAGTAGAATAGTACTATCTTGTTTATCTACTTCCATAAGTGAATAAGATGGATTACCATGTGCTTAAAGTATATTTAAAGTGGGCATGTCCTCCCTCAGGTCCCACAAGCTTTCCATCTCTTAAATATCTTTGATATATCCATCCATAATTTGTTCCATCTTGTTGGAACCTACTTCATTCTCAATAGAATAAACTTCCTTTATGTGAGATTCATATACATACATTCCTCATTTTTTGTGATCCTCTTGACATCTCCATAATTTAACTTGCCCCTCTACCTACAGTCCTTTATAGCAATTTCATTTTATCAAATCTCATCATATCTGAGCCTCCTAAACTCTCATGCATTTGGTTACTCTATGTTAGAATTTACTCATATTGTTCCTTCAAATGATCCATACCCCTTTCACTTATACCCTACCCATATCTCATACACAAGATTTTATCCATTCATTGACATGTTTTATATCCCTAAATCAACATAATTTTATTAATTGCCAACAAATGGTGTGTAATATAAAAACCTCTAGTTTCACATAAGAACTAATAATCTAACTCCTCTAGGAAAGAATATGTATAACTCACAAAATTAAATAATTAAATACTTATAATTCATCACCACCAAACATATATTTCTCATGTCCAAACATTGTAGCTACTCTACACATTTATTTGTCCAAGGTTACTTATAACCATAATTTATATTCATGATCATAGCATATGCATCAAGCCATATATGCAATTATACTGGTAAATCACAAAATAATACTTCATATAATGTGCCATGTAAAGTATCCTCTACCCACTTAAAAGTCTCTTGGATGTCACAAGATGGATGCTCTAGTGTAAAATTGCATTTTACTTTCTCCAACCAACACTCAATATTCTTTAATGATATCCTAAAGAACCATCTCTGCTTACCATCATTTGAATAACTTTGACTATGTCCTAACAACATAAACAAAATTTTGGGATATTTTCTCATGTGCTAAGGGTTTCTATGCCACAAGTTCATAACTTGACACTAACCTAGCTACACTAACATATTGTGCTCACCTAAGGTACAGATAAAGAGACTTTAAGTCACAATCAAATTAGTTAATGATGAAAAGTTTCCTTGGGTACATGTTATCACTTCGGATGTTGTGAAGATTAAAATGCTTCAACTATTAAAGGCTAATATTATCATTAAATTTATATAAGGTTAATTCATCATGGTAATAATTTCTATTCATAACAATAGTTTACATTGGAAAATTCTAATAAGATAAACTTACAACATAACTCTACTATAGTCTACTTCTATTTTATCACTATCCTCTCTTTTTATAATACAACAAGGTGGGATTTTAGAATTCCCAAACACCACTCTTGATGTTAATATTGACACTTTTGACCCCACAGGTCAAATTTTAACCCTTATCATTTGAAACTTGCATAACCATGATTTTTGTCTAAGTGTCAAGAATTGGTCTTTGTAATTTTCTCGAAAGGGTCATCTTCAAAAAATCTGAAGTAATTGGGATTTTCCAAAAGTTTGAAGGAATTTTTCATTGCAAAAAAAACTTGAAGACTTAATTTCCATCAGACTTTTTGTCTAAAGGAATTCTTCAAGGTGAAAGAGACAAAAACTCTGCAACAAAAGGTCCTTGTCAAAAAATCCCAAAGGGAATTTTCATAAAGTCAAAGAGGCATTTACATGAATTCCTTGGAAAAAATTATCCGAAGGAAAATAGAATAAAGAGAAAAGATTCAAACAAATTATTTGAAGGGAAAGTCTAAAGGAAAGAAAGAAACAATTCTTTTGGGAAAATTGCCCGAAAGAAAGAAAAGTCCAAGAGTGAAGCCACAGACATTTTTTCTGAAGAAAAGGATAAAAGAAAGAAAAGATAAGAGGAGGAATTTACAAAGAGACCAAACAAAAATCCCACAGTAATTGGCCAAAATAGAAAAGGGTAAAGGAAATATAAAGTTACCCAGTGCAAATCTAAAGGACCAATTAGTCAAGGAAAAGTGGCATAAGTGCATTCAACTAGTGGGATTTCAACAGCCAATCAGCAAAAGATAATGAGTACTTCCCCTTTTGACTCTAATGATGTAATCGATAGCTCACATTCAGAGCATGCAAAGTGGACCAAGCAAGATTAGATTGTAATAAGGAACACACTGAGTTTTTAATGCAATAATCAAATTATTAAATTTTGGAAAAGACATGTAGTTGCTTTCAAGCATGGCTCTCTTAGTTCTAAAATGGAGACTTGAATGCATGAAGGGCTCAAAGATTTTAACATTGGATGGTTGTTCAAGGATAGCTTAACAATGAATTTCATGCATGCACTCTTGTCTATCTTGTTAATCAAAACCTTTTCAAACACTTCCAACTCAAATTCAAGTGGAGTTTTCTCTTTGAAGATTGGTGTAGCATCTTGCATGAAGAGAATTGAATTACCAAAGATCCATGCATGTTTGAAATTTTTAATCTTTATTCTAAATAAGTATTATGAAATGGGCTCACCATCATTTTCAATGCCAAAGATATTTTCATGTAAGGCATAAGGCAAAAGATATTATTTGAAGGTTTGTTTATCTTGGCATAGCTAGAGTTAGACTTGGGGTGATGTGGGAGTTGATCTCCTCTTCTAATTTATGTGCCAATCTCTTGGATTTTGTATGCTTTTTCTATATAAGTTGGCTTTTTCAGCGATTTTAAAGATCCTTCTTTTGGCAAGACTAGACTCTACCAAAATTTGAGTTTTGTAACATTTTTTAGATAAATAGGACTGGTTTCAGATTCTAAGGTGTTGGTATAGTGTATTTATGTTAGTGATTTGCATATGTGATAGAATTTTCTTCCTTGTCAAGCCCTAATTATTACCTAGCAATATAGTTGATCAAATTATATAGGTCATGTTCTATGTTTGATGTCTTTTGGTTGAGTTCATAGTGGATATAAGTGGTTGGTTAGTGCCTTGAATTAGGCCTATTACATCATTTCCCTCAAACTTTGATCATAAAATAAAAACCTTTTCATGAAATATTGATGCATAGGAGTCAATTGGAGTTGAAAGTTCAATCTTTTTCTTGTCTAATCAGTGTTTTTAGAATCTCAAATTGAGTGAATAAATAAAAATATAGGTGTATCGCCATCATTAGATAAGATTTCCTTTCAATTTTCTTTATTGCATTTTTCCTAATATTTTGTAGCATAGATTAGAGATCCTAATCGATACATCAAATGGAGTTAGCCCTTAGAATCTAGAGATTCAATCCATTGATTAGGTCACCCATAGCCTTGGATTGTTTCCATGTTTTAGTAGACTGTGAAGGCCTAAAACTACCTGCACAAGGGTGCGAGTCTAGTTGACAATAGTTTTTTAGCATGCTTGATGGGACATCAAAGAAATTATTTTCATATCTGAAGAAGTTTGAAGCTAAAGAGAAGCAATTGTATCAAATGAGAGTATTCATCTTCATCACAAACTAAAGATTCTTCAGGTTGAAAGGTTCATAGCACCATTTAAGCAATCCTTTCATGCCAAAGGTTACCATAAGGTCAACTAGTAAAGGTATACCTTTTGAATTTATATCATATAAGAGATCAAGTTTTAGGAGGGTAAATCCATATCCTCAAAATAAATATTTGTCTCCTGGTTATCCTATTATTCTAAGCATTATAATCCCCACTATCTAAATGGCTATCAAAAACTAGGTGTTTGTTTCATTCAATAGAGGTATCCCACTAAATCTAGCTTAGTTTTATGGCATTCTTGTGTTTACTCTCAAAATTATCCCATTCTTCTCAGGATAAAATCAAACAACCTCTATTGAGCACATCTAGGATGTAGTTATTCTCTATTCAGTGCATAATGTTGTTTAAGATAATGTTGCTATTAGATTACATGCTAATTACTTCAAAGGAAAAGAATTTTAGTGGTATAGAAACCTCCCACTAAACTCCATTTCTAATTGGGATGAATTGGGTGCAGCCTTAGTCAAGCAATTTGAAGATAAATCTGATCACCTCTCTTTGGTTAAATAGTTAACTACCATAACAAGAGCTCCTCATGAGTTCATGTCTGATTTTAATCTTAGATTCAAAAATACATGGACTAGGATACCTATGTTTATTAGGCCATCTCTTGAATATGGATTTATATATTATTTAAAAACTCTTAACTCTAAAATTAGTGTGATGATACAGTTAATGGGTGGTACTACTTTGCCAGATGCTTATGAGGTTGTAATAAGGGTAGAGAATAGTTTGATATAAGTGGTAAGCTTTCTCCAAGACCTATAATGCCTATATTTATAGAAATAAATTCCATACCATCCCCTCAAATGCCTCAAATCCCATCTTTATCTCATATCCCATCACCTCAAGCTCAAATTATAACCCCTACTAGTCAAGCTAGTGAGATAAGAGAGTTGAAAATCTTATTACAATCCTTCAGGAATGAAATAGTGTAATTAAAAATACAATATTATCAGGTTAATAGGCCCTATCAGCAAAAAAATAAAACCGTCTACCATCCCTTCAAAGATAGAAGGCCTCCTTATCAAGGTTTTAGAGAGAATAGACCACCTTATCAAACACAAGGAGCCATAACTCTAGCTAAGCCATATGCTACCTTGGATCATAATGCTCCTTCTACTTCAAAGGCCATTTTTCCCACCCCACCTCAAAATAACTTGATGTATGATTGAGGTTGGTAGTCCTCAAATCTCAATGATGCTCAAAACCAAGCCTTGGTATCACAAAACATCACTATGCCACAAATGACACAAGAAGAGTTTTCTTTTCAAGGAGGTCAGTACCAAGATACAAGTTTGGCATCACAAGAAGAGAATAAACATGTTCAAGGGAAGCCTGATGCCATTAACTTAAATTGGCAAGTGGATGATCATGTTACTTTTACTCAAGGTGTTGAAACTAACTATACAAGTGATTAAGTTGTAGTTGTAACTAGAGCTAAAAAGAGAGATATTGATGAGGCTCAAGAGGTGAAAAATGATTCAAATACTTATAATATTTTTTATAGGAGTAAAAAACAACAACTTGTTGCCCCTACAACTCAGAAAAATTAGAATATAGAGGTTAGTAAAGTTCATCAACTACCTCTAGTTCGTGAGCAGTCAGTGCTTCAAAAACTACAACCAAAGGTTGGTGGATCTCATTTAATTATAGTGGATCAGATGAAGAAGTATAATATCAAAATTATAATGTGGTATTCTCTTTTCATTCTAGGATAAAAATATATGCTCATCCAAGAGCTTTCAACTCTCAAATTACCTCCAGAATTGGTTGAGAAAGAAGGTGTTATTTTAACTAATTCAGATCAGCCAACTAAGCAACAAATACATAAATTAAATAAGATGGAAAAGGTGTAAAAAACTGAGGTAAAATAAAATAAAACTCCTTTCTACCTTTCTTTGATATGAGGTGAACTTTAATTCATAAGTGTATGGTGGATAGTGGAGCTAGTAACACAGTCATGCCTAAGTAAATTGCAGACAGCTTGGCCTTGTTTATGAGCCAAACACTAAGGGGGTATTGAAATTATATGGATCACCAAAAAATATGGTATTCATCATCAAGGATATAAAATTAACATTACATACTTGTCCCAGTTTTTACTATTCAGTAGGATGTTGTTGTGGTAGACTTGCCTCCTTAATTTGCTATGTGTCTTTCAAGGGACTTCACCTCAAAGATTGTGGGATATTTATAAGCTTATTGGACTTTTTTTTTAATAACTAGGTATGGTAATAAGGTAATGATTCATTCTAAACCTATTTCACATTTCCATATAAAGCCATATATGCTAAGTGTTGTGAACACTAACTGTATCATCTCAGATGATGTACTAGAAACTAGTGGAGTAGAAAATGATCACCTTTAGATGGAGTTCCAAATTTATTTATTGATGAGTGGGATTATAATTTTCATGATCATGATCATTATAAATTTATTGAAGAAGGACTTGGTGTGTATTGCCTTCATGAGAATGATGTACCAATTCCATCCATGGTTAAGGATGATGAATCTAGTGAAGGTTTGTGGTAATTGTAATTTGATGGATCAAGGAATAAACATGATATCAAATATTTAATGATGTTGGTTTCTCCAATAAATCAAATTTATTTTTCTTTTATTAAATTTTAGTTTGGTTATTCAAATAATGTTGCTGAGTATGAAGCACTAGTTCATGGTTTGTAGTGGGCTAGGAAGATGAAAGTCAATTCTTTACAAGTGTTTGGTGATAGTGATCTTGTAGTCCACCAAGTAATATGTTTGAATGTATATAATTTTTTTTTGCTTAAATATTACAAGCATATAATATGGGACTTGAATATTTTCAAGGTTTTAACATTCAAGTAATACCAAGAGGCAAAAATAAACATACAGATAGGTTGGCTGCTATTGGGTCACAATTTAGTATCCCAACTGATATAAAAAATGAAAAAAAATAGTCACATATAAAGGTGGTTGCAATGCCTTCTATTCTAGATAATCGTTAGAATTGGAAAGTGTTTGAAGATGATAATCAAATTATGAGATTCTTGCAAGAGGAGGCCGAGTTTTCTTCAAGAAACCAATCAAAGAACCTATAGCAGTATGGTGATCAAATTGTGTAACTAAAAACAAATAAGTTTCCCAAGGCATTGGTCACACTTGAGAATATTTTCGATGGTGATGATGAATTAAGTAAGTAGAAGTCATCCTTGTCAATAAAATAAGAACACTAGGCCGATGTAGAGATTACAATTGGTAAGATTTTGAAGTTGGGTAAGGTATGCACTCCTTCACAAAAATAATCTTTCATTGAGTTATGAACAAGTTATGTTGATGTATTTGCATGGTAATATAGCAATCTCAAGGGATTTGATCCAATTTTAGCTCAACACACCATTGAGTTAGAGGCTGAAACTAAACTAGTAAGACAAAGACAAAGGCCCATTAATCCTAAGCTTGAGCCTTTGATGAGAACTGAGCTTCACAAGCTTATAGAGTTAACTATTATATTTTCAATCAAACACTCAACTAGGGTGGTAAATCTTGTTCTGGTATAGAAGAATGATGATGAGATTAGATTCTATGTTGACTTCTATGATTTGAATAGGGATTCACTTAAAGATCACTATCCATTGCCATCAATGGAACACATTTTACAGCTTGTAGTAGTTTTGGAGAGGTTTTATTTGTTGGATGGATATAGTGGATAAAATTAGATTTTGGTCAAAGAAGAGGACCAATTTAAGATATCCTTCACAACCAAGTGGGGGACATTTACATATAGAAAGATGCCATTTAGTTTATCTAATGCTAGAGAAACATTTTAGAGAGCCATGGATATGACATTCCAAGTCCTTCTTAAAAAGTTTTTACTTTTTTATTTGGATGATATAACAATGTTTTCAAAGAGTGCAAAAGATCACATGCTTCATCTTAAACAAGTGTTCAAAAGGTGTAGGCAATTTGGGGTATCTCTAAACCCCAAAAAATGCATCTTCTTAGTTCATGAAGGTAAGCTTCTTGGACATGTTGTTTCAAATCATGATTTAAGCATAGATTTTAAAAGGGTAGACTCCATTCTTGCACTTTCCTTGCCTAAGCACAAAAAGGCTATGCAAAGCTTCTTTAGAAAAATCAACTTCATAAGGAGATATATTTCAATTTTTTCTATTTTAGCTAAGCCACTTATAGCCATGTTAAAGAAGAATCAGAGCTTCAGCTGGTCCAAATAAAGAATTAAAACTTTTGAAGATATTAAGAAGGCCATAGCTAGTGCTCCTATACTTATAAATCCATATTTCACAAAATATTTCATTTTGTATACTTATGCTAACATGGACACCATTTCAGGCATTTTTATGCAACAAAATCATGAGGCTTTGCAGCAGCCAATAGCTTTCTTTATTCAAGGCTTGGAAGAATATGAAACAAGGTATTTTTTTATTGAAAAACATGTATTTTTAGTTATAAGTTCTCTAAAAAGTTTAGATACTTGTTGTCTAACAATAAAATACACTTAATGGTTCCTCATCCAAGCATCAAGGAGTTCCTTTTGAACAAAGATATAAATGAGAAGAGAGTTGGTTGGATAACCAAGGTAATGGAGTATGACATGGAAATTAAGGTCACAAAGTTGATTAAAGGCAAAGGACTTTGTGAGCATCTAGCTCAAGACTTGCAAGAGACTAATGAGGCTATTTTAGTGTCAAATGATGAAGAGGTTGTAGTTGGTCATACCTCACCTTCCAGCTAGTTTCATGAATTGGTAAGATATCTCTAAGATATTAATTACCCCAATAATATGAGTGCTTCAAAAATAAGATATTTTAGGTTGCAATCAATTCCATTTTTGCTTGTTGATGGTGTTTTGTTCAAGAAAGATATCAATGGCATGTTGCTAAGGTGTATAGATCCAAGCCAAACTCAAAGATTGCTTGAAGAATTCCATGATGGACATGGTGGAGGAAATTTTTCTACAATAACTACAGCCCTTAAGGTCATGAGAGGTGGGTAATATTGGCCTAGCTTATTTAGTGATTACCATGCATGGGTAAGGAAGTGCAAACAGTGTGCTATATTTGTGGGAAAAGTGGAACTTGCAACTTTACCTCTTTAACCAATTATGGTGGATTAGCCCTTTGTCCAATGGGGATTGGACTTTATTGGTCTCATAAATCCTCCTTCAAGTTTAAGACATAAATGGATTCTAACTATTGCAAATTATTTCACACATTAGATAGAAGAAGTGGCATTGAAAGAAGAAAATGAAACTAATGTTATAGATTCTATGAAGGTTTACTTACTATATTTGGAGTTCCTTAAACCATTATTTATGATAATGAAATGGCTTTTATGGGAACAAGGATCAGCCATTGGGTTATTCAACATGAAATTTATCTTAACACTTCATCAAACTATTATCCACAAGGTAATGGCCTTGTTGAATCTATGAATAAAACCTATTGAAGATCATGAGGACTATTAGAGATAATCAGAGCTCATGGCATATCAAGTTGAAGTCAGATCTGTGGGCTGATAGGATCACCTACAAAAGGTCAATAGCCAACTCTCCTTCCAAGCTAGTATATGATAGGGAAGTGAGGTTACCTATTTCTCTTGAGTTTTCTGCTTTAGAACTAATACATTAGTTTGAATTATTGGATAATGAGCCTATGGATATCAAGTATGCTAATATTATGGAGTTGGAATAAATAAGAAATTAGTTCATGTTAGCCATGGAAATCCATCAAGCACAAGTGAAGAGAGTGTTTGATAAAGGAGCTTCTTCATGAAGTTTCAAAGAAGGAGATATGGTCCTCAAGTGGGATGAGGATAGATCTAAACTAGGAAGGCACACAAACTTTGACTCCCTTTGGAGTGGCCCATACACAATCTCTAACTACAAATCCCACAATGCCTTTCAACTTGTAAAGATGGATGGTGAGGAGCTTCCAATCCCAGTCAATGGGATACATCTAAAACATTGCTACTAAAGAGCTTGGCTCCTTGTACATAGTTTGTTTGTTTATTTTCCTCCAAGTTTTATTCAAGAACATTAGTTTAGTTCTATTTTATCCCAAACAAGTGTTTTGTTTGTACATTTGCTTTGTTTAGTTAGTTTTCCTATTTTGTGTATTTCCCTTCTTATTTTGGATGATGAAGGTTGTATTTTCTAGGTTAAAAGAGAATTTAAGATCATGGACTAGATTTTCCATTGTTTTATGAGCTCAACTATCATGTATATGGTCTGAGTTATCAAGCATAGTAGGCATGCTTCCCAGTTGAGTCACCAAAATATTGACAATTTTGACCCCACAAGTCAAATTGCAACCTTTATCATTTGAAACTTGCATAACCATGCCTTTTGTCTAAGTGTCAAGAATTGGTCTTTACAATTTTACTAAAAAGGTCATCTTCAAAAAATTCAAAGGAATTGGGATTTTCCAAAAGTCTAAAGGAATTTTCCATTGTAAAAAAAACCCGAAGACCTAATTTCCTTAAGACTTTTTCTCTGAAGGGATTGTTCAAGGTGAAAGAGACAAAAAATCTGCAAAGAAAAGGTCCTTGTCAAAAAAGATTGAAGGGCATTTTCATAAAGTCAAAGAGGCATTTACATGAATTCCTTCAAACAAATTATCCAAAGGAAATTGCATAAAGAGAAAATCTTTAGACAAATTATCCGAAGGGAAAGTCCAAAGGAAATAAAGAAATAATTCTTTTAAGAAAATTGACTAAAAGAAAGAAAAGTCCAAGAGTGAAGCCACAGACATTTTATTTGAAGAAAATGCTGAAAGAAATAAAATCTGAGAGGAGGAATTTACAAAGATCCCAAGCACAAATCCCATAGTAATTGGCCAAAATAGTTAAGGGTAAAGGAAATATAAAGTTACCCAGTGCAAATTTGAAGGACCAATTAGTCGAAGACAAGTGGCATAAGCTTTCAACTAGTGGTATTTCAAAAATGAATCAATAAAAGACAACGAGGAATTCCCTTTTTAACTATGATGATGCAACCTACATCTCACATTCAAATCATGCAAAGTGGCCCAAGCAAGATTAGACTGCATTAAGGAGCATGTTGAGTTTTTAATGCAATAATCAAATTATTCAAACTTTGAAAAGACATGTAGCTACCTATAAGCATGACTCTCTCAATTCCAAAAGGGAGACTCAAATGTATGAAGGGCTCGAATAGTTTAACACTAGACAGTTGTTCAAGGAGAGTTTAACATAGAATTACATGCATGCACTCTTGTCTATCTTGTTAATCAAATCCTTTTCAAACCCTTCCAACTCAACTTCAAGTGGAGTTTTCTCTTTGAATATTGGCTTAGCATCATGCATGAAGAGAATTGAATCATCAAATATCCATGCATATTTGAAGAATTTAATCTTTATTCTAAATAAGGATTATGAAATGGGCTCACCATCATTTTCAATGCCAAAGATATTTTCATGCAAGGCATAAGATAAAAGATATTATTTGAAGGCTTGGTTATCTTGGCATAGATGGAGATAGACTTGGGGTGATGTGGGAGTTGATCTCCTCTTCTACTTTTAGTGCCAATCTCTTGGCTTTTGTATGATTTTTCTATATAAGTTGGCTTTTTCAGCCATTTTAAAGATCCTTCTTTTGGCAAGACCAGACTCTACCAAAATTTGATTTTTTTTAACCTTTTTCAAATAAATATGACTGGTTTCATATTTTAAGGTTTTGATATAGTGTATTTATGTCAGTTATTTGCATATGTGATAGAATTTTCTTCTTTGTCAAGTCCTGATTCTTAGCATTATAATTAATCAGATTATGTAGGTCATGTTCTATGTTTGATGTCTTTTGGCTGAGTTCATAATGGATATAAGTGGTTGGTTAGTGCCTTGAATCAAGCATATTCTATCATTTCCCTCAAGCTTTGATCATTGGATAAAACCTTTTCATGAAATATTGATGCATAGGAGTCAATTGGAGTTGAAAGTTTAATCTTTTTCTTGTCTAATCAGTGCTTTTAGAAGCTCAAATAGAGTGGATGAACCATAATATAGGTGTATCACCATCATTAGATAGGATTTCCTTTCAGTTTTCTTTCTTACCTTTTTCCTAACGATTTGTATCATAGAGTAGAGATCCTAATTGATACACCAAAGGGAGTTAGCCCTTAGAATCTAGAGATTCAATCCACTGATTAAGCCACCCATAGCCTAGGATTGTTTCCATGTTTTAGCAAACTATGAAGGCCTAAAACTACCTTCACAAAGGTGCAAGTCTGGTTGACAATAGTTACATTGATTAATAGGTGCTCTTGAATACACACTTAATCTTTACTATTAGTATCATCAATCAATTATTACAATAAACATCCTAAACAAGACTTACACCTATATATGTTCCATAGTGTGTTATATACACTTCGAACAATTTTTTCTTAAACATGGCTTCTAACTGACTCATTCAAGTTAGTTTAACTAGTAGTTCCTCCTTCTACCCTATGTTATCTATGCAACATCTTCCCTGATCCTCACATTTTGTGTCCTTCTATCATCCATTATGCTTCCACCTACACTCCAATGACTTGGTCAATTCTTGTTAAGCACCCATGATTATCCTAGTACATTTATACCACCTCATCCTCGCATGACATGTTTAACTCTTTCTATGTGATGCAGTGCACAATCCCAAACTTGGTCAAAAATGGGGGCAACATGCTCAAACTAGTTCCTATATCAAAATTTATGGCTTTTGTAAGATATTCTCCTAAATTAGGGTCTTATTTAAGAAGGTTTATTTAGAAAACCTATTGGTTGAATACGTGAAATATAATATCCCCATGTTCCTCATGTGAGAGGTGTGGGGTAGCCTCTCTTTTTGTAAATATATAGGAGGATGCTCAATAGTAGAGGCTCATAGGTTGGTTCATTCCATGGGTAACCATTCAATTTCAACTTTACTACTAAGTAAATTATACAATAGGTTATCAAAAACAATGATAAAACTCTAAATATTAATGGAATCCAATAGATTTCGCTCTGGCATGATCGACATCCTACTGAAAAAGGAAATCACCTTCATTGACAACCTTGACATCATATTTACACAAAATTTGTTGCCCTTTCCTTCAAATAAAATTATCGATGGATATGCATACACTATCACACACCTTGGAATGACCACCATTTTAATATAGACACATTTTATATACTTGGGGTTAGAATTGATATTTGGTATAGTCATTTTCATTAATCAAAAGTTTTCATTATTTGTGAAATTATATGATCAATTTGAGGATAAATTTTGAAGTATGTTATTTGAATGTGGATGGCCATATACAAGAGGATAAACATCAAGGATGATAATGTAGACACTCCTTTTTGGCTACTTCTACATTTAAACAGACACTAGAATGACTTCTTGCAAATAATGCAAGTTAAGCCTATAAATCACTAGAATCCTCTGATTCATTAGCACACATCATGTGCATCTTATAAACTATATCAATGTATCCCTAACTAGGAAAATTCACTATACACAATCATCATCTTCCTCTAATTCATCTCTGATCATTTGCAACCTAGTAAATTGACATTTTTTACCATGTGCGAGGGATAACTTGTCAAAATTTAGAAATGGCTATTAACCTGATCATGATTACTTAATTGGTTAAACCTAATTAAATGCATAGGTGAAAATCCCAATGTTAATTAATTTTTAAATTTATATTTTTAAAAATTCATAAATCTATGTTGATGACATCGTCATGACATCATACAAATATTTGAAATGATGTCACCATCATGACATCATCTTGTGTGAGTTGTCAAGCACTCACAAAATATCAAATAAATATCTGGATTTGTGAGCCATACCTATTAATTAAAAATATTAATGGCTTTTCCCCTTCCAAACCTAACCACACTTGGGTTAGGGTTAGTTTGGAAGGCTATAAATATAAGGCCTCATTGATTGTTCAAACAAGATTTTTTTGTTTAATGTTACTATGCAGGAATTACCTCAAATAGAGATTTTTTGTGTACTATTATAATATTCAATTGTTGAGAGACAAATCATTCTTGTAGTGTTATAATGCAAAAATATTGATAGATTGTTACATCTTGCCAAAGCCAAGTCAAACATTGCCAAGGTGATAAGGAGAAATGATGCAAGGAACACCATTATCAAAGACTCTTTGAGCACATGACCGATCAAATTCCTCCTTGGCCAACATGCAAATATTTTTCTCAAGGAAGGTAAAAAATACTTGTTTTGTCTTCCATTAGTATTTACTTGCATTGTTCTCTTACTCTTTGAGTGTTTAGGCTTGAGGTGTTAGATTTCTTTATGTGTTTTTATTGAGGTTTATCATACTAACACTTGACTAACTCCCCTCTTGGATTCCTATTTCATGTAATGGAACTCTTGGTGAGACCACACACCCCACATGCATAAGGAGAGCACCTTTGTAACTCCTTGGAGCCAAGAATCAATCATTTAAAATCTTGATATCTTGATTTTTATCTTTTTTTTTTGTGTTTGGAATTTGACTATAAACTATGAATTCATGATTGTAAAACTATGAATTCAGAAAGATAAGCCATGAAATCATCAAGTAAAATCATGAAATCATCTGGGAGAATCACAAAATCACCTCGGTTTAACCTCGTCGGATTCGTGAAACTATGAATTTAGCAATGAAAGGTGCAAAATCATCAAGGCAAACTATGAATTTGTCCTACAAGAAGACACTTTTCCTTTGTTTTTGTTAGAATTGTGAAATTTTTTAAGATATATGAAATCATCTTTTTAGGTTGTTAAGTTGTTAGTCTAACTATGATGTCGCTAGTAAATTGTAAAATTGTAACTCACTATTTTTTGTATTTTTCCCACAGTTTTGAAATTAGTGAGTTGAGTTATGAAATCATTGAGATGAGTTTCAAAATCATTCTAAAACTATGAAATCACTCTTTGTAAGTTTGTGTTACATTTGGGTTTCTTGATTTTTTTATGCCTAAACAATTTTGTAGTTCACAATTTGCTATGTAACTATGAAATCATTCCAGAGAGATAACTTTTGTGTCTTATTGAGATAACTTGCAAGATTTCACCTTGGCTTAAGCAAAAATTAATCCACTAACCTTGTTTTTAGAGAATTGAGATAAAAAAAAAGGAAGTTTAATTTTTTTTTAATCATTTTTTCCTTTCACAAAATCTAAATTCACAACAAATATTAAAATCCATTCACATTTGGTTAAGGTGCTTAAAAATCACTTAACAATTTGTCTTTTAGCATTTCCAAATTTTTTACAAGAGCAAACAAAGCCAAGGGGCCAAAATTTCAAACACATTTCAAGTTGGTGCTATTAAAAAGAACCTACATTTTAGTTAGAGTTCTTAAGGTCTTTTTTAATTCTTGTTTGTTCTTAAGATAGTTTTGATTGCATAGATTAAATTATTTGTTTTTGGAAAACATAAACTCTAGCATACATGTTCTCCCCCATCCCCTTTAGGGAACTCAAGTGACCAAGAGAGCTTAGTTTATTTTCATTATTTGTTATGTCTTGTTGAAAATAATATTGTTTATGCTCTCCCCAAGCTCTGAGTCACTTGGGTGACTCAAAAGTGACCTCTAAAGTCTTTCTATTTTCATGTATTTCTTTTCTTGCATTTGGCTTATGGGTGGGATTTCATCACCTCCTCACAATTTATTTATGGGTGTGTTGACCTAGGGTTTCATATCCCAGCATCATTCCAACCCCATTCCATGGTAGTGTATTTAAATCAAGGCATATAATACTAGAATTGTTAGGGGTCTGAGTGGCTAGCCTCTCCAATCCTAATAAAAACTTGGGTCAGGTCTTGCTAAACATTAGACTCTAATAAGAAGTACATGGTTGGAGTCACTATGAAAAGGAATAGACCCTTACATAGTAAGTTAGCAGGTATGAACCTAATTGATTTGATTTCTCCCTTGTGTTAGCCACACTTGGGACAATCTAGTGTGTTTGAAACTTATAGAATTTTAGCCAAATCCATCTATCGCAAAATTTATTACCATATGTAGAGTGCTCCTCACTCTAATTTCATACCACATACCAATGCTTGAGGGACAAAGAGGGAAAAACTCTACCTATAGCTATTCTTTAATTTTTTTACTAACACTTAATTCCTCACAATCATTGGTATATCTGTAGAATTTTTTGCAGAAATTATGCACACCTGTGTCAGTTTTAGGGATAGGATGAGCCATTAGTTCTATTTCTATTTTATTTAATTTACATGTGTGTTTTGAGACTAAAACTATTTATTTGTAAAAATTCAAAATGATTCATAAACATCACTTTTTTTTACACCACTTTGGCCTAAGAGGTGTTATTTTGACCGTTTGGTGTCACACTTTTGCCTTAAATTTTTTTATCCCAAAACATTTGTTTGTGTCACTTGTTTAAATGAAGCATCGTTACACTGCCCATTTCATCCCAAGAATTTGCCTTGGAATTTTTAATTCAAAACCATTGGCATGCCATTAGATTCAAGGAGTATCATTATGATATTCACATTATTCCAAAAAACTTTGCCATTGTTTTAACCCAAGTTCAAAATCACATGTACCTTTTGGTCTTAAAATGGTGTCGTTATATTGTCCATTTGGGTCTAGGATGTTCTCCATTTGAAAAATCCAAGTCTTTTAAACTAAGTTCAAAATTTGTCTTGCGAAGTTATATTTAAAATTGAATGGTCTATACCTCATTCTTGCTTAATTTTGGCTTGGGTGTTTACCTCTTATCTTTAAATTGTGTAACTTGAACTAATTTCTTGCTTGCTTTAAAGACCCTTTGCGTAGATCTAGGAAGTGGTTTATTTCCCATATGCCTCGAGATGATTTGTTGCCTTAAACTAAGGTTGAAACTCACTTTTTAATTGTCACCTTAAGCATGGCTAGTTTACATTGGAGCCTTGCTTATCACTTTGGCTTTAATGCTTTACTCATCGCTCTTATTTTGATTACTTGAGATTGACTTTCCTGATTAGTTTTAGGCATATGCCTAGAGTGAATTCTTCATACCAAGGTCAAGTTTGTTTTAAAAACCATGTTCCAAGATTGAGTCAAGTGTTTCAAACTATTTGCCTTAGAGTTGGATTAATTTCAAGTTTTTACCTCGACCTAGTTTGTTTCAAAGTCTAGCTTTGTGCCTTTTTACCAAAGACCTAGCATTACCTTAAATTTTTCAAATTTAGTTCATGCCTTTTTCAAGTATAGATTTGTGCCTTTTTACCAACAACCTAGAACTTTTTCATTTTAGACCTAGATCAGATTTGTTTGAAACACTTTGCCAAGACCAAGATTCAAATTTGCCTTTCATTTGACCATTTGTGTGAAGACCTTAAAGTATTGGAGATATTTAAGAATGGGTTTATCGTTGATATTTTTTTAGAAGAGATCCATTATAGGCCAAGTTTAAACCATTTTCAATAATAAACTAAGTGTTCCATCTAGACCAAGTTTCAAGACATTTTCAAACATCGACTAATATTTTTAGACCACATTTCAAGTGTTTTGTAAATGTTAGACCTTTTCTTCATGAGACCTATTCACATATCCAAATGTGCCTCGATTGAGTTTATTTTCAAGCTCATATCTCATGTTTTCAAGATTAATTTCAATTTTATTAGACTAATGCCAAGTTTTATGGACCACATTAAAGACCATTTTCATATTCCAAGATTGCCCTCTTTGGTCTAATTATCAAACCCAGCCATGTTGATTATCATATGTCAATATCACCTTTATTTGGGCCAATCAAAGTACCAAATTTGACCTTTCAATGATAATGGTAGATGATCCCCTACTTATACCAATACTCCTCATTTGGCTTGTGTTAGCAACTAAGCTTTGCAATGCCCATTCATTACCATTTCAGTCCCTCTTCCTTTGGCCTTCATTAGCAACCAAGCTTCATAATGCCCATTCATTAC
Source organism: Torreya grandis (assembly GCA_037957365.1). Taxonomy (NCBI): domain Eukaryota; kingdom Viridiplantae; phylum Streptophyta; class Pinopsida; order Cupressales; family Taxaceae; genus Torreya; species Torreya grandis. The sequence continues at coordinate 1,921,747 of JARHVA010001071.1, read as the reverse complement.
CATTCTATGCCCTCTTCCTTTGGCTTGTGTTAGCAACCAAGCTTCACCATGCCCATTCATTACCATTCCATGACCTTTGAAATATGGTAGCTCATTATCCCAACAAGGTTGCATAATTACGACTAAATGGATCATAGTTACCATCCCAGACCCACATATAGTCTTTGTTGAGCCCATATTATATGTGCTTATTTACAAATAGCTCATTATTAAACCATAGGTTATTATTCATCCATTGCTAAACTTCCCCCACTTTAAAAAATCCAAGCCAATCTTTGAGCCACAATAGATTCAATCATTACCTATCTAAGAGTCATATTTTAAAGACCAAGATGTATCCAAATATGATATTTTGAAACCGATTGTAATCCAAGGACAAGAGAACTAACCAATCCATAATGTTTTTGTTGAAACACCTATTTGTGATGAGTTAACTTGTGTTGAATCAACCTTTGAATTTTTCCCTTTGGTTGAGGAGTCTCACTTTGACAAACCAGTCTTCATTGAATCATCCCCTAATAATTATAACCACCTTTGGGCTAATCATTATTTTAACCATTTCCATTTTTTTAAGGAGCCTCACTTTGACCATTTTCCTTTTGTTGAGAAGCATCACTTTGAAAATTCAGTCTATATGGAGTCTTTCTTAGCTAAGCCTATTTCTAAATAGCCCGTTATTCAACTACAGGCCATTACTCATCCAATACCAAACATTCAACATAGAATCTTTACTACCACACCAAATGAATAATAAACATTAAAGTCAAGTTATATTTTTGAACCAATATCATATTTAGCATTAGAAAAGAATCAACATTAGTCTCAACATTGGATTTAGAGTCCCTTGAGTTAGACTCGACTTCTAAATCAAAATACATTCGTGATTGTTACAACATTGGTTACACATGCCTTGTAGATAGATTTGAATACATTTATGATCCTTCCATAATTTTTGATGATGATTACTTCAACATCAACACAAGTTCTCCTAGTATCTTCTACGAGGATTGTGATTGATCTTACCATTCTATTACTATTCCATTTACCATTAACTCCAACCAACCTAGACATTATATTGACATTCCACCTTCCACAAGTGTTAATTGGGACCAACAAATTCACATCTTGTTGAACTGCATCCATGGCAACATATACATTGTAGAATATCAAGGGGACCAAGACCACATTCATACAGAGTAAGAACAATCTCCTATTGAAACTTTTTTTAAGGTGTTAGGGGGAAATCAAAGTCTAAACTCAACATCTTGTAGTGAAACCTTGTTTAAGGTGATATAAGACAATCAAAGTCAAAAGTCAATGTTCCTTAGTGAAAACTCCTTAGAGGCTATATGGGACAATCGAGACAACTTTATTGGTGAAAACCTCTTTGAGGTGCCAATAGATGAGCACAATAGTTCCTCACTACTTAATGAAGACATTATTAAAGATAAAATCATTATAGATTCCATTCTACAACATAATCAAATGGCAGATATGCCAAAAAAATATCTTAGGCCCAAACCATAGAAAAATTTGGTGGTCCTATTGAGAGCATATTTAGAAGTCTTCGACCCCATCACAACCAAAATTATTTTGAATCCAGAATCAACAACATTATGTGTGACTAAAAATCCCAATCTTCATTTGTTACTCGACCATTCTACATTTCATTATCACCCATTTTTCCCTTCCAAGACTATATTACATTTCCAAATCAGACCTTTTAGCCACTTCACATGCTTATTTACCATCCTTAGCCGCACTTTCCTTTATAGAGGTTACAAAGACATCTTGTCTATAAGTTTGGAGGGAAAAAATTCAACCACCAATGAAGACCACAATAATATTATTGGAGTTCAAATTAGCATCAGGTTCTTAATAGAGAAGCTATTTAGAAGGGCTATGGGATAGCAATTTAAATAAATGATTGTTCTATTTGTATCATATGTTGATCATGACATGCATCTCCACATCAGTAGGAACATCAGAACCATAAATTTTCCATTAACCTTACCATTATTTCATACCTTCCCATATGCCTTGCCTTGCCCTTTGTCATTATCCTTATTGTTATTTCATACCTTTCCATGTGCCTTGCCGTGCCCTTTGCCTCACCTTATTGTCCTTTCATACCTTGGCATATATTCAAACTACATTGAATTGAGGTCTATTTGGACTATGTAGGCAATGCTCAATTTACATTGAGGTTAGTTTGGTTACCCCTTTTCCAACTCTCTCACAATTTTATGAGTAATTTCAGTAGACACTCTCATCAATTTGCGAGACACCAATGTGTGCATTGTGCATTTGAAATTGATACATTATTGCACCCATAGTTTATCTCACACTCTCACCATTTTTTGAGCAGTATCTTTTTAATATATTGTGAGTTAAGTTACCCTAAAAATTCCAAAAAACATTTAGAAAATATCAAAAACCTAAAAATTGGAAAAGGCTTATAATCTCCTAGAGAGATATAAAGCCCCAAAATCCAAAAACATTGGCCTTATCTTGAACCTAGTTAGCCATACTCAATCTTCCCTACTGGGGCAAATCCATTGTTGGTTATAATCCATTCCACTACCATTGGGGGGTGCAACCTTCCCTTTTCATTTATCCTTGCTTAGGGGCATCATCCAATTCATACTTTTAGGTTAAGCTTGCAAGTTTCACCCTTTTGGGGTAAATCAAAGCATGTGGCATATACCAAGATATCTTATCCCCACATGTTCCCTTACATATATATTTTCTTAAGGGAACCATATGTTTATCATTCCATTATTCCTTCACATGTAGGTATCAACTTGGTTGACGACATGATGCTTTCTATTGCTTTTACTTTCAAACTTTCAGTGTGTTTATTTTCTTAGTTGTTTGTTTGTTTGTTTGCCTATTTATTTTCTTTCATTATTATGCCTTGGATCAGTGTATATGCACTCATTGGGTGATTCCTTGTGCATATTACTTGAGTTTATCCATATTCATACATCAATATTATCATCATGGTTTTTATCATTGGTGCATTGTTTTCAATTATTTATTAGATCGGGAGTCATTCTTTATGCACATTACAACTAGGTCATCATGGTGCATATCATCTTGTGCTATAACAAAAATTGGGCCGGAAGATATTATAAGTAATGGTGTTGAAAAAACTTCTCCTTGTTCACTTTGACAAATCTTCCCATACTCCTTGATCAAATCAACTCATTGACCATTCTATTTGTATTAATGCTACTAAGGATGAGCATCTCTATATTGGTAGGTACAAATAAATCATTCACATTGATCAATTATTATTCTTATATTCTATTCCTCATTCCATTTTCTCCCACTTTTAGGTGAACTACATTAACCTGAGGTCTATTTGGACTATGTAGGCAACACTTAGATATATGGCATATCTCGAGTCAGTTTGACCACCATTATTCTTCCATCCACATTATTATTCTTCCAATCATTTCTTTCATCACTTTATGCATCCTCATGTGCCTTATTGTTTGTGTATTCTTCAGTCATTAGACCATCACAGTTATATTTGCAGCTACTCATCTTTAATCTGTGTGATAATTTATAGCCTTGAGTTATGCTTGCCAATCCACCCTACCAAGGCACAACCAAAAATCATTATTCAATCCAAGTCATCAAAATTATTATAACCACCTTTGGAAAAATCATTATTTTAACCCATCTACCCTACTGTGGCACATGCCTGTGCCACTAATTGTAACTGCCTTTAGGCAAAAAAGTGTCTCAACCTCCGTTCCAGATTTAACCATCTTTTAGAAAACCAATATTTTAATCAACATGTTTAATCATTAGCATAATTAGATTAATTTCATCCATGGGTTAATTTCATTCTTCTTCTTGTTTCTTTTCGATGGACCATCCATCAATTGTATGCGTTAGCCACTCCCTCGAGGGGGCATCATAAGCTTTCCAAAATTTGTTTGGAGCATCATTCCTCAATCATTATATTATTATTTTTCATAATGAATTTTTCATTCTTTGAAATGATGTTATTGTGCATGTGTCTTGGAATGCCTTCTCAAAAAGGGGAAAATTGTAGACACTCCTTGTTGGCCACTTCTACATCTAAATGAAAATTGGAGTGACTTCTTACAAACAATGCAAGTTAAGCTTAGAAATCAATGGAATGCTTTGATTCATCAACACACATCACATGCATCTTCTAAACCAAGTCAATGTATCCCTAACTAGGTATATTCACTATACATAATCATCATCTTCCTCTAATTCATCTTTGGTTAAGTTACAACCTAGTAAATTGACCTTTTCGACCATGTGTAAGGGACAACTTGTCAAAATTCAAAAATGACAATTAACTTGATTAAGATTGCTTAATTGGTTAAACCCAATTAAATACATAGGTGAAAATCCCATGGCTAATTAATTGTTGAATTTCTATGTTTAGAAATTCATAAATCTGCATTGATGTCACCATCATGACATCACACAAATATTTGAAATGATGTCACCATCATGACATCATCTTTTGTGAGTTGTCAAGCACTTATAAAATATCAAACAAATATTTAAATTTGTGAGCCATGCCTATTAATTGAAAATACTAATGGCTTGTCCCCTCCCAAACCTAACCATGGTTAAACTAAACCTAACCGCACTTGGGTTAGGGTTAGTTTGGAAGGCTATAAATACAAGGCCTCACCCATTTTTCAAACAATTTTTTTCTATTTAATGTTATCATGTACGAATTCCCTCAAAGGAATATTTTTTGTGTAATGTTATATTGTTCAATTGTTGAGAGACAAAGCATTCTTGTAGTGTTATAATGCAAAAATATTGATAGATTGCTACATCTTGCCAAAGCCAAGCCAAACATTGCCAAGGTGATAAGGAGAAATGATTCAAGGAGCACCATTGTCAAAGACTCTTTGAGCACATGACCGAGCACATTCCTCCGTGATCAACGTACAACTCTTGCTCTCAAGGAAGATAAAGAATACTTGTTTTGTCTTATATTGTTAGTTACTTGCATTGTTTTCTTGCTCCTTGAGTGTCTAGGCTTGAGGTGTTAAAAATTTTTATGTGTTTTTAATTGAGGTTTATCATACTAACACTTGACTAACTCCCCTCTTGGATTCCTCTCTCACAAAAAACACTTGCAAGATCATTTTAGCGGAGATAAAACTATATTGAAGAGCTTTCAGGGTATTTTCCATGTAACTTCATTAGTTCGAAGAGTTTCAAAGCCTCCTTATAAAATCCATTTTATGCATGTTTCACTAATATGCTTTTCCAAGTAACTCATTTGCCTTGTATAGTATATAGCCATAATTTTGTAAACATTTATATCCTAACACTTTCCCTATCTATTTTCAATGTATTTGTCAGATTTTATAAACTATTGTGCACTGTCTATATGTCAAAAGAGAGTGGGATAGGGGCTTTGGAATATGAAGTAAAAAGTAGTGTTGGAGATAGACATGAAATTATTTGGACATCACTAGATTTTCCCATGTGAAGTTGATGGATTATAACAACTCTATTTTCTCTTTCCCCTAGTTTTATAATTATTTCAACTAGCATTTATGCGTATAGTAGATCCCGCTGACAGTTATGCCACTTTTGTTACTTCTATATTTTTCCAAATTCAGTTTAATATTTTTCAAAAATATCAAGATTTAATTTAGTTGTGCCACTTGTTGTTACTTGTATATTTTCTTAATTTTAATTCAATCATTTAAAAAAATATTGGGTTTAAATTGAATTAAATTTATTCAATGTCCTTCAAATTGGATAGCAATTGTAGGTAAGAAAGATAACTAACTAAATGTATTTAAATAACTCTTATTTTTGGATCATCAAAGCTTGTAGAATTTAGGTGTGATCTGTGTACACATAATATTTTTTATTTTATCATTTATAGATGCCTTCTCTTGTAACAACTTGTCGAACATCGATCTCCTTGAGTGCACACCTTAAAGGGTGCATCAAGAAAGGGCTGGACAGGGTTGTGGTGCTTTATGAGAGATGTTTCTATCTATGTCATGATCATATCATTTATAATACCAGTTCAACTTCCTCATATTTATCTTGCTACTTACGTCCTTCCATCCTTTGTCATTCAACTATGTCAGTTCCCTCATACCCTAGGGCATCAAGGAGACCGATACTGTCTGTTTAGCACCTTTTACCATCTTATATTGTATCGACCATTTTGATGTAGTTCTAAGTCTATTTTATGACATTCATTCTTATATCATCCTAGCCAATATCATTTAGTGCCAACCAACATCTCTTAACTTGTAACAATCTAGCTGATGTTGTTGGCTTAGTGCTTAGAGTTGGTTTTGGGTGTTTTATCACTATATATAAAAGTCATATTTCATTCCAAACATATCATACACACTTTATTCATTTTGTTTTCACTCGCACTTCTGCCCTATGTGACATTAGGAGTTAGGTCTAGAATCTTGTCTTGTGGATGTCTACGAGATTTAATAGGAGTCATTAGGAGTGTTCTTAGGTCTTCTACCAACCATTTGAGGTCTTCACAACCACAACAATTTATTTTAAAACACCATTGGCGAAAGGGGAGATTGATGCTCGATGGATCCATTCTAAGGTAAGTATTTCTAACCTTATACTCTTTCATTTATTTACTTAGTAGGCTAGGTGTTGCTTGTTTAGTGAATGAATGCATGTGTATCCTTGGCTAGGTTCTCTCTACACCAAATAAGTTGGTATAGCTATAGGATTGCCTACACTTGCCATATTCCATTTTAGGTTTCCTAAACCCCTATTTGTCGACCATGGCACCTTACTCTTTTTTACCATTTTAACAATTCCCCCTTAGTTTAATTTACTTTACTTGCATAATTGCTTACATTGCTTATTTGTAATCATTTACTTTCATAGAGGTATAGTTAGAGTTATTTCATTGTCCCATAGGCTTAGGCTTTGTAACCCTTTCCTCTTGGTATTTGCAACATATGCAAACCTCCTCTAGATTTGTGGATCCATTGGTCACAACTTGAACATTAGTTATCATAGGCTCTATTTGATTAACCTTCTCCAAGTCTGGATCTATTGAGATGGATAGTTGAAGGATAGTCCTAACTCAAATATACATGATCTACCATGCTACAGTGTGGGCCTACAATAGTAAATATGCACATGATATGTGCAGATCCAACATAGTGATGTGATGAATTTATTCGTTGTGACCCTAATGTTGAGTGTTAATGGGATGCCTTGGCCCATCAAAATGTTTTTGGGTGGTGGGTACAAAAGCTTCTCCTTTTCCTATATTTTTTTGGTAAGTAATGTGGGTGCACATATAGGCTATAATGCGATAAATCCAAATGAGAGACTCTCAAATGCAATTGTATATTCCATGTTTATGTAGCAAGGTCAATTAAATGTAAGATCCATAGTTGTAATCCATTTTATAATGATGAATGAGTAAAATAAATATTTGGTGAGCCTAAAGTATATTTTGTATGAACAAGATAAGTTGAGGATGGAATGCATTTAAATAATATAAAAGGATTTGTTGAAATAGAAATGAGATGTTAGACCCAAAATATATGAATTATAATTGAAACATGGACAAAACCAAAACATAAAGATGTTGGTCAATGTGATTTTTTGGTTCTCCAACTGATAACACTTCTTGGGTTGGGGTTAGGTTTTAGCTTACCACTTTGGAAAAAAAAACTTGAATATCATAATTTTTACCTTTCCATAAAATTATAACTAGAGTAGCATAAGTTTCAAATTTTGCATAGGCCATACCAAAGGTTCAATTTGTCATTCAACTCTACTTAGTTAAAAATTTAAAATTTGTATGGCAACTATCCATTAGAAAATGCCCTTCAAAAGTTCATAGAATTCATGTTTATAGAAAGAAAGATATATAATATATTTATACAACTTTTAAATTTAATCTTTGGGTTTTAATCTCTATCTATAAATTTGTAAAGTTGTGACTGACCTTATTATAATCTAGAGATTTAACCTTGAATCACTCTTTTTACATATAAAATAACAATTTAAATATATATTATTATATATTGAGTATGTACAAAAGTATGTTTTACTTAAACTCTCGTTATCCTTACAACACCCTATTCTAATATTTTCGTTAATGTTTTTTTAATTAACAGTTTTACTTGAACTTATTTAAGTGATACTTTACCAAAAGAAGTACATGAAGAAGAGTCCAAAGAATTCTTGATGTATAAGGAAACTATATTAAACTTTATATATACTTATATATAACTCTTTTATGTATGGAAGTTGTGGTTGAGAGTATATAATGAAATTCATGTGAATATATGAATAAAGTATGACAATTGACTTTGTTGTGGATTTGTTTAGATCAAACGGTCACTATTTCATTGATCAATGAACTTAATAAATCATATAGTTCCATCTCTTTTCCTTTTGTTTGTTGTTTGATTATATTCATTGATGTCTTTCAACTCATGTTTGTTACCTTCATGGTTGCATCTATCTTTGACAACATACAACACACCTGCATATGTTTTCTCTTTAAAATGAATGAATGAATGAGAGATTTTACTATCGTCCACGAGACCAAATGGTCTAAGGGATTGAGAACCACAAAGAAGAAACTACGCGAACTCCAAATTCTTCTCGATGCTAGACCTTCTATTATGAATTTTTACCAAAAAACTAGCAGTCATGTTGATCTTCTCCTCATCAAATAACTCATTTAGATTGTCAATCTTTAAGTTGTCTGCATACTAAGTACGGATATCCTCATAAGCTGTGCATTCCTTGATAAGGTGTCATTCTGTCTCCACCACCCCTTTGCTACAAAACTTGCAAATTCTGTCCTCCCATGCTTCCTTAGGAATAGTCCACCTTCCGGTCTCACACCTAAGATGATGAGACCCGGTCCTCAGTTGAGCAATTAACAACCTTGCTTTCCCTTTAATAGCTGCCCCTAAATAAGTTTTTTCACCATGTTCTCAAGTTGGGTTGAACTCTTTGACATAGTGTGCTTTTTTTCGCCCTATCTGCTTTGTCCACATGGCAGTGATGAATTTTTTTGTGACGTAATTTTTAATTTCTTCATTGGTGTTAGGACACTCATGTAAGTTGATGTCCCATTTACTCAACCATTTGTCATTTTGCTTCATCCATGTTTTTTTCCTATGGTTTAAGGCCTCCTCCACAACTATTTTGGGCCAGCGGTGGTTATTCATGTTTTCAACCTTCTTTAAATAGTTTAGTGAGTTAAAAGCCGAAGCCTCCAATGGAAAGGTTCCTAATTCAGCCAAGAGAATATCATAAGGGACTGAGGTTTTGACTTTAAGGTTGCAAGTGATGATATGCTTTTGAATTCTTTCAAGCTGTCTCCATTGATACTTTTACACGTTGTTGCCCCACACTTGCAGCCATAAAGAACCACCAGAGTGACCAGCAAACCAAAGAGGGTTTTCTTAGTCTTCCAATCCCAAAGTTCAGCTTTCCTGCACTTGTTTTGAAGTAAGAAAGACGCTTTCCAGCATCCTTGAATCCTTTTTGTTCTACTGATCTCCCAGCTGAGTTTATAGTGAAAGTCAATCCCAAGGTATTTGTACTCTTTCACTATTTCCAGGGGGTTGCCTTCAAAAAGGAAGTTCACTTGATTCCTTTTCTTCTTTAGGGAAAAGATCATGACTTTAGTCTTGGTGGTATTCACTTGCATTCCCACTCCCTGACAGAATAGATCTAAGACCTTCAAAAGCTCTCTCAAACCATGTGCAGATTTTGAGATTAAAATAAGATCATCAACATATAGCAACAACTTCACCACATACCTTGCCAACTGAATACCCTGCCCTTTCCCCCTGTGGAGACTTCACCACAAACCATGTGCAGATTTTGATAAAGGACAACCCTGCGTCACTCCGATATCGTTGCCAAAAGAATATGTAATATGAAGCACACATAGTGGAGAGTGCGGACCAACAACTACATTCTACCCCTGCATAATCTCCAATTCCGATTGCAACTTAAGCTGCAACTGCTACGGTAGGGTAGATATAGATATAGATATATGAAATGAAGAGTTTATTTGGAAAATTTGCAACTAAATTGAAAGAAAAAGGAAAAAAAAATGCCTAATCCAAAATACCAAACGAAAAGGGTGTACATAATAAGATGATAATACATATGGCAACAGCCTTTTATTGTCCAAAGTATGATTAAGAAGAGAGATTGCTTGTGTCTTTCAGTTTCAAGTAGCTAGCTCACCATTCACCAATTGTTTTTCAAGCTCTGTTTGAGCCAAAGGCCATTTCTCTTATATGACAAGGCAATGTACAGATCTGTTTCAACAACTGTTCAGATACAACTCTTGGTCATTGGCACTTATTTTAACTGTCCCCTGCCCAATGGTTAGATCTTCCGATGAATCTGCTCTTGATATCTGCAAGCCATTGGTCACTTGGTAAAGTTTGTGATCTGATTTGCAAGGGAACCGACAACTTTCTTCCCCTCTTCCATTGAAGACACGACACTCACACTCACACTGGATTTATTTGAAACTTGAGTTGTAAGGTTTGTATTGTGTGACAATGACAGCTCCGGCTGATGGTTTTCCATTTTGCAAAATAGTAAGTCAGATGATGCCTCTTCTTCTTCTTCTTCTAGGTTGGTGTTTCTGTCATGGTAAAGTGAAAATTGCTCGTTGATGCTCGAAATCCTACTTTTAGCACCTTCATCTTCTGTGCACATACATTGTTTCTCTTGCCCATTGAAGAATAGCGTTCCCTTTCCCTTCACTTTCTCTGGAGCCATTTCTTGTTCCCTGTTCCTGAGCTGCCTACATTCTTTTTCCTCGTTTTTCATTTGATTACCTGTGGTAGAAATCTTGTTTCCCAGTCCTGCATTTTTGCTTTGCAAGTTATCTGCACTGAATTTCTTCTCAATTACAGCGCTTGGACCTCCATGTTTAAGGGAATTATTCTCTGCGTGCAGATATGATAACTCGGTCTGCAACTGTGGGCTTTTTCCCTTGAGTACTTGATATTCTTTATCTCTTATATCAGACTCTGCCTTGAAACATGTGACATCTTGCTTAAATTGCAGGAGGAGTTGCTCAAGTAAAGCAACTTCGCCACTGAAACCTGTCTGCATGCTTGGTTTTGCGACTGACTCTGACTTTTCTTTGAAGCACTTGCATTTTTCCTGCAGATGATACAGTTGTTCCTTACCCCAAGTTAGCTCATTCTGAAGAGCTGTCTTTCCTGATTCCAGGATATGGGTAGCCTGTTCCTGTTTCTCAATAGAAGATTTTAGGTTTCCTGTCTCCCTCTTGAGTACCCTGTTATGCTCTTGCAGCTCTTTTAGTTTCCTTTTGAGGGCACGACAACCTTCTGATGACTTAAGCAATTGATCTGCCAATAATTTGTCGCGGTTCTGGAGCAAAGTAATTGTTCCTTGCATCTGTCTGGTTTTGGATTTATTCTCTTGAGCATAAGATATTAACTTGTTTGACAATTTCTTGTTCTGCTCTTTTAGGTCATTCAGATGTTCATCCATATCAGTCAACATCCTGACTTTCAATGCCAACTCTTTTATCATGACTTCTTTCTCCTTTCCTAAGCTACAAAATAAATTTTGAAGGTTCCTGAGCTCAGTGGCTTTTGCTGAAAGTTGTTTTCTCAATTTCTGATTTTCTTTTTGTGCTTGTGCAAGTTCTGCCCCTGAAGTCTTTGACCTTGTATTGGAGCCATCATGCTCTTCAATCCATCTTTGGTGTTTGTTTGTTAAGCTCGCATTCTCATACTGAGACTCCTGAAGTGCCAGTTGAAGATTCTCAATTTGTTTCTCTAGAACCTGAACCAGCGCAGCTTTAGCTTGCACTTCCTGTTGTGAGGAGGTCGTTTCCTCTTGCATTGAACGGGAACCACACTGATTAGAAAGTTCATTTATAGCATTTTCTCCCTCCATCAAGAAATTATAGGATTCATCTGCAAGGCTCTCTGTCTGTTGCTGCACAGCCGAGACATAAATTACATGTCTGTTGTTGTCTTCTTCTTGCAAGTTGTGGCATTCTTTCTGAAAACTTTTTTTAGTTTGTCTGCTCTCTGCTGCGAGATTACTGTTTTCTTTCTGCAATGGACCAATATTCTCAGAAGGCTCCATTATTTGTACAAGTTTCGGATCAATATGGTATCCTAAATCACTATTTCTGGCTTCTAAACTGGCACATTGTTCTCCTAAATTCATCCCTTGATCTGATTCACTAACTCGCTGCTTTTGAAGGATCTTGTTATCTTCCTTTATCTTCAGAGAATCTATCTTAAAGTGTCCTAGCCCTTGTTCGTGGAACTTATATTCTTTTTTGAAATTCTTAGAATCAGTACTTACTCTTTCATTTTCCTGTTTCAAATTCTGGGGCTTACGTTTCAGTTTGAGAAAGTTATCAAAACTTGTGTTGCAAGAAATATTTTCATCCGTGACATTCTGACAATTACCGGTGTCGCTCAAATGAGGAGTTGCCTTCAACCAACCCACTTGGCATGTCTTTCATTTGAGTCTGTCCGCCATTTTTCGAAGTCGTTGACAATTCAATATTCATCAAGCAGGGGTCCACGCTCCACAAATTACAAATTCTATATCAAAAGATGCTAAATATTTTAAAAAAATTGTGATTGGTTTGTAAATAAAATCAAAGAATCTGTGAATACAAATTCTTACGAAAATCATCACTTCAAGCTCAAAATTTATCATCTCCGTTACAACCACAAGAAATATTACTGTTCAACACCAGTTAAATAATAATTCAAAATGAAATGACTGTGGAAATATAAAGTCAAAGAAAATTCGTATATGCTAAAAATGAGTCTAGAAATAGAATACCTTCAAGATTTTCACAATTACGTATCGAAGTCAACCAAAAGTGGATAGGAAATAAAACGGATTTGAACAAATCGAAACACAGTATAGAGACGCCAAATAAAAATCATGGCACAGCCACAAACCAACAGAAATTCTAATTTTACTGAAGATAAGAAATTTAGAGTTGCAGTAAGAGTGACTTAGATTATGATGATAAGATATAACATGAATTTGGAACAAGAGAAATCCAATGAGTAATATAATCTACCTGTTTGCAGATGGAAATTCTATTCACCTCGGCACAGAAGCATTGGTTCCAAAGCAGCTGCTCCTTCGAGTATATAACTGAGAAAGTGAATGTTGGCAGCAGGTAGGCATCAAAAGTCAAGCAAACACATGCACTCACACGTGTTTCCCCTCCAACTTTAACAGATTTTGACGACTTGGTTAATTGTTTTCCATATATTCAGACTGCGGGAGGTGGGTGACACCGCCCAACGTGCCACTGCCACAGCCCCTCAACTAAATGTCAAATTCACTTTTTATGTGTATGTTTACTCCTTCCATGAACTTGCGTGATATATACATAAATAGAATCAGATTTTATTAACGTTCAACACACCAAAATAAATTTTTTATGGGATCTTAAAAATTAAAATGTATGATAAAAAGGGAGGAGTGGAAGAAGCCATTATAAAAAGATACGATTTTAATAATTTTATTCTAGTTCAAATTGTCTTTCAAGATTATTTTTTTCTTTGAGATGAATTTTGGTTAGATGTTATCGACTTTTTAAATAATTTTTTCTTCGAATATAGTGGATATATATACCCTTTATATATTATTTAAGTATTTAGTTCAAATGTCGTTATATATGAAGCACTCTATGATATAGTTCTATTTCATTTTAACCATTCTTATACCTGCTTTTCTTTTGAGATATTTCACCTACTCATTTCGCATCAAAGTTGGTGTGTTACATTTCTCAATTGAGCTATGAACATCTTCATTCTTAGATGCAGCATTGCTCCCTTCCTCAGCGATTTCCTTTGTCCACATGCTTAATTTAAACTTTTCCCTTACATAGTTCTTTATTTGTTGATTGGTCATTACACATTCATGTATGTTGATATCCCATTTATCCATCCATGTCCTCTTTCTTTTGTTCAACTCTTCTTTTATTACTGCCTTTGGTTAGTTGTCCTCCTTCATGCCCTCTTCTTTCCTTATTTAACCTAGGAGAGTTATAGTAATTACAACTTCTATTGGAAAAATACATTATTGTTATGATTATCTCATATAGGACTAATCCTTTAATCTTGAAGGTACTTGTGATTAAACATTTCTAATTTTTCTTAATTAATCTCCACTTTAAACCAGAAATATCATTGGCCCAAACTTCACAACCTAGAACTATTAATGGCCCAAACAAGACTTTATTGGTCTTTTGATCCTACAAATTAGCATCTTTGCACATGCTTTGAAGAGAATATAGTAATCTCCACCCTCGGATTCTCTTCATTATACACATTTTCTAGTTGAGCTTGTTAGTGAAATCAAACCCTAAGTACTTGTATTTTGAGGCTATCTCGAGTGGGCTTCCTTCAAATACAAAGCTTATGTGTTTCTTTTTCTTTCAATGTGAGAAGATTAAAATAATAATTTTGTTAGTGTCAACTTGCATCCCGACCTCTATGCAAAAGATTTTTAAGGCTTTTAAATGGTCTCTTAGACTTTGGGCTCTTGTTACAATCAAAATAAGATCATTTGCATATAGAAACGTTATCACATAACTAGCTATGTGGACTTGGCCACCCTCTTTTATGCCTATTTATTCCTCCAATTTTTCAATATAGATACCAAATAAAGTGGGTGATAATGGACATTCCTATTTAACCCCTATGTTTCTACTAAAGCTTTATGATAATCCTATCTGTGTTTTGATCTTTTGCTCTAGCCTACTCGTATAGTTGATGAATTGTTGCATTATATTCATTTGGAACTCCAAGTTCCTCCATTTAGCCTCATAACTTGTCTTTAAGAATTTTGTCAAGTGTTTTCTTGAAATCAACGAAGCAACAAAAGTCTTCTTCTCCTTTGTCATCTCATAAGTTTTTAATTAAATGCCCAAGAATGATGCAATGATATATTGTTGAATGCTTTGGTCTAAAGCTTGCTTGCCCTTTTGCTCTCTTTCCTTGTTTTTCAACATATTCACTAATTTTATGTTCAACCATGCATCCAATTTTTTTTCCATGAGAGGATTGACCATTGTAGTCTATAGTTAGATGGGTTGTTGACTTATTCACTTCTTAAACATGTGTATGACTAGGTTACTGATCAACTATGTGGGGAAACCTTCTTGAGCAATTTTGTTGAACATGTCTCGTATGTGGGGTGTCAAGATAAATATCCCCCATTATAAATATTTAACCTATAGCTCATCTATATCTTGCACCTAACCACTTACTAGCCTACTGATACCTTTTTCACTCTCCCTTGTGGTAAACAACTTTTCCTACGTGCTATTTTTTTTTTTTTTTTTTTGGGGTGTCCTTATCTTCTCCACACTCATATAATTGTATTGCATATTTTATTAATTGCATCGGTGAGATATTTTTATTTGTTTGGTTTTTAATTATAGTTACCTCTTTTCAAAAACACTTGGGGTCATGTTTCCCAATCCATATAAGCTATTATTGCCTTATTTTCATGTAGTCCACATTTTTTTTGTCTTCACTAGTTGCATGAATGCTTTTTTGTTTGCTTTATTCCCTAGTTCTTTGAGATCCTTCTTTGTTGCCTAGCATTCTTCATTAAAACCAAAAAAATTGAAAAAAAATGACTTTTCTCTCCTTCCCAAGTTTAGATCTTTTCACCTTTTTAGTTTTTCTTGGATTACATCCATTAATTTCCTATTATTGATGTGTCTCTTGTGTAACCTATATTGTCTCTTTTCTACCCTTGTAGGTAGAATTTCAAATTTGTTCCTAAATTTTCTTGATTTTATTATGTCATGCTTATGTTCCCTTTCCCATTTTATTGTCTTGGATCTAATCATGGTGTTATTTAGACCCCAACATGCTAATTTTTAAGTATAACAGGTTGTGATTAGACTTAAGATCAATCAATGGTTCCCTAATTTATATATGTACAATCCTTAGGTTCAAATCATGAAATAAAATACTACAATCTACCATGCTTTTCCTATTGAAAACCATGCAAGTATACCCCATGACTTTGGTCATGTCCTCATGTCATTGCATATGAGAAGGTTGTATATGCTACATAACCATATCAGTTCTTCCCTAAAGAATGCTATGTTATTTTTCTCATATGTTGATATCTTTTTCCACATATTGTCTTCTTCTTCCTCTAACCATAGCAGGTTGTCATTTATGGCTCTATCATCCCTTAGGGTACTAGCTTGTTTATTTATTTTCTTAACATTGGAAATCCCATTAGTATTACCTCTCTAAGTTTACTATAGGCTGAAATGTTTTTCCCTAAGGCTACATATGGTTCTTCACAATTTAGATTCATTTTCTTATACAATTTTGACTATCGTAGGGAAAATTAGGATGCTTTTATGTACATTATATATTCATTTTCGATGATTTGAATCTAGATGTATTACTTGTGTAGGTCTCTTTTACTATTTGTATAGATCTGCCTTGTCTTTATTTTATGAGTATCATCACCCCACTATGTCCCCCCAATTTTTTTATCTATTTCATTCCATAATGATGCTTTTGGGTATCCTACAAAATATGGGGTTTACTTCCACCATGTTCATGTGTATCTACAAGGATAATTATGTCTTTTTTTCAATTATGGGCCCTAAATTGAGACCTCTATTTCAAGAATAACCTATGCGATTTCATATTACCATAGTCAAGTAATCTTGGTGGGTCCCATCTCTATATTTATCACATCTCATCCAACTTTCAATGCACATTTTTCTATTTTTTAGTCATGCCCATTTGTCTTCTGACCTGGCTATTTTTTACTTTTTTCTATTCTCTCCTTTGTTCTTCCTATTGGCTTGGTGTCAAATCCTCATCTAAATAGAAACATGATCATTTTGATATCCCTTTGTTTCTTATACTTTATATTTTATCATCTTTGGCTTTCAATTTAACTTGGATATTTCTCTCTCCCTACTTCCCTTATCTTTCCTATCCTATGAGTTTGGCATATTTGTTCTTTCCATAATAGTTTATCTTATAGAAATCCTCTTTCTAGGTTTTAGTGTCCTCATTTTCTCCATAGTCTATTAATCCCTTAATAATTATGTTGGTTGAATAATTGATTCTCTTCCTTTCTTTCATTATTTATATTTTTTCAAGTTTTTTTATTAGTTCTATTTGATTTTCTAATGGTTCCTATGTTGGTTGACCTATTGCTAATCTCCCTCTCTTTCATTAGTTTTATTTTTATAGGTTTTTGTATTAGTTATATTTGATTTTATAATGGTTCCTTGACTACTCTTGCCCATGTCTTGGCCTCCTCATGTTGACTTCTTATGGCACTCTCTTTAACCTTTATATTTTATGTCATTATTTGTAGCTCTTTCATTTGTGCTAAGATTGTTCCTTGTGTGATCTTTGATTTTCATTTCCTTATAATTGTTGATGATGTGTTTTGATTTGGCATGTTTAGTTATTGGTGCCCAAATTCCATCATTTTTTTGGGTTGTTCACTTTCTCTCTAAGAATCTCATTGTCTTTCTTTAGTTTTTTTTCACTTGTGCAATTTATGAAAACTTGGATTTTTTTTTTCACTTACTTCTATGCATTATACCTTCTCTTTGAAGTTTAATAATACCCTTACATAGAGCTCTACTTACCAAACACATGGTGTTGATGCAAGGGTATTTATTTCCTCTCCATCTAAGCCTTTTAATGTAATATCTTCTTCTATTGATGAATGTTTGATATGGACTTTCTCTATGGTATTTTGGTTATGGTGTATATGTTTTTCCTTGTCTAGATTTCAATTTATCCTGGTGTGTCCTATTGGTCTATGTTTGGGATATAGTTATGTCTCAATTTCACTATTTTTGATGGGCATGATTTACAATTTGGTTGGATTTTTACCTCTACTTTTAGATGGAAAAAGGATTTATATTATGTAGTTTAAGGATTTTATGAGTAATTTTAATTATTTATTTCCTCCATTTAATTGACATGGAATGTTGTGCTTACCTTAAGAAAAAAAAATTGTGGAGGGTAAATGTATGATTATTAATGAGGAGACCTATTATTTTTGAGTTTGATTGGAGTGAGTAGGATCCTGAC
Organism: Torreya grandis; assembly: GCA_037957365.1. NCBI lineage: Eukaryota > Viridiplantae > Streptophyta > Pinopsida > Cupressales > Taxaceae > Torreya > Torreya grandis. The sequence continues at coordinate 1,903,601 of JARHVA010001071.1, read as the reverse complement.
GTGTATAGATTTTCATTCATAATACATATTCTTCATGTATCATTCATGTAGAGTTGGAGTCAATAGTTTGACATCAAAACATTTGTTGGCTACTCTAGGTGTAAAAGGTTTATACAAAAATCTATGCTTACCTCTGATTAATAATTATAAAAAAACTATATAATTAATAAAAAAATATTTAATTAATTTCATAATTTAGTATAGGAGGTGTATTCATATAAAATATCATTTATTGCAATGAGTGTCACTTAAGACCACTATATCCTTAGCTTAGCCCTAGAACCATATTAGGGCCTTGTTATAGCTTAGATTTTCACCCTTTGAGAGGTTGTTTCAAGTCCTCTCAATCTAATCTACACATGGGAACAATCCTAGGTTATGGGTGACCTAATGAATGGATTGAGCCTTTAGATAAGGGTTAGCTCCATTGATGCATTACTTAATACCAATCACTAATCTACTTCCTTGAAAGGAAAAAGGGAGAAGTAAACTATGAACTAAGGAGGTGATACACCAAATTTTATGACCACTACCACTGATTTTCATTTGCACTAAGACCTATAGGACTACAAGAAACACACACTTCTCCTAAAAGGGACCTATTACATCAATGATTTGTAAAGAGGTAAGGAAATATGAGAGTATAAGGGAAGATGTTTACTAATTATAATCTACATGAAACCCCTAATGACACTCTTCACAACCTGCAATAGAGAAACAAACTATAAGAAGGCAAGAATAATAAGAAAACAAAACAAGATGAGCTAAATCTACACTTGCTTAGATCAACCATTCGAATCTTCACACTGCATACATCCATATAAAGAGGTAAAAACAAATATTTAATGATAAATACATGTACAAAAGAGTAGGGATATACCATACTCCTAGTGGAAGGATCCTTTGCAATGCCAAAATCAAGCATACATATAGGAGAAAGGAGTGAGAGAGAGAAGAGAAGTGTCAAGAAGCAATGATGGTTACCAAGCACTTATGGAACTAGTTAAGGAAACTAAAACATTATAATAAATAGTCATTAATCTCTCCTCAACATTTGTGCACTTAATTTGATGATGACTTGATCAAGGTGACATAGGAATCTTATCTTGCTTGATGAATCATCCTTGAGCTCTTGAAACTACCCCTTATGATTGATTATGAAGTGACAAGTCATATCCTTGAGGTACAAATACTTATCCTTACCTTGGAAACCTATTGAAGACCTATAAATAATCATCTTTCCACCTTTTTTATGTAATTTCATTCATAAATTTCACATTTGATCTCTTCAAGGCCTACTCCTTATAGCCCTATTTTGACACAAAGATACAAGGTTTGAACTATATAAAAGTCTTATAAGAAATATAATGGAATATTTGGGTACCCTTTATCCCATTTTATCTTCACCCAAAATTTCATGATTCAACTCCCAATGCTGACCTACTAATCCAACACCCTCTTTCACAAATAGGCCTAATTAGGCTTAAAACAAGCATATAGTACTAGAGACCGTACATTACCACTCCCAAACCACCAAAATATTTTAGGGCACATAAAATAAGGTCATATGATAAATTTTCATGTAATTCTAAGGTTTTAAGCTCAAGTTATGAAAAATACAAGTTTCTTTGTCCTAGGTTGGTCATGGCATAGGCCTGTGTAGGCCAAGAGTGAACAAAAAGGGATGGGGAGAGTGTTAGATAGCTTAAAAAAAATTTGAGACCTGTTTTATGTCTTCCCCAACTTCCCTAAACCATTACAACAGTATTTTTCTCTTGAATAATCTTCAAATATCATGCTAATTTTTTATAATTATGTGTGTGTTTAAGGACTGTGAAATAAGTTGTAGGTTTCCTTGTCTTGTTAATGAAACTCTAAACATCCTAAAAATATTCCAAGGACTCTCATAACTCTAAAAAACCTTAATTTCATATCTAAACTCCAATACCAATGCAAATATTATATACTTTCTTCAATTATTATAATCAAACCTGTAGATCCCCATTAGGCATGTCTCTTGCTTATGCTTGAGAATGTTTATTTTTGAGTGATTTATTCTTTTCTTTGGAGGTATAAGCTCCATAAATATATATTTAAAGTCCTCACACAATTTAAACCACATTTAAACCCTTTTATCAAGCTAAACATGTTCCTTTTCTTCATGTTTATGCTAAACTACCCCTTGGTTATAGGTGTAGAGAGGATTACAAAGAAAGTTAGTCAAACATTAGTAAGAAATCAGAAAATAAAATTTAGCCTATCTATTCATGCAGAGTTTTCTAACAATAATAAGATATAAATGAAATAAATTAAACCATTATCTTCCCAAGTGACTCCATTTCTCAAAAGCGGCTCAAAAACATGTTCTCCCCTTGATCAAACATTCTTGTCTTCATCAACAATGGTGGCAAACTCCTCCAATGTCTCAAGAACACTCCATAAAACCTAGGCTCATGATATTGAAACTATCTAATTTGCCTATGAAATGAAGCTAATCCAAATATGAATAATATAATAATCAAAACACAAATGAGTTGTGGAGAGATTTTAGCATTATAACATTGCAATACTTGAGGTTAAAAATGATGTTCATGGATCTTCTATTTATAGATTTTTGAAATGGTTTAGGATCAACCATGACCATCCATCTCAAGATTGAGATGTGTGGCCATGGATAAATCTAATATTTGAAATTAAATCCATAAATATCCACATAATGATTTAGGATAAAGAGGCAATAAAGAGGCATGGGAGACCCATAATCTTGATATTTTATGCATTTATGGCTTATGGATGCCACCCCATGAAATGATGTCATTAGGTGATGTAGTTAATATAAATCAATTTTTAATATTGAAATAATCAATAACTTCTATGAAAAATCCACTTAAGTTCTTGATTCAAATTAATTAGATTTAAACAAGATTAATCAATATTTGTGGATTTCTTTGGAAATTGGCCCTCAATTAATCAAAATAGTTAGAAAGTCACATTATTGGATTATAATTTGACTCAGGAATAATTGAAAGGCAATTTTAGATGTGTTGGAACCATATTCCCATTTAGGATGTTACCAACACAAAATAACAAAGGTACGTGATGTGTACTAATGAATTAGAAGAAAATAGTGATTTACAACATAAAAAGGTGAAATCGTCATTTTGACTCAAAATGAATGTATCAAAGTTAGGTATCTCATAAAATGCATTTCCCCATTTAGGGACAATTTAGCCTAAATCAGCACTTATAAATGACAAGCTTGAATCATTTAGCTCATTTTATGGATTTTACCCTAAAATGTGCATTAAAGGCGTAGCAAGACATTTAGGTGAAGCAATGTCTTTTCAAAGAAAAGAGTTGTCAATAAGAAATTGGAAATGACCCATCATGCCCCCTAAAGAGGAAATACTAGGATGAAAGAGAAGGATGGACTCTCAAAAAGAGAGAGAAAGTGAGAGATTAACCCATGGAATATATCTCATCTAGATAAACTAATGATTGCACACGTGATTACCATCAATGATCAAAATATAATTAGAATATAATGGGCCCTAAGAATGGGGGGAAAGGGAAGGATACAATCCATAAATATGAGTGACACACTTTAAACATACCTAATTTGAGAGTGAAAGATGTGTGCTTATGACATTGATCAATCTCAAGACAAGTTGCACACTAAAACATTGCCATCATGGGCATTAGTGTAGAGAGCTTAGAATTATAGGAAAAGGAGAACATGGTCCCCATAAAGATGATATAATAAGAAGTGCCTTAGTAGAGCAAATTTTATCGTGATAAGACAATTTTGCCCTAGTAGGGATAATTTTTATCATTGATAAATAATAAATAATGGTTTGCCCTGGTAGGTCTAATTTGATTTAGATGTTGTTCAAATGTGCCCCAACATGGGCAATTGACAAGCAATTAGCTTAGAGAAATAACCTATAGAATAGATTAAAATGAGTAGGCGTAAACATAAATGTGATGGTAGAATGGCATAGAAAGACATAAGAAACCAAGCATATGATAATGCACAAAGTGATGAAAGAGATGAAGAGATGAATGAAAGATAGTTGAGCTGACCTCCATAGAAATTAAACATTGCCTACATAGTCCAGTAAGACCTCAAGCTGATGTAGTTCTCCCAAAAATGGGAAAGAGTGGAATGATGGATGAATAAAATTGACCAAAGATCGATTAGACTCATGATGTATGCAAAGAGATGCACGTCTAAGCATAGAGTTGAAGTGATGAAGTGCATGGTACCTAGATGCCTAATTTCATATCATGAGCCTAGATAATGCATTGTGTTCTTGATAATTGCTCATCAGAGTGATGTTGACATTAGGACTTTGAAACCTAAGCACAAAGTGCTTGCTATAGCAAAATAAATTAGGCATCATAAGTATGAACAACTTAGAATGACATAATATTCCAATTGCGCTGAGGCAGTTCAAATGTGAATACCTATAAATAAGGATAATGGTAAAACAATGACCAAAACCAGAGTTATAGCTATTTACATTTAAACCAAAAAGTAAAGATAGAAAAATAAAACAAGACATATTAATAACATGAGATCAATATATGAATAATCGAGATCTATGTGGACCATCAAGATGTATTTGGAAAATAAAACAAATAAAGACTAAATAGGAACTCAAAAGACCAGAAAAAATAAACAACAATCAAATAAACATACACAATACAAATTTATTTTGAAGTTTTTGAATGTTTTATGAATGTTTTTATAATTTTTCAAGTATCTCAACTTGATTGAGGATTAAAATACATAGAATGGTCCAACTCTCAAGATGGAGAGAGCGTAAAAGAGTGCTCATGAAATGACGAGAGCATGCCAACTTAAAATACTTACAAGATGGTGAGATCATAATGAAAGGGGGATTGAGTTGACCTCAATATAAATTGAGCACAACCTATATAATCCCATTAACACTTCAAGTCATAGTAATTCTACCTACACAAAAAGTAATGAGAAACTAACCAGGCCACAACAAGTTTGCAAACAAAGGCAAATGGTAATAGTAATGACCAGGTGATGTGACAATGTGTGATAAAAAGGCTTGTACCTAAATTTTCCATAGGCATTTATAATTAGGAAATAACATCATAATTTTGATTTGCCCAAAGGTAGTTATAATCATGGGTACCAAAATAATACTAATTTTCCCATAGGTGGTTATAATTAGCGATACCAAATAAGATGATAGATGAAAGATAACTTGTTAGATCAAATGTCACACTACTGCCATAGACTATTATTCAACACAAAATTCTAAAATTGTTGAAACTAGATCAAAATACCCCCATAGAAAGTTTAATATGAACCAATAGAACCAAGATCAAAATGGGATCAAACAAGATGACTAAAAACAAGCTATGGTCAATAGTAAATAAATGGTATAGTAGAATGGTATAATGATAGTGATCAAAAGATAATGTGATATAAGGGAAAATAGAGTTGCCCCCAAGTGATGATTGGATCTTGCTCACAAAATGGTGAGAGCATTCAAGATTTAATAATTGCTTGTAAAATAGTGAGAGCATGAAAAAAGGTGATTGAGCTAACCTCAATAGAAATTAAGTGCTATCTACATAGTATCAAAAGGACCTCAAGTCAATGTAGTTCAAATAGTATGGTTCATAGATCATAATGTTATAATAATGCCTACAATAAAATGATCTATGGGATTGTCCCCAAGAGACTAGGCAAGGATAATGTTCAATGGGTAAATGGTAAATGAAAAATGGTTATGTTGCTCTTGCTGACATGGAGATGCTCATCCTAGTCATTAAATGAGACAATCAAAATTATTAGTTTATAAAAATTTTAATTAAATATTCTAGACATATTATTTTAATCACAACAACAAAAGATAAAATCATTATTAGCTCTTAATCTCCAACTTGCAACTATTATATGGTAATTGGTTTTCTTAAGGGGGAAGATGAGATTAATCCATATATTAAGTTTCAAGTCTTGATAGTGTGTCTACTAAAATTTGTGGGCTCTATAAGTTCCAGGTAGGGCTACAAGGAGACTAGACAAGCCTTGTAAGAAGAAGAGTGATTTTTGTTCAATTTATCTAAAAGAGAAAGGCATGAATGTTTCAAGGAGACTTATTAGGTTGTTTTAGAACATGTTTCTTATTTGGTGAGTGGCATGAAGTTATGTTGGTGGTCCTTGTGATAACTTAAGATAGAAGGCTAGTAAGTCTATATGGTGGTTCTTCATGGTGTGTGAATATATGAAGATGCTCAGGAGGTGAAATTTCTCATAAATATTAGGGGGAGTCCCTGTCAAATGTTTTTTGGCTCATCACTATAGTCACTCTATTGACATGGAGATGCTAGTCCTAGTCCACATATGAGACAACTATAATAATCAGTCATAAAATAGCTATCCCACATTGTTTCGATATAGTTGCTCTGTTAATAATTGGCTACAGATCTAGACTTGAATAATCTGTTCATGATCTTCATTAGTCATTGACTCTATTTCCTTCAAATGTTAAGATAAGATATCCTTGTAACCTCTACAAAAGAAAGTGATTCTAATGATGGTAAATAATGTTAGGATAAATGACATAAGTGGGTAATGAATAGGTGGATGATAATGAAATGTATAATGAATGGGAAACAAATGAAGATCAAGACTTTTAGTCACATGTAATTTTGATGATGTTGGATTCAACATAATTTTGGTTATGGTAGGGATGAAGACCTCTAAAGATGCTCTTTATTGGAGCATCGAATTGTTATATTGTTTAGTCTTGAGAGTAGCTACCATCTAATTATGCTATATATTGGAAGTTTTTTTATTTGATCTTTGATATTGTCTTCAGTATGTAGTGAAGAACTAATGTGCTTAGCTATTATTTCCTCGATGAGGTTTTCACCAATGAATTTGTTTTGATCATCGCATAACACCTATAAGAAGGTTTTATGAAGATATGTTAACATTTGACTTTAATTATCTTTTAGACCTCCAAAAAGGTTTCACTAAAAGATGCTGAGTTTGATCTTTGCTTTCCCCCTAATGCCTCTAAAAAGGTTTCACTAGAATATTTTTCTTCTGCTAAATGAATTTAGTCTTGGCCTCTTGGATTTTCTTCATCTGATATGTCATCATGGATGTAGTTCAACAAAGTGTGATCCTGTCGATCCCAATCAATGTTTGTGGGAGGTGAAATGCTAATATAATGGATATGTTGGGTGGAAATAATGGGATGATGAAAGGTAACATAATCCTTATAGAAGATAATATGATAACTTGTGTTGACACTGAAGTAATCATCCTCAAAAGCCAAATAAGGATCACAAATGTATTCAAATTGATCCACAAGGCAATCATAACCAATGTTTTAACAACCATAACTATAATCTATATTTGAATATGATTCTAAATCAAAGGACTCTAAATCTGATGTTGTAATTGATGTTGATTCTATTTTTGATGCTAAATCTAATGCCAATTTAGAAATAGAACTTGAATCTAATTTAGATTCTTCATCTGATGTGGTTATTTCTTTAATGTTCTATTGGATGCTAAATATTTGACAAGTAATGGCCTATGATGGCATAATGGGCTTAATAAAAATTGATTCATCTTGGAAGGATTCAACATAGACTAGCTCATCTAAGTGAAGCCCCTCAAAGAGAGGGAACCGCTCAAGGGACATCTCAACAAAATCATATCTATCAAAGTGAGACTCCTTAATGAGTGGAAAAAGATAAAGAGACAACTCTGTAGAGACTGGCTTGTTAAGGAGATGAGGCTCTTTAAAAATAGGTAAAATATGAATAGGTAACTTATCACAGGTTGACTCATCACAAATGAGTGTTTCAAAAATAGCATTATGGTTTTGATTGATAATTGTTTGAAAAATAACAACCTTGAACACATTTTGATCCTCATAAGATGGATCCTAAAGAGGTAATGGTTCTTTTTTTGGTTTAAATATCAACACAAAATTTATAAAATGGGGAGTGTTTGGTTTAGCGGGAACAATGGTTTGTGGTTCCATAATGGACTCTCCAAAAATTATACTATTGAAGAAGGGATCAAACATAATTGGTTCATCAAATGGAGGTTATTAAATAATAGGTTCATCAAAAATTGGTGATGGGTCAAGAATGGTAACAATTAGATGATTCGTAGTTTGGTTACTCATGCAAACCAAAGGAGGAGGTCCTAAAATGGTAACCTTCACACAAGCTTGATTTCTCACATGAGCTTGATTATGGATCTTGATTATTTGCATGTGAAAATTTAAGGAGATGGAGGACATCCTAAAATGGTAACCTTTGTGCATTGTGGAACCTTCTTACTCTCACAAACCAGAGGAGACTAGCCCAAAATGGTAACAATGAGACAATTCTTAGTTTGGTTACTTGTGTAAACCAAAGGAGGAGGTCCTAAAATGGTAACCTTCATACATTATAGAGCTTTCTTACTTGCACAAGTTGAAAGGGAAGGATGAGGATGATGTACGATAACTAGCATGGATATGATTGGTTTTCAATAGATAGGCCCAAAGAGGGCAACACGATCAAACAAGATGGAGTGCTTATGTCCATCATAAAAATGCTCTACCTTGCAACTAGGGCCATAAGAAAACCTGTTGCAAGCATACCTTAGTGTCATTGTTTAAAAAGAGTATTCTCAATGTTTGGCAAGATTTGGACAATGTTTTGCAAATATTTAAACAAGATATGATGTTTGATCTTCTTTTTCAACAAATGACTAAGGTACCAAATAGAATATAAAAGGAGGGTGGATTAGAACCACACACAATAAGAAGAATGGTTAATGAATTTACTCAAATTTTGGTAAAGTTGAAATCGTATAAATTGGAAGAGGGTATGATAACTCAAAAATTTAGAGTATGACTTGCACACTAAAACATAGATCTTTGTGATATGTCAATACCATAAAAGCTATTTCAATTTTGATTATTTTATACTAGAAAAATAAAAGAAATCTCTTTGGATTATGAAGAAGACAATGCAAACTAAGAAGCTCATGATGTGAAAACATGAAAGAATTCCTAAGTATAAAACTAAAACAAAATGGGTAACACACACTACCACATGGAGATAGGAAGGGGGATAGTATAAAATACATTATAGGACTCAAAGTACAAGTGATGCAAAAGATGAATTGAGTCCACCAAAGATGATAATGTGATGATGATTCTATAATCGACCCTAAATTCAAAAAATAGGAAATTAAACCCAAGTTAAAATAAGTTTAATGTGCAAATGGAGAACCTAGTTTAACACATCAACCCTTAGAACTTAGAAAGGTTCAATTTTGAATGTGAATTATCAATGAGAGACTTAAAAAAAAATAGAAAAATATTTAGACTCAAATGGGTAGCATAATTGCACCAATTAGACCAATGATGACATAATATTTATGATGAAAAATTTGAACAAGGAAAAGATTGATTTTCACTTAGACAACATAACACCTCCTTGTTCAAGAAATTTGGGGATAATGTGATTTGTTTTATGATGTTTATGTTAACAAGTAGTTTTAACCCAAAATAAGACCAAGTAATCTAAGACAAAGACAACTCAATTAATTAATTATCCTAAATCCTAAACTGATAAGGTGTGGCAAAGTAGGGTTAACTAAACTAGCAATATTTTTAACGTTCTAGATGGATCCCATGTCTACCAACTTTCACATCAAAAAATAAGAGAAGAAACATATTATTTGGGTCCATGACACTTGGCTTGTTGTAAAAAGGTCCTGCCCTTTTTATAGCCACTACATCCATCATTCACTTAGTGTAGTGTGATGTCCAATATGCTCATATGTCTCAGGATTAGCCCAAATGCTAAGAAGTGGTTTAACTACTCAAACCTCTGATCTCAATGGGGTGATCCCAATTTATATACCCCCCTATGGAGAGGGGTTGAAGATGATGCTGGGAAGTGAAACCCTAGGTCAAATCTTCCCTAAAAAACTCATGGGAAGTAATGAAGTCCCCCTCACAAGCCAAGATGCAAAGAAAATAAATGAAAAGTGAAAGAAATTTAAAGGTGATTCTAGGTCACTCAAGCCATGCAGGTCCTTAAGGAGATCCTCACAACATTTATTTCACACCTTTGACTAAGACACTTTGTAATAAAAAAGGCACTTTTGATCCCAAAAGTTCCTTAAAGGGGATAGATGGGAGAGCATACACACATGATATTTCTTTTTGCCAAATAAAAATAATTAAGCAATGATCTATTGAATACAAAATTTGAAAATGTATTCAATTTTAAATCACTTAATTGAAAAGTGTGGTGGTGTTATTTTAGCCCCTTGGCTTTAAGTTGTGAACTTTAAAAGATCAATAAAAAACATTCAACATAAACATGTAAATTTTTCTTTTTAAACCCAAAGTTAAATGCCTAATTCATTTTAGAAAATCCAAAAATAAGTATGAAAGTACTAATTACTCTTGTTTTATCACTTGTTCAAGTAAATTCTACAATAAAATGGTCAACACTTCTTTTAGTTTTGAATCATTTTTATCAAATGAGACAAGCAACCTTGAAGGGCAAAATCTGTCGATCTAAAGGCAAAACCTCAAGAAAGAACACATGTTAGATTAGACTTGTTAGATAAAATTTTTGATAAAAACCAAGAAACAACAATTATAAAATTTTAAAAAGATTAAAAATCCTATTTCAATATTTTGTGAAAAATATATGTAACTTGAAGCTAAACTAATATCATATTCTAAAAATTTAGGAGAAAACACATGGTTTTAAAACAAAAATAATCAAAAATGGAGTTTGTAGAGCCCAAACCAAGCTCTGGGAAATGGCCTATTAACTCTTGGGTCTATGTTTCTAAGAAAAACATAGTGATCATCGATAGTTATACCTGATCATCGACAGTTGAAAGTGACCTTCGGTAGTTGCACTGATCGTCGATGATTACTGTGTAAACCCGTGATAAAGAAAAATGGTAAAACAAATTTATAAAATCAAATTTAACAAGTTTCAAGCATTTAAATCTTAATATAAGACTTGTATATTGATATTTTTGGTATGTAATATGCATTAAGTCTCACCAAGAACACCAAAATTTAGAGAGGATTACAAAGAAATTTAGTCAAACATTAGTCAAGAAATCATGAAAAATGCATTAAAGACATAACAAAACTTATCCTATATATTCATGCAGGGTTTACTAACAACAATAATATAAAAATGAAATAAATTAAACCATTACCTTCCCAAGTGACTCCATTGCTCAAAATCAGCTCAAAATCATGTTCTCCCCTTGATCAAGCATTCTTGTCTTCATCAACAATGGTGGCAAACTCCTCCAATGTCTCAAGAACACTCCATAAAACCTAGGATCATGATATTAAAACTATCTAATTTACCTATCAATGAAGCTAATCCATATATGAATAATACAATAATCAAAACACAAATGAGTTGTGGAGAGATTTTGGAATTATAACATTTCAATACTTGAGCTTAAAAATGATGTTCATGGATCTTCTATTTATAGATTTTCAAAATGGTTCAGGATCAACCATGACCATCCATATCAATATTGAGATGTGTGTGTATGGATAAATACATTATTTGGAATTAAATCCATAAATATACTCATAATTATTTAGGAGAAAGAGGAATTAAAGAGGCATGGAAGGCATTAAAGAAGTATGGGAGACCCATAATCTTGATATTTTATACATTTATGGCTTATAGATGCCACCCCATGAAATGATGTCATTAGGTGATGTAGTTAATATAAATCAATTTATAATATTAAAATAATCAATAAATTCCATGTAAAATCCACTTAAGCTCTTTATTTGAATTAATTAACTTTAAACAAGATTAATCAATATTTGTGCAATTTTTTGGAAATTGGCCCTCAATTAATCAAAATAGTTAGAAAGTCACATTACTGGGTCATAATTTGACTTGGGAAGAATTGGAAGATGATGTTAGATGTGTTGGAACCATATTACCATTTAGGATTTTTCCAACACAAAATAATAAAGGTATGTGATGTGTACTAATGAACTAGATGAAAATAGTGATCCAGAGCACAAAAAGGTGAAATCATCATTTGACTCAAAATGAATTGATCAAAGTTAGGTATCTCATAAAATTCATTGCACTATTTAGAGATAATTTGGCCTAAATCAACACTTTTAAATGAAAATCTCAAACCATTTAGCGTATTTTATGGATTTTGCCCTAAAATGTGCATTTGAGTGCAAATCGAGTAAGATTGATAGTTTAAACACAAATGGTGTTAGGAAATGGATGTCTACAATAGGTGCACATAATATTATATATTTTGAGCATAGATATGGGTATTCTCATGTGTTTTTATTCATAAATTTTTGGTATTAGTCTAGGAGATTTGGATGAAGTGTTTCAAAACTCTACTCAAATATAATCATCCACCAAAATGATTGTAAGGCCTTCAAATAGAATTCTGACATGTACACTACCTTTTAGTGTTAAACCCCACTTATTTTATTATCTACTAGTTTATACCAGATTTAGAATTGATTTATTTAATTCATATTTCATAATGGCATCACCATCAAGCTTAGAGGAATAGAAATGTTGTGTATAATTGGCCTAAAACCACTCTTCTATCATTTATCCTTGGTAGGTTTATAAAAACTCAAAACAAGCTTGTAGGATTTAAGAGAGGTTTTAGACATATATAACATATAGGTGAGTTATTATATGACTCCAAATTATCAAACTTATTTAAAAGGTTTCAAATATTTCATTTAGTGTATCAAAATCATTTCCACTTACAAATCCTGCCTAATTCATCTCAAATTACATGCATACTTGTAGGTGACTATGTTTGTCTTAACACCTCCTTCCACCTCATGACTGAGTTTTATTAATTTAATGGTAAAATTAAGGGTAAATTTAAGTAAAATTATCCCATTAATACTCATTTTATTTAATAAATATGAAGGGTTTATTAAATATTTTCCATTCAACCTGCAAACCTACATCTTGTTGCCATGCATAACTACATTAACTCTTGGTATCCTATTCTTCAAGAAGATTGAACAAAGTTTGATGGTATAATTGAGATTACTAAATAATCATGAAAATTTAAAATAATACTAATATTTTTCCATCAATGTTACTCCCCAAGGATGCATTATATCTTGTTCATTAGTGATAGGATTTCATTCACTCATTCACCGAAGAACAATGGAACTTTGTTGAGAACACTAGGACCAATGATCCTCATTAATTTCAATTTTATCACTTAAATAGGTTTATATAATTAATTATAGGTTATTATAAATTTATTTATAACCACTTGAGATAGTGAATCATTCAAAACCAAACAAAACATGCATGTAATTTCTCATCAAGGTCTACAATTCCTTCATATATGGAGATTTCTTGACTTCCCCTGCTTGTACATGAAAAATACATATTTTAAATGATGTTTTGAAACTAATGGTATATTATAAGACATAAAATAATCCTTAATTTTCATCAACAAGTTCCAAAAAGACTTGAAACTCGCTTGAAATTGAGCTAGTGGCGTTTTAGAAGGGTTTTTGACACCTTTTCTTCTTATCAAATGTTCATAAAGTACATAACATAAAACCATAAAAAATACATGTAATTTCAAGGGAATAGGGGCCCATATCTTCCCCTAAGAGTGTTTTATCCAACTGGTTTTCATATTCATGAACTGATGTTAATAAAAGAGCTCTTTTGAGCTTGCAAAGGACCCAAGGAAGAACTTGAGAAGTTTTTTGCATGTTTTGGACCATCCAAACCATTTGAAATATTAATTTGGTTATAAATATCATGGATATGATTCAAAATAAGTTTATATTCTATGAATATCTTGAAAACTTTTAAATAAGCCTTCTCTTGGCCTTGCTTAAACTGTATTTTTTCTCTCAGGAATCTTCTTGATTATGATCTTCTACTACAACTTATTCCAAAGGCACAAAAAAATTATTCTTACCCTGTACAAAGAGAAAGTAACATATTAAAAATTATTTTTTAATTTCCTTCCTTCCAACACTTCATACCATGCCATGATTATAGTTGAATCAAAGGGTAAATATGTTTCAACTTTGGTCTACATTAGAAATGAACATTTTGTCACCTTTTGAAGCTTGTATAGACCTAATAGAGTATGAAATAATCCCTCATGAATTTTATATGGCTTCAAATGACATCTTTATTATGGTTTAACTCTTAATTATTGATGCTCTTTGGAGAAGTCACTTTAACATTACAACACATGAAATTTTAACTATCTTAGCATTACCCTAACAATTTTAAATTTACCTTAACCTTTGCTAAACACTTCATAAGGAACAACTTAATACCACTAGTTAATCACTTGGGGATAATGACTTCACATTATGACAAGACCTTTTATAGAAATTTGAAACAACCTAGAACAACATTTCAAGATACTATCATATAATAGGCTATGATATCAAAACTAGGTGCTACTATAGGCTATTAACAAGGTTAAAAGGATAAAGACCAAGTTTTTAGTTATACTAACCCATGGTATCCAATTTTGGCTAAAATATTTGGTGACCTCTTGGGATTGCATGATTTCTATGCATCTTAGACTAGTTTCCTCATGTATCCATTAAGATATGGATTCAACCATAACTCAACTTCAGACCTAATTGGACCTTGGACCTGATTGTAAAATTCCTTGAAATAAGAGAGAAAACTAATATGCCTTCAAAACACACTACAAGATAAGAACAACACACCAAATAAAGACACTCACATACTTGTGATATAAATCACTTAGGGAAAGAAAAAAATAACAAACACTACTAAATATAACTAACCTTTACACATCTTCCTCCTGGATCAAAAGGAAAATTTCTAAAAATAGTTCCTCCATGAGATAGAAAATGATGTAGAGAAAGCTACCTTTTGAACCTAATGTTTGGTGGATTGGGATTCATGATTTATAACTCCTTTAACATACTCTCAAGTGATTCCATAACATTAAACATGTCTCCTATGAAAACATACTCATTTTTTGGTTCAAGGATCACCTCATTTTGTTCCTTGATGTTTTAACTAACCTAAAAAATGATCACATCTTAGATCATAGGGGTAGCATCAACTTTAGCTTCTAGTGGCTCCATGAAATGGTGTGATTGGTATTAAATGACCTCTTGAGTACTCTCACATTAATCTTCAAGGGGGAGAGAAACTTAAAAAACATATTCCAACTTCCCTATAATATATGTAGACGCTTTAAGAGTCTCAAATTCATTGTAAATATCAAAGTACTACTACCACATATTTTGAGCATCCTTTTGACTAACGTCTTGAGGGGATACAACTTGAACCATATATTCACCTCTCTTTAGGATCCATAGGATTATCAATAACTTAAAAATCCTCCATGTGATCATGGTATAACTAAAACTCTTCTATCTCAAGCTTTGCACCTTGTTCATTGGAAGCCATTTCAATTTCACTCAAGACTTTACCTTGTTCACTTGGGATGTCTTCTAATTCGAAATAAACTACAACCTAATATTCCTCCTTTTGTTGTCTCAATAAATTAAGGTTTCTTTATTGTATCTTTTTTTCCTTACTATCTTCATGTTCATTTGTAGATACAACCTCTTCATTAAAATTCTCTAGGCAAATGATTCCTTGTGGTTCTTCTATTGCTAATTTCACTAATTCCTCCTTGTAACAAGAAATAAGGTCATCATTATCAAAAAAATAAAGGAAATAAAGATAAAATTTGACTTCTTATTAGACACTTTAGACATATTTAAAGATGTCTAATTGAACACTACTGCATATAGCTGTTCCAATTCATCAAGAGGCTCTAAAAACTGTTGCTCTTATTTATCCATGATCTCTTAGAGATAAGTAACTAGTTGGGAAACTGATTTAACTATCCCATTTGATATTTTTTCAGATTTAGGATTGTTATCTCCTTTAAATTATATTATCACTTCATCAAGATCACCTACTGCACATTATCCAAGGTTGTTGATTTGAAGGAAAGCTACCACATGATCAACTTTTACTTATTCATCGAGCTCACCCTTCTCTTTATCCATAAAGATTGACTTGAATTTTTCCTCACCAAGGGGAGCGATAAATATGATATCCTCATCAAACTAACTTTAACAATCTTCATCATGTTCACTTGAATAATTAGTCTCTTCACTTACAACTACATCTTGATCTTGTTCATTTTCCTCCCATAAAATAGGTTCTTCCTAAAAAAGGGAGATGGTGGGAGGATAATGAATATGTTTGCAAGTCACATTGGGAATTGAGGGATCACTCTTACAACTTGTAATCTTTGGAGTGGTGGAATCTTATAGGAAATTAAGAATTATTAGAGAGAGATAAAATTAAGTTGTGATATGGATGTCCTATTCTTCTTTTGAATTCCTTCTTGGATTGAATTCCATGATGGAAAGGTTTGAGGTTCTTAGGGAAGTATTAATGGGGATTGTATAGGAAAAGTTTATTCATTATCATAAATTCCCCTATCTAGGCATCCTTCACCTTGATTTTCCCATGACCCAACTACTTGCTTCCAACTTGGACTTTTGAACCTAGGATTTTCCTCTTGATGGTGTGTTGCAGTTTGAGGGGTGGGTGAAGATATTGGAAAGCTTGGGAAGTTTCTTAGATTGGGTTCCATAACCTTCTATTGATATTGTAATGGTGTAATTTTTTTGTATTTCATTGTTCTTGCTATTATTATTAACTAAAATATATGTTCATTTTCAAACTCAATCTCTCTAAATAGGTGTGCTTCAAATTCAAGTCTTATCTTTACAAAAGTCTCTTTAGGTTGATTAGAAGGAGAATGAATTTTTCAAGGATGATTGGGATCATGAGGAGGAGGTATACATGGTTTATGACAATATTGATAAGATTGGTATGAAGGTTAACAATCTTGGTAAGGTTGTTGAGGAAGAGAGGAAGGATATTACTCTTGATAGTAAGGCTATTCATATTAATAACTAAATTCATATTATGGCTAATTAGGGTCATTTTAAGACTAAAATTTATACTCTAAGGGATGATATGGATCAAAATAGGATTGATATAGATCATTATAATGTTCATAAGGATCAACATAGGATTGATATGGCTCAATAACTTGAGTAAAATTGAAATCCACTCCAAACTCAGCCATGGAACTTCATGTGAAATGAAAAATACAAAGAGAACTTTATTGAAACAATACTTAGGCTACTAAAACTATTGGAATCAACTCAAATTCATCATTGGTGCTTGTGTTCATTCCTGCAAAGGATGATATATTGAAAATCAATACTAGTAACTCTTTAATACATGAAAATCCTTGTCCCACTAGGCATGCCAAAAATATTATAGCTTAGATTTACATTCATTGAGAGGGTGTTTCAAGTCATCTCAATCTAAGTTAAACATGGTAATAATATTAGGTTGTGGGTGACCTAATGAATGGATTGAACTTATCGATAGGGGGCTATCTACCTTGATTCATTAATTAAGATCAATCACTAATATAATAACTTGAAAGGAAAAAGGGAGAAAGAAAAAATGAAATAAGGAGGTGATACACCAAATTTTATAACCAATACCACAAATTTGCATGTGCACTAAGACCTATAGGACTGCAAGAAACATACACATCTCCTAAAAGGGACCTATTGCATCAATGATTTGTAAAGAGGTAAGGCAATATTAGAGTATAAAGGAATATGTTTTCCACTTTTAATCCACATGAAGCACCTGATGACACTCTTCAAAACCTATAATAGATAAACAAACTACAAGAAGACAAGAATACTATGACAAAAAAATAAGGTGAGATAAGTCTACATTTAGATCAACCATTCAAAGCTTCACATTGCATAAAACCATATAAAGAGGTAAACATAGTAATTTATTGATCAATACACATACAAAAGAGTAGGGTTATGCCATACTCTTGGTGGAAGGAGATTTTACAATGCCAAAATAAGGCATACATATAAGAGAAAAAAGGAGTGAAAGAGATAATAGAGGTGTTAAGAACCATTGATGATTACCAAGCACACATGGAACTAGTTACAAATAAGAAAACCTTCTAATAAATAGTCATGAATCTGTCCTCAACATGTGTGCACTTATTTTTATGATGACTTGATCAAGGTGGGGTAGGAGTTTTGTCTTGTTTGATGACTCATCTTTAAGCTCTTGAAACTACACCTTATGATTGACTATGAAGTGATAAGTCATCCCATTGAGGTATAACTACTTATCCTTTCCTAATAAACCTATTTAAGACCTATAACAAATCATCTTTCCACCTTTGTTCTTTAATTTCATTCATAACTTTCACATTTACTCTCTTAGAGCATATTCTTTGTAGCCCTATTCTGACACAAATATCCAAGGTTTTAATTATATATAAGGATTATATGAATTAAAAATTCATATTTGGGTACCCTTTATCCCATTTCATCTTTACCCAAAATTTCACAATTCAAATCCTAATGCATACCTAGTAACCCAACATCTTCTTTCACAATTAGGCCTAATTAGGTCTAAAGTAAACATATAGTACTAAAAAACGTAAAATACCATACAATAATGCTAAAAAAACACAAAAATATTGTAGGGAACATAAAATAAGGTTATATGACAAAGTTTCATGTAATTCTAAGTGTGGAAACTCATGTTATGCAAAATTCAAGTTTTTTTGCCCTAGGTTGGTCATGACATAGGCTTGTATAGGCCAAGAGAGAAAAAAAAGGGATGGGGAGAGTTTTAGAAAAATTATAAACCTTATAATATGTATGTGAGGTTTGACCAAGATTCCCTCAACCTTTCCAATAGTTATTTTCTCTTGAACAATCTTCAAATCTCTCTATCATGCCAATTTTTAGAATTTTGTGTGTTTTAGGACTGTGAAATAGGCTGTATGTTTCATTATATTTTAAATGAAACTATAAACATATGAAAAACCTATAATATTATATCATTACTTCCACACACCTTAATTTCCCATTCCAATCCCAATGCAAATATTGCATACTTTCTTCAATTCTTAGAAACAGACCTGTAGATCCCCATTAGGCCTATCTCTTGCTTAGGATTCATAATGTTTCTTATTGAGTGATTTATTATATTATTTTTAGGTATAAACACTATAAATATATATTTAAATTACTTTCACACTTTAAACCACCTTCAAATCCTTTGATCATGTGAAACATGTTCCTTTTCTTCATGTTTATGCTAAACTACCCCTTGGCTGTAGGTGCACACAATCTTTCCTATTTTGAGCATACATATGGGTATTATCATATGTTTTTATTATTAAATTAATGGTATTAGTATATGATAATTCAATTGAATTTTTAATAACTCTACTTAGATATAAAATTCCCCCAAAATGATTGTAAGGCCTTCAAATAGAATTTTGACCTATATACTGCCTTTTAGTGAGAAACCCCACTTATTTTCCTATTTATTGGATTATACCAGATTTGGAGTTGATTTATTGAATATTACCATTAAAATAAATCATTTATGAGCATCAAGGTTGTGTATAGTTGGCATCAAACCACTCTTATATCCTTTCTCCTTAGTAGGTTGACAAAAAATCAAAACAAGCTTCTAGGATTTAAGAGAGGTTTTAGACCTCTGGACCCTATAGGTGCATTAATATATGAATCCAAATTATAAACATTATTTAATATTTTTCACATATTTCATGAATTTTATCAAAATCATTTCCACATATAAACCCTACCTAGTTCATCTCAACTCATAGACAAACTTGTAGGTGATTGTGTTAGTCTTAACACCTCCTTAGTCCACCTCATAACTAAATTTGCTTACTTGGGTGGTATAATAAAGGGTAAATTGAAGAAAAAATATCACATTATGACTCATTTAAATTAGGAAACATTCAATTTTTCTTATTCATTTTCCATTCACTCTACCAACCTATAGCCTCTTGCCATGCATAACTACATTGACTCTTGGTATCCATGTTCTTCAAGAATCTTGGAGAGAGTTTGATGGTATGATTGAGATTAATTAAAAATCATGAAAATTTCAAATAATAATAATATTTTACCATCAGTGTGACTATGAAAGGATGCATTATATATTTTTCGTCAGTGATAAGCTTGCATTCACTCATTCACCTATAAATAATAGAACTTTGTTGAGAACACTAGGACCAATGATCCTCCATGAGATACCATTTTATCACTTGAAGAGGTTGATATAAGGAGTGAGAGGATCTCAAAAATTTATTAAGAACCATTCAAGATAAAGAACCATGAAAAAAAACTACCTTTAGCTTCTCATCTAGGTTTATAATTCCTTCATATATAGAGATTTCTTGACTTCCCCTACTTACACATAATAAATAAGTGATAAAAATGATGTCATAAAACTAATAGTATATTAAAAGACATGAAACAATCCTTAATTTTTATCATTGAGTTCTAAAAATCCTTGAAACCACCTGAAATTATGCTAGTGGGATTTTAAAAGGGTTTTTGACACTTTTTATTTTTAGCAAATGTTCATAAAGTACACCCCCTAAAACCCTAAACCAATGTATGGAATTTAAAGGGAATATAGGACCATATATTATACTAATATAATTTGAGCTAACTCATTTTTATGTTCATGAACCAATGTCAAGAAAAGAGCTCTTTCGATCTTGTAAAAGACCCAATGAAGAACTTGAGAAGTTTTTTGCATGTTTTGGACCCTCTAAACCCTGTACAAGATTAATTTGGTTCTAAGGATCATGGATATGATTCCAAAGAAGCTTATATGATATGAATAGCTTGAAAACTTTGAAATAATCCTTCTCTTTACCTTGCTTACACTAAATTTTTGCTCTCATGAATCTTCTTGACTATGATATTTTAATGTAACTTATTCTAGAGGCCCAAAAGAAGTATTAATACCCTATAAAAAGAGAAAATAACATACCAAAACTTATTTTATAAGTGCATTCCTCACCAAAACTTCATACCATGCCATGATTATAGTTTAATCAAGGGGTAAAGTTGTTTCGACTTTGGTCTACATTAGAAATGAACATTTTTCACCTTTTAAAGATTGTACATACCTAATAGAGTATGAAATCATCCATCATGAATTTTATATGGATTAAAATGACCTCCTTAGTATGGTGTAAATATTTATTCTTGATGCTCTTTGGTGAAGTAACTTTAACATTACAACACATGAAACTTTAACTATCTTAGCATTACCCTAACATTTTAAAATTTAACTTAACCTTTGATAAACACTTCATAAGGACCAAGTTATGGCCAATAGTTAATCACTTGGGGATCATGAATTCACATTATGATAAGACCTTGTATAGACCTATAAAACAACATAGAACATCATTTCAAGATCTTATCATATAAAAGGCTATGACATCAAAATCAGTGGCTACTAGAGGCTATCAACAAGGTTAAGAGCATAAAGACTAAGTTTTAAATTATACTGACCCATGGTAGCCAATTTTAGCTAACATCTTTGGTGACCTCCTACAATTGCATGCTTGTTATTCATCTTAGACGAGATGCCTCATGCATCCATTTGGATATGGATTCACCCATCACTCAACTTTAGACCTGATTGGAACCTGGGCCTAATTACAAAATGCCTTAAAACAAGAGAGAACATTGATATACCTCCAAAACACACAACAAGATAAGAACAACACACCAAAACAAGACACTCACACACATGTGATATAAAACACTTAGGGAAAGAAATACATAAGAAAACATACTAAGTATAGATAATCTTAAGGCATATTCAACCTAGATCAAAAGGAAAATTTCTGAAAAGACTTCCTACATGAGATAGAAAATGATGTAGAGTAGGTTGCCTTTTGAACCTAATGTTTGGTGGATTGAAGTTCTTGATTTCCAAATCCTTTGGAATAATCTCAAGTGTGTCCAAAACATTAAAAATGCCTCATATGAAAAAATAATCATCTTGTGGCTCAAGGATAATATTATATTTCTCCTTGATGCTTGAACTAACCTAAAAAATGATTACATCTTGGCTCATAGGGGTAACATCAAATTTAGCTTCTAATGGATCTATGTAATTGTGTGCTTGGTCTTGAATGACCTCTCAAGGACTCTTAAATTAATCTTAAAGGGTAAAAAATCATCTTCAATCTAACCTATAAAATATTTAGACCCTTTGAGAGTCACACATTCATTGCAAATGTCAAAGTACTTATGCCACATATTTTCAACATCCTCTTGACTAGCATCTTAAGGGGATACAACTTGAACCACTATTCACATTTATATTTAGGAGCCATAGGACTGTAAATAACTTTAAAATCCTCCATGATATCATGTTATAGATGCAAATCTACACTCTCAATATTTGATTTTTACTCATTGGAATCCATTTCAAGTTTACTCAAGACTTCACCTTATTCACTTGGGATGTCTTCTACTTCAAGATATGTTATAACTTGATCTTTATCCTTTTCTTTTGTCAAAAATAATTAAGGTTAATTTATTTTATATTTTTTTCCTTACCATATTTATATTCATTTGTATTTATAACCTCTTCATTAAAACTCTCTAGGAAAATTCTTCCGTTTGCTTCTTCTATTGTCAATTTCATTAGTTCCTCCTTGTAACAAGAAAGAAGGTCATCATTCTCAAAAAAAATAATGAAACTCAAGAAAAGATTTTAACTATTACTACAAACTTGAGACATATTTAAATATGTCTAAATACACCTTTACTGTATCTAAATATTCCAATTCATCAATAATATCCAAGATTTGTTACTCTTGGTCATCCAATATCTTTTGGAGAAGACTAACTAGTTGGGAAACTACTATAACTATCCAATTTGAGATTTATTAATGTTTAGGTGTGTTATATCCTTCAAAGTATATTATCACATAATCAATACAACCTACTGCACATTATCTAAATATCTTTTTTTTAAGGAAAGATGACAAATGATTAACTTGTATTCCTTCATCAATTTCACCCTTCTCCTTATCCCTAAAGACTGATTTGCCTTTTCCCTCACCAAGGGAGTGATAATGATGGTATCCTCATCATATTCAATTGAATTATATTCATCATGTTCACTTGAATCATTAGTCTCTTTGCTTGTAACTATAACTATATCTTCTTCATTTTCCTCCCATAGAACAGGTGCTTCCTTAAGAAGGGAGATGGTGGGAGGGCAATGGATATGTTTGCAAGTTGGATTGAGAATTGAGGGAAAACTCTTACAACATGGGACCTTGAGAGTGGTGGAATATTCTAGGAATTCTTAGATAGATATAAAATTAAGTTGTTGTATGGATGTCCTATTATTCTCAACAAGCACTTCATTATTCTTTTGAATGCCTTCTTGGATTGACTTCCATAATGGAAATGTTTGAGGTTCTTGGGGAAGGATGAATGGGGATTGTATAAGAAAATGTTCTTATTTATATTAAATTCCCATATATAGGCATCCTTCATATTAATTATCTCATGAATCAACTAATTTCTTCCAACTTAGAATGTTGAATCTAGGAGTTTACTCTTGATGGTGTGTTACAATTTGAGGGATGGGTGAAGGGCTTGGGAAGCTCGAGAAGTTTCTTAGCTTGGGTTCCTTTATCTTCTGATAATATAGGATGGTGTATATTTTTTTATTCCATTTCCCTTTCTATTATTATTGACCAAAATATATGCTCATTTTCAAACTCAATCTCTCTAACTAGGCATGCTTCAAATTCAAGCCTTATCTTTTCAAAACTCTCTTCAGGCTGATTCAAAGGAGAGTGACTTTACCAAGATTGATTGGGATCATGAGCAGGGGGTATATAGGGTTTATGACAAGCTTTATAAGTTTGGTATGAAGGTTGAAAATCTTGGTAAAGTTTTTGAGGAGAGGAAGGATAGTACACTTGATAGAAAGGCTATTTATATTGATAAATAGAGTCATATAGGGGGTAATTAACGTCATTGTAGGATTGATATGTCTCAACATAGAGATGATATAGATAAATATAGGCCTAATATGGCTCATTATACTCTTGATAAGGATCAAAATAGGGATAATATGGCTCATAAACTTGAGTAAAATTGAATCCACTCTAAACTCAGCCATGAAACTTCATGTGAAATGAAAAATATAAAGATGAATTACTTAAAAGAATACCTAGGCTACTAAGACAAGTTGAATGAACTTAGAATCACCATTGGTGATTGTGTTCATTCCTCCAAGGTTTGTTATATTGAATAATAACACCAATAAATATTTAATGGATGAAAAATGCTTGTCCCATGGGGTGTGCCAAAACTGTTATATCTTAGATTTGCACCCTTTGAGAGGGTGTTTCAATTCCTCTCAATCTAAGCTACACATGGGAAAAATCCTAGGTTGTGGGTGACCTAATTAATAGATTTAAACTATATATAAGGGATAGATACCTTGATACATAACTTAATACTAATCACTAATTTACTAACTTGCAAGGAAAAAGGGAGAAAAAACTATGAACTAAGGAGGTGATACACCAAATTTTATGACCACAACCACTGATTTGCATGTGCACCAAGACCTAAAAGACTACAACAAACATAAACTTATCCTAAAAGGGACATATTACATCAATGATTTGTAAAGAGTTAAGACAATATGAGAGTATAATGGAATATTTTTTCCACTTCTAATCCACATGAAACCCCTGATGACACTCTTCATAACCTATAATAGAGAAACAAATTGTAAGAAGGCAAGAAGAATAGGATAACAAAATAAGGTGAGATAAGTCTAAACTTGATTAGATCAACCATTAAAATCTTCACACTACATAAATACATAAAATGAGGTAAAAATATTCATTTATTGATCAATAGGCATACAAGAAATTAGGTCTATACCATAATCATGGTGGAAGGATCCTTTACAATTCCAAAAATTAGGCATACATATAGGAAAAAAAGGAGTGAGAGAGAGAAGAGAGGTGTTAATAACCAATGATGGTTACTAATCACTCATGGAACTAGTTAAAAATAAGAAAACCTACTAATAAATAGTTATTGATATCTCCTCAACATATGTGTACTTAATTTGATAATGACTTAATCAAGGTGGCGTAGGAGTTTTGTCTTGCTTGATGACTCATCCTTGAGCTCTTGAAACTGTCCCTTATGATGGATTATGAATTAAAAAGTCATATTTTGGCTGAGTTTAGAGTGGATTCAATTTTACTCAATTTGATGAGCCATATTATCCCTATTTTGATCCTTATCAAGAGTATAATGAGCCATATTAGGCCTATAAATTAAAGGAATTCTTAGATAGATATAAAATTAAGTTTTATGGATGTCCTATTATTCTCAACAAGCACTTCATTCTTCTTTTGAATGCCTTCTTGGATTGACTTCCATAATGGAAAGGTTTGAGGTTCTTGGGGAAGGATGAATGGGGATTGTATAAGAAAATGTTCTTATTTATATTCAATTCCCATATATAGGCATCTTTCATATTAATTATCTCATGAATCAACTAATTTCTTCCAACTTAGAATGTTGAATCTAGGAGTTTACTCTTGATGGTGTGTTACAATTTGAGGGATGGGTGAAGGGCTTGGAAATTTCGAGAAGTTTCTTAGCTTGGGTTCCTTTATCTTCTCCTAATATAGGATGGTGTATAAGTTTTGTAGTCCATTTCCCTTTCTATTATTATTGACCAAAATATATGCTCATTTTCAAACTCAATCTCTCTAACTAGGCATGCTTCAAATTCAAGCCTTATCTTTTGAAAACTCTCTTCAGGCAGATTAAAAGGAGAGTGACTTTGCCAAGATTGATTGGGATCATGAGCAGGGGGTATATAGGGTTTATGACAAGCTATATAAGATTGGTATGAAGGTTGAAAATCTTGGTAAATTTTTTGAGGAGGAGAGGAAGGATAGTACACTTGATAGAAAGGCTATTTATATTGATAAATATAGTCATATAGGGGGTAATTAACGTCATTGTAGGATTGATATGTCTCAACATAGAGATGATATAGATAAATATAGGCCTAATATGGCTCATTATACTCTTGATAAGGATCAAAATAGGGATAATATGGCTCATAAACTTGAGTAAAATTGAATCCACTCTAAACTCAGCCATGAAACTTCATGTGAAATGAAAAATATAAAGATGAATTACTTAAAAGAATACCTAGGCTACTAAGACAAGTTGAATGAACTTAGAATCACCATTGGTGATTGTGTTCATTCCTCCAAGGTTTGTTATATTGAATAATAACACCAATAAATATTTAATGGATGAAAAATGCTTGTCCCATGGGGTGTGCCAAAACTGTTATATCTTAGATTTGCACCCTTTGAGAGGGTGTTTCAATTCCTCTCAATCTAAGCTACACATGGGAACAATCCTAGGTTGTGGGTGACCTAATTAATAGATTTAAACTATATATAAGGGATAGATACCTTGATACATAACTTAATACTAATCACTAATTTACTAACTTGCAAGGAAAAAGGGAGAAAAAACTATGAACTAAGGAGGTGATACACCAAATTTTATGACCACAACCACTGATTTGCATGTGCACCAAGACCTAAAAGACTACAACAAACATAAACTTATCCTAAAAGGGACATATTACATCAATGATTTGTAAAGAGTTAAGACAATATGAGAGTATAATGGAATATTTTTTCCACTTCTAATCCACATGAAACCCCTGATGACACTCTTCATAACCTATAATAGAGAAACAAATTGTAAGAAGGCAAGAAGAATAGGATAACAAAATAAGGTGAGATAAGTCTAAACTTGATTAGATCAACCATTAAAATCTTCACACTACATAAATACATAAAATGAGGTAAAAATATTCATTTATTGATCAATAGGCATACAAGAAATTAGGTCTATACCATAATCATGGTGGAAGGATCCTTTACAATTCCAAAAATTAGGCATACATATAGGAAAAAAAGGAGTGAGAGAGAGAAGAGAGGTGTTAATAACCAATGATGGTTACTAATCACTCATGGAACTAGTTAAAAATAAGAAAACCTACTAATAAATAGTTATTGATATCTCCTCAACATATGTGTACTTAATTTGATAATGACTTAATCAAGGTGGCGTATGAGTTTTGTCTTGCTTGATGACTCATCCTTGAGCTCTTGAAACTGTCCCTTATGATGGATTATGAATTAAAAAGTCATATTTTGGCTGAGTTTAGAGTGGATTCAATTTTACTCAATTTGATGAGCCATATTATCCCTATTTTGATCCTTATCAAGAGTATAATGAGCCATATTAGGCCTATAAATTAAAGGAATTCTTAGATAGATATAAAATTAAGTTTTATGGATGTCCTATTATTCTCAACAAGCACTTCATTCTTCTTTTGAATGCCTTCTTGGATTGACTTCCATAATGGAAAGGTTTGAGGTTCTTGGGGAAGGATGAATGGGGATTGTATAAGAAAATGTTCTTATTTATATTCAATTCCCATATATAGGCATCTTTCATATTAATTATCTCATGAATCAACTAATTTCTTCCAACTTAGAATGTTGAATCTAGGAGTTTACTCTTGATGGTGTGTTACAATTTGAGGGATGGGTGAAGGGCTTGGAAATTTCGAGAAGTTTCTTAGCTTGGGTTCCTTTATCTTCTCCTAATATAGGATGGTGTATAAGTTTTGTAGTCCATTTCCCTTTCTATTATTATTGACCAAAATATATGCTCATTTTCAAACTCAATCTCTCTAACTAGGCATGCTTCAAATTCAAGCCTTATCTTTTGAAAACTCTCTTCAGGCAGATTAAAAGGAGAGTGACTTTGCCAAGATTGATTGGGATCATGAGCAGGGGGTATATAGGGTTTATGACAAGCTATATAAGATTGGTATGAAGGTTGAAAATCTTGGTAAATTTTTTGAGGAGGAGAGGAAGGATAGTACACTTGATAGAAAGGCTATTTATATTGATAAATAGAGTCATATAGGGGGTAATTAACGTCATTGTAGGATTGATATGTCTCAACATAGAGATGATATAGATAAATATAGGCCTAATATGGCTCATTATACTCTTGATAAGGATCAAAATAGGGATAATATGGCTCATAAACTTGAGTAAAATTGAATCCACTCTAAACTCAGCCATGAAACTTCATGTGAAATGAAAAATATAAAGATGAATTACTTAAAAGAATACCTAGGCTACTAAGACAAGTTGAATGAACTTAGAATCACCATTGGTGATTGTGTTCATTCCTCCAAGGTTTGTTATATTGAATAATAACACCAATAAATATTTAATGGATGAAAAATGCTTGTCCCATGGGGTGTGCCAAAACTGTTATATCTTAGATTTGCACCCTTTGAGAGGGTGTTTCAATTCCTCTCAATCTAAGCTACACATGGGAACAATCCTAGGTTGTGGGTGACCTAATTAATAGATTTAAACTATATATAAGGGATAGATACCTTGATACATAACTTAATACTAATCACTAATTTACTAACTTGCAAGGAAAAAGGGAGAAAAAACTATGAACTAAGGAGGTGATACACCAAATTTTATGACCACAACCACTGATTTGCATGTGCACCAAGACCTAAAAGACTACAACAAACATAAACTTATCCTAAAAGGGACATATTACATCAATGATTTGTAAAGAGTTAAGACAATATGAGAGTATAATGGAATATTTTTTCCACTTCTAATCCACATGAAACCCCTGATGACACTCTTCATAACCTATAATAGAGAAACAAATTGTAAGAAGGCAAGAAGAATAGGATAACAAAATAAGGTGAGATAAGTCTAAACTTGATTAGATCAACCATTAAAATCTTCACACTACATAAATACATAAAATGAGGTAAAAATATTCATTTATTGATCAATAGGCATACAAGAAATTAGGTCTATACCATAATCATGGTGGAAGGATCCTTTACAATTCCAAAAATTAGGCATACATATAGGAAAAAAAGGAGTGAGAGAGAGAAGAGAGGTGTTAATAACCAATGATGGTTACTAATCACTCATGGAACTAGTTAAAAATAAGAAAACCTACTAATAAATAGTTATTGATATCTCCTCAACATATGTGTACTTAATTTGATAATGACTTAATCAAGGTGGCGTAGGAGTTTTGTCTTGCTTGATGACTCATCCTTGAGCTCTTGAAACTGTCCCTTATGATGGATTATGAATTAAAAAGTCATATTTTGGCTGAGTTTAGAGTGGATTCAATTTTACTCAATTTGATGAGCCATATTATCCCTATTTTGATCCTTATCAAGAGTATAATGAGCCATATTAGGCCTATAAATTAAAGGAATTCTTAGATAGATATAAAATTAAGTTTTATGGATGTCCTATTATTCTCAACAAGCACTTCATTCTTCTTTTGAATGCCTTCTTGGATTGACTTCCATAATGGAAAGGTTTGAGGTTCTTGGGGAAGGATGAATGGGGATTGTATAAGAAAATGTTCTTATTTATATTCAATTCCCATATATAGGCATCTTTCATATTAATTATCTCATGAATCAACTAATTTCTTCCAACTTAGAATGTTGAATCTAGGAGTTTACTCTTGATGGTGTGTTACAATTTGAGGGATGGGTGAAGGGCTTGGAAATTTCGAGAAGTTTCTTAGCTTGGGTTCCTTTATCTTCTCCTAATATAGGATGGTGTATAAGTTTTGTAGTCCATTTCCCTTTCTATTATTATTGACCAAAATATATGCTCATTTTCAAACTCAATCTCTCTAACTAGGCATGCTTCAAATTCAAGCCTTATCTTTTGAAAACTCTCTTCAGGCAGATTAAAAGGAGAGTGACTTTGCCAAGATTGATTGGGATCATGAGCAGGGGGTATATAGGGTTTATGACAAGCTATATAAGATTGGTATGAAGGTTGAAAATCTTGGTAAATTTTTTGAGGAGGAGAGGAAGGATAGTACACTTGATAGAAAGGCTATTTATATTGATAAATATAGTCATATAGGGGGTAATTAACGTCATTGTAGGATTGATATGTCTCAACATAGAGATGATATAGATAAATATAGGCCTAATATGGCTCATTATACTCTTGATAAGGATCAAAATAGGGATAATATGGCTCATAAACTTGAGTAAAATTGAATCCACTCTAAACTCAGCCATGAAACTTCATGTGAAATGAAAAATATAAAGATGAATTACTTAAAAGAATACCTAGGCTACTAAGACAAGTTGAATGAACTTAGAATCACCATTGGTGATTGTGTTCATTCCTCCAAGGTTTGTTATATTGAATAATAACACCAATAAATATTTAATGGATGAAAAATGCTTGTCCCATGGGGTGTGCCAAAACTGTTATATCTTAGATTTGCACCCTTTGAGAGGGTGTTTCAATTCCTCTCAATCTAAGCTACACATGGGAACAATCCTAGGTTGTGGGTGACCTAATTAATAGATTTAAACTATATATAAGGGATAGATACCTTGATACATAACTTAATACTAATCACTAATTTACTAACTTGCAAGGAAAAAGGGAGAAAAAACTATGAACTAAGGAGGTGATACACCAAATTTTATGACCACAACCACTGATTTGCATGTGCACCAAGACCTAAAAGACTACAACAAACATAAACTTATCCTAAAAGGGACATATTACATCAATGATTTGTAAAGAGTTAAGACAATATGAGAGTATAATGGAATATTTTTTCCACTTCTAATCCACATGAAACCCCTGATGACACTCTTCATAACCTATAATAGAGAAACAAATTGTAAGAAGGCAAGAAGAATAGGATAACAAAATAAGGTGAGATAAGTCTAAACTTGATTAGATCAACCATTAAAATCTTCACACTACATAAATACATAAAATGAGGTAAAAATATTCATTTATTGATCAATAGGCATACAAGAAATTAGGTCTATACCATAATCATGGTGGAAGGATCCTTTACAATTCCAAAAATTAGGCATACATATAGGAAAAAAAGGAGTGAGAGAGAGAAGAGAGGTGTTAATAACCAATGATGGTTACTAATCACTCATGGAACTAGTTAAAAATAAGAAAACCTACTAATAAATAGTTATTGATATCTCCTCAACATATGTGTACTTAATTTGATAATGACTTAATCAAGGTGGCGTATGAGTTTTGTCTTGCTTGATGACTCATCCTTGAGCTCTTGAAACTGTCCCTTATGATGGATTATGAATTAAAAAGTCATATTTTGGCTGAGTTTAGAGTGGATTCAATTTTACTCAATTTGATGAGCCATATTATCCCTATTTTGATCCTTATCAAGAGTATAATGAGCCATATTAGGCCTATAAATTAAAGGAATTCTTAGATAGATATAAAATTAAGTTTTATGGATGTCCTATTATTCTCAACAAGCACTTCATTCTTCTTTTGAATGCCTTCTTGGATTGACTTCCATAATGGAAAGGTTTGAGGTTCTTGGGGAAGGATGAATGGGGATTGTATAAGAAAATGTTCTTATTTATATTCAATTCCCATATATAGGCATCTTTCATATTAATTATCTCATGAATCAACTAATTTCTTCCAACTTAGAATGTTGAATCTAGGAGTTTACTCTTGATGGTGTGTTACAATTTGAGGGATGGGTGAAGGGCTTGGAAATTTCGAGAAGTTTCTTAGCTTGGGTTCCTTTATCTTCTCCTAATATAGGATGGTGTATAAGTTTTGTAGTCCATTTCCCTTTCTATTATTATTGACCAAAATATATGCTCATTTTCAAACTCAATCTCTCTAACTAGGCATGCTTCAAATTCAAGCCTTATCTTTTGAAAACTCTCTTCAGGCAGATTAAAAGGAGAGTGACTTTGCCAAGATTGATTGGGATCATGAGCAGGGGGTATATAGGGTTTATGACAAGCTATATAAGATTGGTATGAAGGTTGAAAATCTTGGTAAATTTTTTGAGGAGGAGAGGAAGGATAGTACACTTGATAGAAAGGCTATTTATATTGATAAATAGAGTCATATAGGGGGTAATTAACGTCATTGTAGGATTGATATGTCTCAACATAGAGATGATATAGATAAATATAGGCCTAATATGGCTCATTATACTCTTGATAAGGATCAAAATAGGGATAATATGGCTCATAAACTTGAGTAAAATTGAATCCACTCTAAACTCAGCCATGAAACTTCATGTGAAATGAAAAATATAAAGATGAATTACTTAAAAGAATACCTAGGCTACTAAGACAAGTTGAATGAACTTAGAATCACCATTGGTGATTGTGTTCATTCCTCCAAGGTTTGTTATATTGAATAATAACACCAATAAATATTTAATGGATGAAAAATGCTTGTCCCATGGGGTGTGCCAAAACTGTTATATCTTAGATTTGCACCCTTTGAGAGGGTGTTTCAATTCCTCTCAATCTAAGCTACACATGGGAACAATCCTAGGTTGTGGGTGACCTAATTAATAGATTTAAACTATATATAAGGGATAGATACCTTGATACATAACTTAATACTAATCACTAATTTACTAACTTGCAAGGAAAAAGGGAGAAAAAACTATGAACTAAGGAGGTGATACACAAAATTTTATGACCACAACCACTGATTTGCATGTGCACCAAGACCTAAAAGACTACAACAAACATAAACTTATCCTAAAAGGGACATATTACATCAATGATTTGTAAAGAGTTAAGACAATATGAGAGTATAATGGAATATTTTTTCCACTTCTAATCCACATGAAACCCCTGATGACACTCTTCATAACCTATAATAGAGAAACAAATTGTAAGAAGGCAAGAAGAATAGGATAACAAAATAAGGTGAGATAAGTCTAAACTTGATTAGATCAACCATTAAAATCTTCACACTACATAAATACATAAAATGAGGTAAAAATATTCATTTATTGATCAATAGGCATACAAGAAATTAGGTCTATACCATAATCATGGTGGAAGGATCCTTTACAATTCCAAAAATTAGGCATACATATAGGAAAAAAAGGAGTGAGAGAGAGAAGAGAGGTGTTAATAACCAATGATGGTTACTAATCACTCATGGAACTAGTTAAAAATAAGAAAACCTACTAATAAATAGTTATTGATATCTCCTCAACATATGTGTACTTAATTTGATAATGACTTAATCAAGGTGGCGTATGAGTTTTGTCTTGCTTGATGACTCATCCTTGAGCTCTTGAAACTGTCCCTTATGATGGATTATGAATTAAAAAGTCATATTTTGGCTGAGTTTAGAGTGGATTCAATTTTACTCAATTTGATGAGCCATATTATCCCTATTTTGATCCTTATCAAGAGTATAATGAGCCATATTAGGCCTATAAATTAAAGGAATTCTTAGATAGATATAAAATTAAGTTTTATGGATGTCCTATTATTCTCAACAAGCACTTCATTCTTCTTTTGAATGCCTTCTTGGATTGACTTCCATAATGGAAAGGTTTGAGGTTCTTGGGGAAGGATGAATGGGGATTGTATAAGAAAATGTTCTTATTTATATTCAATTCCCATATATAGGCATCTTTCATATTAATTATCTCATGAATCAACTAATTTCTTCCAACTTAGAATGTTGAATCTAGGAGTTTACTCTTGATGGTGTGTTACAATTTGAGGGATGGGTGAAGGGCTTGGAAATTTCGAGAAGTTTCTTAGCTTGGGTTCCTTTATCTTCTCCTAATATAGGATGGTGTATAAGTTTTGTAGTCCATTTCCCTTTCTATTATTATTGACCAAAATATATGCTCATTTTCAAACTCAATCTCTCTAACTAGGCATGCTTCAAATTCAAGCCTTATCTTTTGAAAACTCTCTTCAGGCAGATTAAAAGGAGAGTGACTTTGCCAAGATTGATTGGGATCATGAGCAGGGGGTATATAGGGTTTATGACAAGCTATATAAGATTGGTATGAAGGTTGAAAATCTTGGTAAATTTTTTGAGGAGGAGAGGAAGGATAGTACACTTGATAGAAAGGCTATTTATATTGATAAATAGAGTCATATAGGGGGTAATTAACGTCATTGTAGGATTGATATGTCTCAACATAGAGATGATATAGATAAATATAGGCCTAATATGGCTCATTATACTCTTGATAAGGATCAAAATAGGGATAATATGGCTCATAAACTTGAGTAAAATTGAATCCACTCTAAACTCAGCCATGAAACTTCATGTGAAATGAAAAATATAAAGATGAATTACTTAAAAGAATACCTAGGCTACTAAGACAAGTTGAATGAACTTAGAATCACCATTGGTGATTGTGTTCATTCCTCCAAGGTTTGTTATATTGAATAATAACACCAATAAATATTTAATGGATGAAAAATGCTTGTCCCATGGGGTGTGCCAAAACTGTTATATCTTAGATTTGCACCCTTTGAGAGGGTGTTTCAATTCCTCTCAATCTAAGCTACACATGGGAACAATCCTAGGTTGTGGGTGACCTAATTAATAGATTTAAACTATATATAAGGGATAGATACCTTGATACATAACTTAATACTAATCACTAATTTACTAACTTGCAAGGAAAAAGGGAGAAAAAACTATGAACTAAGGAGGTGATACACCAAATTTTATGACCACAACCACTGATTTGCATGTGCACCAAGACCTAAAAGACTACAACAAACATAAACTTATCCTAAAAGGGACATATTACATCAATGATTTGTAAAGAGTTAAGACAATATGAGAGTATAATGGAATATTTTTTCCACTTCTAATCCACATGAAACCCCTGATGACACTCTTCATAACCTATAATAGAGAAACAAATTGTAAGAAGGCAAGAAGAATAGGATAACAAAATAAGGTGAGATAAGTCTAAACTTGATTAGATCAACCATTAAAATCTTCACACTACATAAATACATAAAATGAGGTAAAAATATTCATTTATTGATCAATAGGCATACAAGAAATTAGGTCTATACCATAATCATGGTGGAAGGATCCTTTACAATTCCAAAAATTAGGCATACATATAGGAAAAAAAGGAGTGAGAGAGAGAAGAGAGGTGTTAATAACCAATGATGGTTACTAATCACTCATGGAACTAGTTAAAAATAAGAAAACCTACTAATAAATAGTTATTGATATCTCCTCAACATATGTGTACTTAATTTGATAATGACTTAATCAAGGTGGCGTAGGAGTTTTGTCTTGCTTGATGACTCATCCTTGAGCTCTTGAAACTGTCCCTTATGATGGATTATGAATTAAAAAGTCATATTTTGGCTGAGTTTAGAGTGGATTCAATTTTACTCAATTTGATGAGCCATATTATCCCTATTTTGATCCTTATCAAGAGTATAATGAGCCATATTAGGCCTATAAATTAAAGGAATTCTTAGATAGATATAAAATTAAGTTTTATGGATGTCCTATTATTCTCAACAAGCACTTCATTCTTCTTTTGAATGCCTTCTTGGATTGACTTCCATAATGGAAAGGTTTGAGGTTCTTGGGGAAGGATGAATGGGGATTGTATAAGAAAATGTTCTTATTTATATTCAATTCCCATATATAGGCATCTTTCATATTAATTATCTCATGAATCAACTAATTTCTTCCAACTTAGAATGTTGAATCTAGGAGTTTACTCTTGATGGTGTGTTACAATTTGAGGGATGGGTGAAGGGCTTGGAAATTTCGAGAAGTTTCTTAGCTTGGGTTCCTTTATCTTCTCCTAATATAGGATGGTGTATAAGTTTTGTAGTCCATTTCCCTTTCTATTATTATTGACCAAAATATATGCTCATTTTCAAACTCAATCTCTCTAACTAGGCATGCTTCAAATTCAAGCCTTATCTTTTGAAAACTCTCTTCAGGCAGATTAAAAGGAGAGTGACTTTGCCAAGATTGATTGGGATCATGAGCAGGGGGTATATAGGGTTTATGACAAGCTATATAAGATTGGTATGAAGGTTGAAAATCTTGGTAAATTTTTTGAGGAGGAGAGGAAGGATAGTACACTTGATAGAAAGGCTATTTATATTGATAAATAGAGTCATATAGGGGGTAATTAACATTATCATAGGATTGATATGTCTCAAGATAGGGATAATATAGATCAATATAGGCCTAATATGGCTCATCAACTTGAGTAAAATTGAGTCCACTCTAAACTCATCCATGAAATTTCATGTGAAATGAAAAATATAAAGATGAATTACTTGAAAGAATACCTAGGCTACTAAGACAAGTTGAATGAACTTAGAATCACCATTGGTGATTGTGTTCATGCCTCCAAGGTTTGGTATATTGAATAATAACACCAATAAATATTTAATGGATGAAAAATGCTTGTCCCATGGGGTGTGCTAGAACTGTTATATCTTAGATTTGCACCCTTTGAGAGGGTGTTTCAATTCCTCTCAATCTAAGCTACACATGGGACCAATCCTAGGTTATGGGCGACCTAATTAATGGATTTAAACTATAGATAAGGGATAGATACCATGATACATAACTTAATAATAATCACTAATATACTAACTTGCAAGGAAAAAGGGAGAAAAAACTATGAACTAAGGAGGTGATACACCAAATTTTATGACCACAACCATTGATTTGGATGTGCACCAAGACTTACAAGACTACAACAAACATAAAATTATCCTAAAAGGGACATATTACATCAATGATTTGTAAAGAGTTAAGATAATATGAGAGTATAATGGAATATTTTTTCCACTTCTAATCCACATGAAACCCCTGATGACACTCTTCATAACCTATAATAGAGAAACAAATTGTAAGAAGGCAAGAAGAATAGGATAACAAAATAAGGTGAGCTATGTCTACACTTGATTATATCAACCATTAAAATCTTCACACTACATAAATACATAGAATGAGGTAAAAATAGTCATTTATTGATCAATAGGCATATAAGAAATTAGGTCTATACCATAATCATGGTGGAAGGATCCTTTACAATTCCAAAAATCAGGCATACATATAGGAAAAAAAGGAGTGAGAGAGAGAAGAGAGGTGTTAATAACCAATGATGGTTACTAATCACTCATGGAACTAGTTAAAAATAAGAAAACCTACTAATAAATAGTCATTAATATCTCCTCAACATCTGTGCACTTAATTTGATGATGACTTAATCAAGGTGGCGTAAGAGTTTTGTCTTGCTTGATGACTCATCCTTGAGCTCTTGAAACTATCCCTTATGATTGATTATGAATTAAAAAGTCATATTATCAATTATAATAATTTATAATGAGGAAAAATCAAAATTAGGTCAGGGTTTGATAAATGATAAAGGGTGAGTCATGAGATGGGTGACACAAAAAGGGTTGGGCATTTGAAACACAAATTTATGCATAAAATGTGACTAAGTGTGATAGTCAAGATCGTATAAAGACTAAAGTTACCAATGTTGATAAAGATAAGGTTGGGTTTTAGGGAGACATATGATAGGGTAACCATTCCATAGTATTGGTCATAACTGATCGGATCAATCCTATCAAGTCATCTAGATAGGGTTACCATTCTTCATAGGTATCTAGGGTAAGAAGTATTCTTGTAAAATAACACAAATGGTCTAGTCATGCATGAGGTGGTGTGAATTAAAAAAGTTTAACATGGCAAGGTTGGTCAGTGTATTCAAAATGATCAAGGTAAGGTCATCACAAAACATGTGAAAGTCTAGGTCAAAAATGACCAACGTCGAGGTGGACATATTTTAAAAGGTTGAAGGTTAATTCTTGATAGGTCAAGTTTGGGATGGGTGGAGATTAGGTTGATATCCTCAAAATTTTAGCACCAAGGTGGGGTGCTCTAAAATTTTGAAAAATGTGGGGGACCTTGAGTGTCAATGGTTAGGGCTTTCCCTAGAGTTGATTGTTGATGGTCAGAGCTTTCCCTAGAGTCGATTGTTGAAGGTCACCCTGACCATCGATAGTCAGGATAAAAACCTAAAAGTCAAAAGATCAAAAGTAAAATAAAAATTCATTTTTACCTTTTGACTTTTGGTTTTTGCACTTTGGGTGTTTTATGCATTTTATCATTTATGTTTTGAGCTTTCTGAGTTAGAGGTAATTGATTGGGTGATCAATTATGTGGGGTTGACGAAGAGTTGTTTTAATAGAGTGTGGTGAAGGACATGTCCAGGCAGTGGTATGAGGAATTTGACCACATTAGTGATAAAAAAAATGAGGTAGGTTATGTCTTAAATTTGATAGGATAGTGTAATTTGTTTGATTTAGAAGTTACATATGAATGGATATAAATAATTAGTTACGGTTAAAAACTAGTTATGGGGAATATGATGCTCTAGTTTTAATTTTTAGGGTTTTATTGATCATAGGTAAATGAGTGGATGAAAGTGATAGGGGAAAGGTGTGTTGGGTATATATTGAGATGGAAATAGGGTTAGATAGAGGAATTATGGATTTTAGGTGTTTTTGTAAAGGTTTTGAGAGGTTTAGGGTTCAAGTTACACTGTTGATGATCACACACAGTGATCATCAGTGGTTTAACTCAACTAACGATAGTCGAGCATTAGGGGTAAAAGAGGCTTGAAGGACCATCAATAGTTCCATGAACCATCGATGGCTGAAGGATTTGTGAAAGGTGAGGTAAAAAGTGATGTGTAAACTTTTTAAATTTGTGAAAGGGTTGGATGTTTAAAGGGGTGGTTAAATGTTGTTAAAGTTTTGAAAATTCAAAGTGTTAAAAGGTTTTATTTTATAAAAGGATAAAGTGGATGAAGTTGTTAAAAGGTTTGAATGCATGGAAAGTGTTAGAGGTGGAAGGTTTTGTTAAAGTGTTTTAAGTATGAGAAGGTTGTTATTGTTTAAAAGTTTGATAGTTGGGAAAATTTGGAAATGTCAAAATGTTTAAAATGTAGGTTGAAATGTTCAGGAAAATGTTTGAAAATAGGTTAAATGGGTGGTTTGGAAAGTGAGTAAAGCATGGGAAAATATGTTTATAATGAAGGAAGGTTAAGGTTGAAATGTTTAGCTAAGTATGGTGAATGTTGTTATAGCGAATAGAAGTGATTAGGTATTTTAAAGTGGCATGCTAGGTGTAGGTTGATACTTAGGTCTAATCATGCATGCTAATTTTATTATTTTGTAGGACTATGACCAGATTCAAATGAGGCATCGAGTCCCTAATATTTTTTTTGATTTATGTGATGGGATGATGGAAAATTAGTGGAGACACATGGAGGAGGTTGGCATAGGGGCCATGAGACATTACCAACACCTATTATGGGATGTGTCTATAATCATGGCCCTCATCAAGAGATGGGATCCAACCATGAACACATTTGTGTTATTAATGAGAGAGATGATAATCCTCCTAGATGATATTAAATGGATTACATGGATACCCATTTGAGGAGATCTGATTTACCATATAGAGAGTGATGAGAGAGACTACTTCATGGACTTGATATACAAAGCAGATCAGGTTTAGGCTAGATATCATGTAGGTGGTGTTTGTTATGGGCCACTATATTAGAGGGATCCTAAGGACCAATGTTTATTGACTATGATGATGATGGGGGTATTTTGCTTCATGGTGTCAAATTTGAGTAGTGGTTGATTCTTGTGTCTAGTTTTAGGAGTACTAGTGGAGATGCTATTGGGGAGGACTATATTTGGTTAGGTCCTAGTGTTATTAGTGTAGATTTACAAGTAGATCTGGGCCTTTTGAGCACATAAAAGATATTAGATCAACATTGAGTTTTTGATCCATTGCTAGGTGTATAAGCATATATAAGTATTGAGACCTTTCAGGGTACCTTGGGATGGTTATGTATCGATAGACTACAAAGTGGGATTTATGAGATGGATAGGTGATTATGCACTAACAGGGGCCAATGGTGGTGTTAGTGACATAAATTGGTTAAAAGATGCATTGGAGGGATTGGTGGTGGGTAATATAGTGTGGAGGTTATATGTGAGCTAGCTAAGGTGGGTAGGTTATAGCTTTCACACTTTATCACTTCAAAATTGGCATTAGATTTATGGGAAGTGGGATGGAGCGATTGAGCTTATCCCATTTGATCAAGCATAGAGATAATTTGGTCTGGTATAAGGGATCCCACTATATTTTCTATGATACAAGAATTACTCCCATAGCCATAACCACAAGATGTTATGTTAAACCATGAGGAACTACCAATGAGAGCTACTATAGATGATGAAAGGATTGCAGATGGTTATGCAACATGGTACCAAGCTTGATATGCAATGCCTAATTTTAGATGGGGTGATGGGGGTAGTAACCCATAGATGTGGATATTATTAGGGCACTAACATAGGATGGATAGGTGGTAGTGGCATTAGTAGTGGCACATGCCTAGATTACTAGATTATAAGGATAGGTGACCACTTTATAGGGTCAGATCATCACCTTGACTGGATAGTGAGATTAGACAAGGATCTCTCTTGGGTTAGTGACATAAGAGAGACATTCACTAAGACAGAGGGTAAGAGTGGATGTAACAATAGTAGGAGGATCACCTGACATATTTATAAGGACATGGTACTTATCCACCATTAAGGAGCTAAGATATTATGAGGTGATAGAGCTTGTAAAATTGCCATTGGAGATGAGATATGGAGAGTACAAGGCTAGCTTTGTAGGGGGTCAATCTATAGCTACTCTAGGATATCAGGCCTTGACAGTGGGGAAGGTAGGGATACTAGGGGGGCCACCACTAGATGATAGTGAAGGTGTAGGTACATGTGTAGGTATAGATGGAACCAGTGGGAGTGGTGAACTAGGGGCTTGATAGATGAGATCATATGATGTATATGTTTTTTCTTTTGATACCAACCCACGTACTGATAAAGTGAGATATATATGAGCAAGAGAGACATGGATACATTATGACATGTATTTCCTTATTGATGTATATGATGATTATATGTTGATTATATTGATGATATCTGATTATATTGATGACATGTTGATAATTGATTGTATTGATGACATAATGATTATGTTATGATGTTTATGATGTTTAATGATTATGTATTGACGTATTATGATAATGATGATGATATGAGGACTTTTTCTCATGAGAGGATATGTAGATTTATTTTTTTTGTTCATGTTTTATTCATGTGATGGATATTATGTATTATGATGATGGATGTACTTATGATTATGATGTTTTGATGAAATTTTTTATAAGTGATGACATGAGCTTAGGTATGTATGATTTTAGATATGTGATGATTGATTTGATTATGCTATGAGAGATGTTGCTTGTAGATGTATATGCTTTGTTCATTGGATGGATATTATATATATATATATATATATATATATATATATATATATATATATATGATCAAAGATGGATTTTGAGTTTGTTCATAGAATGATGTTATTCATGATGTGATTATGGATATGAGATAGATGATTTTATGTATATACGATCATGGTGACTTTATGTTTTAGATAGATTATTCAATGTATAGATGTTGATAGTAAAGAGAATGATGACATTATTTATAGATATGACATGTTTATTATTTAATATTTATGATGTGGCTTAGGGATAATTGCTTATGCTATATATTGGAAATGGTAGATGACATGGTTTATCGACACGATGTGATTTAAAGATAGGATTATGTATATGTGGATTATAGTTAGCTCATGAGTTTGATATTTATGATGAGTATGATGTGTTTTTTAAGGTTTATGAATGGTAGGATGCTCATGCACCATTATTTATGAGATGAGATGTGTATATATGAGGATATGTGAAACAAAAAATATGTTTTGTCTTCTATTTTGATAGGTATAGATTATGGATGACAAGATGAAGGAATTAAAATGTGTTTTATGATTAGATGTTTGAATTTGATATGTTGATAGTTTTAGGTGATGTTTTGTGTACATATGAGGGATGATGTGTTTGTTCATGATGATAGATAGGATGGTTTTGATTGTTTATTTTGATGATGTGGTTTATGATACGTTTGATGTTTGGGTGCATAGATGGGATATGGATCATAATGTTCTGAGTCATATGGATTAGTGTTGTGATAAAAATGATGTTTTGAATATTTGGATATGATATGTGATATTGGGATATAATGAAAACACATAAAGTTGTTATAGGTAACAAACTAAATGTTGGAAAAAGATAAAAGAATCATGAGACACATGTCTTTATGAACTAATAATAAGAAGGTAAGAAAGGCATGATGTGTTCATTGGTAAGGATCTAACAAATTTGAAGTTGGATTGGCTTAATGAAAATAAGCCTTTAAAACACTTTGCATTAGCATGATTTGAGTGAAAATATGATAGATTGATCACTTTGTCTCAAGTAAGCTCAGAATCCCTTGATTTTTAGAGGGTATAAAGGGGAAAGTAGGTGATAATTAATTTGAAGGGAAATGGGTGATATAGTAACCTGATGTGGGTTAGTTTACCCCTTCTATAGGTGACCTAAGAACTATAATAGACAAGTCCATGTCTTACTACAAAGTGTAGACTAATCGATGCGGGAAGTTTACTAAATATATATAAAAGAGCCAATTGTGGCCCTTTTAGGATAACTCACTTTGATTTTGATATAGGTCCCCCCTTTTTAATTTTTTATTGTTTTTGATAAAAGGG
The DNA here is from genome assembly GCA_037957365.1 of Torreya grandis. Classification (NCBI taxonomy): domain Eukaryota; kingdom Viridiplantae; phylum Streptophyta; class Pinopsida; order Cupressales; family Taxaceae; genus Torreya; species Torreya grandis. The sequence goes on along the minus strand of JARHVA010001071.1, from coordinate 1,860,859 downwards.
GTGAAACTTATCTATGTGGGAAGCTTCAAATGATTACTTTGACAAATACGTCTTAGCCATCCTTCAAAGGAGTGGTATAAGTTTGGATTTGTTTTATGTTGTAGCTGTCCTTCAAAGGAGCAATCTATCTTTTAAGCAATATTTAGTTGTTGGGCAATTGTCCTTCAAGGGAGTGGTATGTAATGCTAGAGATATGAACCCAAGTGATATTTTGGTATCCCAATTTGATTTTAAATGCTAGGTTGAGACATGGACAAGTCTATTTAGGTTTAGAGGTATACCTTTATGGAGAAAAGACTTTAAGCACAAAAGGTTGATGATAGATGAGGGAAAGTGGTTTAAGAGACAACTGACCATGGGATTCCATCTGATTAGAGACAAAAAGTATCCATAAGAACCATGCCATGGGTAGATCCATGGTATCCATAATTAGGATTAGGCTATAACTATGATGAATAATCACATGGTTTTATGTTATAATCAAATTATCCTCAAGAGGAATAAGGTAAAGGTATAAGGAAAGTGAAAATTTTGTAAACCAAGGGATGAGATTAAGTTAGACAAAAGGTGAATGTGATCCTTCTTTAATAATATAAAGGACATAGATGTGAAGCATGGAGAGGCTTAGGTTCTAGATTGCCTTTGAGAGAGGATAAATGATAAGCTCTCGATCCATACTTATGGGTTATGATGTAGGGTCCAAGTTAATTAAAAGCTAATTTGCCCCTTTTGATTTTCTCTATATTAGTTACATGTTGATTTTACTTAAGGATGAGGTCTATGATATTTAATTCTTTCTCTTTCAGGTATTTGTTGTATGCATGCTTGATTCATTCTTGATAGACACGAAGATGATTAAGTGCCATGAGGTGATGTTCATCAAGAAGTTTAAGACGTGTGAGGCATTCTTGACAATAATGAATCTCAAAAAGGATTTAGTGTAAATATATTCAAAGAGAAGGAATCTAGACTTTGAGAGGTAATACTACCTCTATTCCAAAGATGAGAGAGAAAAGGGTAGCACCTGTATAGGTTTGAATGCTAGTGAGCTAGGCCCATAAATCAAAAGGGATATGCAGATGCCAATCTTGACTAAAAACACTGATGACTTTGTTTAACATTTTGGTGAGGGTTTTGTTAGAGGTTTTTTCCTATCCATCTTCTTGTGGATGATAGGGCAAGGAAAAGCTTAAATTGATGATAAAATCATTAAAAAGACCTTATATTTTCTTATTTTTGAAAGATTTACCATTATCAGTGATGATCTTATGAGGAACACCAAAGTGGTAGATGATATGGTGATTGATGAAATTGATAATCTTTTTGACTTTGGCTAAGATAAGAGGGATGGATTCTACCCATTTGGTGAAATATTAAATGGTGGTAATGATAGATTGATGTCATTGTGAAGAATGAGGGTTGATTTCCACATTTAGATTGAGACCCCATTATGATAAGGGCCAATATTATTTTGATACTTGATGGCTATTAGCCGATGCATGATGCAAGTTAGCATGTTGTTGACATTTGACACACTTCTTTACATAATCAAAAAAATATTGATTGAAGGTGAGACAATAACAGCCAAGGTGAAGCATACATTTAGTGACAACTAGACCATTAAAGTGTGCCCCATATATTCCATCATGTGCTTCTTTGATAGCATGGGAGGCCTCATGATTACATAGACAATGGAGAAGGAGGACATCAAAGCCATTTTTATAAAAGATTCCCACTATTATGGTGTAATGAGAGGTACTTTAAATAAAGGCTCTTAGATCATTCCTTAATAGGTTAGGAGAAATAATGCCAAGGTTAAGGTAGTTAAAAGTTTGGTCATATCAAATGTCAGAAGGAGATACTTCTAGACTACAAATGGTAGGGAGGTCAGAATTGATATATGAAGGTGTGATAAAATGATGGATGGTGATAAATAATTTAGATTCAATATGTTGAGATGGAATTTGGGAAGCTAGGGAAGCCATCATGTTCACAAACTTTTTGTTAGATCATGGAACTAACTAGATAAGGTAATGATTGAATGATGTTAAGAGTATATCTATGAGTTATTTGTACTTCAATAGGACATCATTTTTACATTGATAGGATCTATTAACCTAGTTGATGATAAGCTAGGAGGTGCCAAGGATATGAATTGTTTTAACTCCTAAAGCTAGAGTGGTTTGGAGACCTATGGCTAGTGCTTCGTACTCAGCCACATTGTTGATGCATTCAAAGTCAAGTTTCAAAGAAAGGGGAAGAGGTTCATCATTAAGGGGAATGAGAATGAATTTAGAACCTCCACCATATTGGCATTTGGAGCCACTAAAAAACATGGTCATTTGATAGGTGGGTTCCTCCTAAGAATGAGTTGTAATAGATTCATCTAGAAATGCCAAAAAAAGTGGTTGATTGTCTGGTATAAGAACTTTGGCCAATTGACAAGTGATGACTTGTCATTTAATGGACTTTTACTGAAGGAACTCAAGATAAAACTCAACTAGAAGCATGAGCCACTTAGCTATATGATAGTTTTGGTATGGTTTAGAGTGCATGTACCTGAGCAAGTCATTGTTAATGATGACATAGGTTTTATGATTAAGAAGGTAGTGATGGATTTTGGAGGCCATAAAGACTAAGTTGAGGCAAAGTTTATCAAGATGAGTATACCCAGTCTTATATTCTATAATTTTGTGATTAATGTAGTAGATAACTTATTTTTTGTTATGTTCATCATGGTGAGTGAGCATTGCCCCTAGATAATGGTTAGTGATGGATATATAAAGGTAGAAGGGTTGGTCTTCCCTAGGAGGGATGAGGATAGGTGGAGAAAAAAAGTACTTATTGAATGAATCAAAGGCTTGTTGATATTCCTTTATCCACTTAAAAGAGATGTCTTTCTTTAGGAGATGGTGAAAGGGTTGACATCTATCTGATAGCTGTGAGATGAACTGATGGATGGATTGAAGTTTCCCCTATAGGGTACGGATTTGATTAAGGTTAGTAGGAGGAGGCATCTCCAAGATTACTCTAACTTTGGTAGGGTCAATTTTGATTCCTTAAAGAGAGATGATAAAACCCAAAAATTTTCCTGATAAGACCCCAAAAATGTATTTCTTAGGGTTGAGCCTAACATGCTAATGGATTAGTCAGTTGAATATGATTTAAAGAATGGTTAGGTGATCTTTAAAATGTTTGGATTTCCTAAGGAGGTCATCCACCTAGTCCTGTATAATTTTATGGATGAGATCATGAAAGATGTAGGTCATGGAGTACTGATAGGTTGATTCAGATTTATTTAGACCAAAAGGCATGACCTTATAATAAAAGGTTCCACATAGAGTGATAAAAGAAGTTTTATGTTGATCTTTGGAGCCAATCAAGATTTGATTATATCTTGAGAAACCATCCATGAGAGAGAACATCTCATAACTAGTTGTAAGATCAATAAGTTGGTCAATGTTTAGAAAAGGAAAGTCATCCTTTGGGCAAGTGAGTTTTAGGTCATAAAATTTGATGCAGAGATGAAGTCCCCCTATGGGCTTAGTGATGGGAACGATGTTAGAAACCCATTTTAGATAGTCGATGGGCTAAATGAAGTCGATAAATAAGAGATGCTAAATTTCTTCTTTGGCAAGAAGGGTTATACAAGGATACATCTTATGAAGCTTTTACTGAACCAGCTCAACCTTATGATAAGTGACAATGTTATGGAGGGAAATAGAAGGGTCAATTTTGGGCTTATCCTAATAGGACCAAGAAAATTCTATGCAATGGTCATGAAGAAAAGAAGGGTAATCTTATTTCTCCATGAAATTTAAAGATTGGCCAATTTTGATGATATAGGGGTTATCTTGAGTACCCAAGTTGACATCAATGGTGGATTTATTTAGCATGGTTTTATTCTCAAGAGGAAGGACTTATGAATATAATAATCCCCTACACTAATGTAGGTGAGAATGGAATCATCATCTTGATGTTGGATGCTATTGATGGTAGGAGAATATCTTTCTATCATTTTAGGATGGATGAGAGGAAGGGTTTTGGTTCAACCATCCTTTTGATAGGTCAGGGGGCCCAAAATAATGGTGTTGATAAAAAAAGTTATAGGGGATGATATCTAAGTCTTTATTCTTTAGGGAACGTGGGGTTGGTGAAGATGGGATATCCTCATCGATGGTGGTGATGGGTTTTGGTGAGGTGGGTTATTTTGGTGGTATGAACCCAAGGCTGAATAAGTCATGAGGTTTTTGGGTTTTTATTATGGGTAGCTCATGAGGTCTCTATTCATAAAGGCCAAGGCCAAACCCCTTCCAAGCACACTTTTAAATGTAAGCTTTGGTAAAGGTTGGTTTATTGAGATAATAAAAGTTGGAGGTGACTAGTTGGATGGACAAGGTAGTGGTGGGAGTGAAAAGTGGTTGATCAAGCCCCCCATAGATGAATTTTTATTATTATTGGGGAGCCTAAAAGGGATGATGGTTTCGATGTTGGGATCATAGGAAGGGTCATGCTTGAGGTTCTCATACTCTTGAGGTGTAGGAAAATAATCCAAGGCTAAAAGATGATACTCCCCAAGTGAGAGAAATTGGAATGTGGATTCCAAGGGGTCCTTTACAAGGATCTGGGAAGAAGGGATACATGAGCTAGTTCAAGCTTCATCATTGTTGTGGGTGGGAGTGTTGATGGTTTTAGTTGGCATTGAGGTAGTGTTATTAGTAGTTGATTTTGAGGTGTATGAAGGATGAATAAGAACATAATTAGGCTAATATGTCATATTTCAAGAGGAAAAAGGACCAGGGTCAAATTTGATGGTAATAACTTGTGCTTCATGTTCAAATTTGACACATCGATATAAGGTAGAAGGGAAACAAATCATGGAATGGATCCAAGGGTATCTGAGTAATACATTGTATTGGAAATCACCTTCTATAACATAAATAGTTTAAGAATGGTGCAAGGTCCCAAGCAGATATGGAGGACCACTATCCCCAAGGTAGTGGCCATGGTATCATTAAAGGAGTGAAGGACCGTTGTGCTTTTTGACATGATGTTCTTGGGCAGCTAAAGTTGGTCATAAGTGTGTGAGGAGATAATGTTGATGTTATCTCTTCCATCAATCATCACCCTTTTGACACAGGTTTGATTGATGTATGTAGTGATCAAGAGGGGAGGATCATGATCCTCAGAATGAACAAGAGGTTTATGCAATCATAATTACATGGCACAAATGAATCAATAGTGGATCAGATAAGATATATCAAACCTACACTTATAATTGGGGCACCCACTTGTTAAGTGGGAACATGACCAATATGAGAATCTTTTAGACCCGATTAGGGGATCACTTGTATCATTTGTCATAATAGATCATGCTAGGTAGTGTTCTAAAGCCTAAAATCTAACACAATAACACAAAAACCCTAAAAGAGTCCTATGGTTTCTATATTCACTTATGATAATAAACTAATCTAATAACAATAAAATTAAATTAATCTAGTGCTCACCATATCTTTTGGCATAAAGGAAGGGGTTAGATGCAAAGCAATCAAATACATGTATAGGTAACTTCAAATAAATTAAGTATGAGTAACACCCTAATACATGGAATATGAAGAGTAATATTATTTTAGCCAACACTTATGCTAATTTTATCTACTAAAATAGAGGAGAACAAAGTTAAAATATACTTACTTGAATGTGAACTCGTTGTGACTCAATCTCTCCCTTAGCCAATAGGGATTTTCAAGAGGTTGTTGTGGTTTGTAAAGATCACTTTTTTAGGCCAAAGCATCTAAGACCTATCCACAAGACTACTATTCTCCAAATAATAAACCTAAGTTAAGACTCCTCAAGTAGAATGGTGGAAGAATAAATTGTGAAGAAGTGTGAGTGAATAATAACTCATATTTGCATTCATACAAAAATAATCAAAATGACCTTGTATATATATGAGTATCTAACCTAAAACTCACTTAGATATGTCAACTATGCTAGGTTGATTAGTTTGACCTAGCACATTATTGGGCCAATGCCTGAAGTTTGTGTTAGGTTGACCAGATGGAAACAAGGCCTAAAGAGCTAAAGTGACCCTAGACTATGCTAGGTTGACCAAGTTGACCTAAATTACTAAATAGGTAAAAAGGGTACTAAGCAAGGGAAAGAAAGATCAAAAGCGGAAAATAGTAGAGGAATGTGAAAGGAAAGAGAGATAGCTTAGGGAAAGGTTTTAGGAGCTGAATGGATAGGGAATAATATGGAAATAAGGGACAAAAATCCTATGAAGCACCAAAGGTCTGCCCACCCATTTCTTGATGCACCCCTTAAGGTATACACTCAAAGATATTGAGTCATGATGGGTTCCTATAAGATGTAAAGCATCATTAATCAATAAAATTGTGAAAATTATGTGTATACATATGCCCCAATATAAGCTCATCATGTGTCACTAAGGTGTAATAGGGGATGGTGCTTCAAGAAAGAACATAAGGACACACACAACATTGATGCTTAAAAAAAATTGTAGTATTTTAAAAAGGATAAAATAATTTAAAGTAAATGATAGAAAAGGAAACCAATTAAAAAGTAAATGATGTGCACCTTGACTTACCTTTATTATGAGATGTTTCTTAGATATGTTTTAGTTTTGATTGTGGAGGGTGTAAAGACTACTTTAGAAAAACCTAGAAATATAAAACTAAGGAAAAAAATCAAAAAAATGAAAGAAAATCCAAGATAACTGGTGTTATGTGGATGGGACATACTTGGGAATTTGGCAAGCTAGGTGATAAGTGCTATGTTAAACCAAATGACCAAGTCAAACAAGATTAATTTGGGTAACCAAAAATCCAAGGATACTAAAGACCAAAAAATTCAAACAAGTAAACCTCAAATAAGAAAAGGTAAACTCACCAAATAAAATCAAGGATACATGTCAAACAAGATGGTAAAAAGAGGATTTAAAAATAAAAATGGTAAAATAACATTGATGAGTGAGCAGTAACAATCCACATCTCAATCATAAATGGAAAAAGGGGATGCATAAAAGGGAAAAAAACATGGTTGGGTGAGTAGTAACAATCCATATATCACGTAATAATGGAAAAGGGTATGAACTCAGGTGCCCACAATAACAGAACAACAAAATCAAGATAAATGGGAAAAGGAAAGAAAAGTAGTTTTAGTAAATATATAGAACATGATGAAAATGATCCATAGTTTCTCAAACATGTTGTTTTGCATATAAAGATAGATAAAAATGAAACAAAGTAGTGTTATCATGTTTTTAAGAAATGAAGAAAAAGGAATTTAAAGAAGAGGGAAAATAGATTTGGAATCATAATTTGTCTAACAAGGGGGGAAATGAAATGGGGTGGATTTGGAAGACCAAACATGGGTGATAAAGATGACTTTAATTTAAAAAAATTGGGACAAGGTTTCTAAGAGAGATAAAATAAAAGAGCATGGGGTCTAAGAGTCTCATAAATCTAGGTGAAATAAAAGTGCCATCTTGACTTTAACCTTGTTTTATCCAAATGTGGAGGTGAAAGAAAGGGGGAAATTAAGAGGAAAATGACACATGTAACAAATTTGAATTTATTCAAATTAAAAAAATGTGACAAAGGGAAAAAAGGAATATAATGATAGAAAAGGTGTGATTCCTTATCATAAGACTGTGGGAAGTGAAGGAAAACATGCTAACATAGATATTTTATAGATTCCATCTAGCAAATGAAGCAAAATCTAATGTCTAAATAACAAGGATCACAAAGAACTTGAAAATAAAGTTAATTTTATGAGGAGGGATGGGTTTTATCGAGGGTCTTACCAAACAACTCACAAAAGGAAAACTCATGGGGTGCCAATAAACAAAAAGTGAGGGAGATTTTGTATAAATCACCTCACAAAGAAAGACCCAAAGGATGCCAAAATAACATTGGCAAGCAAAAAAATAATGAAAAGGAAGAAATGAGAAATAAAAAGAATGGTCATTTTATGAGGAGGGCTAGGTTTTATCCATGGGCTTACCAAGCAACTCATAAAATAAAATCCCAAGAGGATGCCAAAACAACATTGGCAAGAAAAATGAAAAATGAAAAGATAAGTGATGAATACTATGGCACATAAAGAAAAAAAAAGACCAAAAGGGACGACTAAAGGTTTGAAAAGGAATGAAATGAAGACTATGGTACATCAAGAAACTAAAAGACCAAAAGGGAGGACTAAAGGTTTGAAAAGGAAAGAAACTGCTACATAGGGAGAGACCTATACTAAAGTAACCTACAAAAAGATGTTATATATCACACTTATGACAAAGAAGGTAAGTATGCCCAAAAATGGTGGGGTCCTTAATTAAAGATGTTCTTGGTCTAAGTACTTATCACCTTCAAACAAATGAAGGCCATGTTTTCAAAGAGCCCACCAATGCTCAATTCTTTAAGAAATACTTTGCTTAATCATTTCCTTTCTTTTCATGTGTATGTATATATATATATATATATATATATATATATATATATATATATATATATATATATATATATATATATATATAGACACACACACACATACATACACACATGAAAAGAAATGAAATGATTAAGCAAAGTATTTCTTAAAGAATTGAGCATTGGTGGGCTCTTTGAAAACATGGCCTTCATTTGTTTGAAGGTGATAAGTACTTGGACCAAGAACATCTTTAATTAAAGAGCCCACCATTTTTGGGCATACTTACCTTCTTTTTCATAAGTGTAATATAATTCAAGGACAAGATCACCAACATTAAATGTGAGGTTTTTAACATGTTTTTTATGTTTTTTGGTGATGCAAGCCTTGTATTGGTGATTGTTATTCAAGGTGAAAAGATGACATTCATCAAGTAGATCAAGGGCATGAAGGTGAGCCTCACATAATTATTCATCAGGAATGATTCCATGAAGAGATATACAAAGAGAAAGAAGCTCAACTTCAAGAGGAAGAATTGACTCAGAATCATAGACTAGAGAGAATGGAGTTGCCCTAGTGGCAGTATGAATACTACTCGGATAGGCCCAAAGTGAAGGATAAAAATGAAGATGCCAATCCATGTGGGTTTCAAAAATTATCTTTTGAAGGATTTTATTGAGAATATTTATAATGGTGTCAACTTGACCATTACATTGTGGATGATAAGAAGTTGAAAACTTGTGATTGATTTTGAATTTGGTGAAAAGTTGTTTAACATGTTTATTTTTGAAATTACCACCATTTTCAGAAATGATGGTGTGAGGATCACCAAAGTGGAAAATAATTTGGTTGAGAATGAATTTAGATATAGTAGGACTAGTAACATTAACAAGGGCATAGCTTTAACCCACTTGGTAAATTACCCAGTGGCAAAGATGATGAAGACGTGCCCATCTTGAAAATGAGGAAGCTTGCCAATGAGATTGAATCCCCATGTGGGAAATGGCCAAGAAAATTTGATAAATTAAAGTTTGGCTAGTGGTGAATGAATGAGGTCATCATGAAGCTAATAAGGATTACACTTTTTAGCATATTCAATAGCATCCTTTTCTAGAGTAGGCAAATAGTAACCCATATGTAGGCATTTATGGGTCATAACATGTCCACTACAGTGACCATAAAAAATGCCCCCATGTGATTGCTCAAGTAAAGGAAGAACCTCATTTGGCATGATACAATAGAGAAAAGTACCTTCAACATTGTGATAATAAAGGATGTTATATCTAAATATGTACTTGAAAGCTTATTTGTAAAGATGCATTTTTTCTTAAGAATCTAAGTTAGCAGGATAAGTTTGATGTTCTAATAATTAGATGATGTCTTGATACCATAGGAATTATTAGATGGTGATAGCCTTGATTTGGAAGATAAGGGAATCTAGAGAGTGAGTAGATGATAGATATTTGATTATTTGTATGATAAAATAAGGATAAGAAAGAACTTGATGTGGATGAAAGAGAGAAGATGAAGAGGCAAGAGAATCAACAATGGAATTTTGGTCTCTAGGAATAGGTTCAATTGTAAAAGAGGCAAACTCCTTGGCAAGAGTGGTTGAAATTTGATGATAGGTGATAATATTTTCACTTTTACATTAATAGGCACCACTAAATTGATGACAAGTGAGTTGAGAATCACCCAAAGCATGAAGATATTGTATGTCTAAATCAAGAGCAACTTTCATACCTAAAATAAGATCTTCATAATCGACCATATTATTGGTGACATCAAATGTAAAATGGAAAGCTAAAGGAATTATTTTACCAAGAAGACTAGTGAGAATGCAACTACCCTAGCTCCTTTAAGGCATTTATCACCATCAAAGTGAAGGGTCCAAGTATCCTCGTACAAGTCAATATTGATTTCAGGGAGATCCTTGATAACTAATTTTGGTTTGGTAGAATTGGAGGGAGTGGAAGGTTCATTAGATTGATTGGTTTTAAGTTTGATAGTAAATATATTATAATAATATTTAAGAGAAATTGCTTAATTAAGACCTTCAATGTAAAAAATATTATCATCGAAAAGGTCATCTTGAAGTGAAGAAGTGGCTGGAATGGGAGCCATGGTTAGTTGGTCAGCTATGACTTGCCCTTTGATAAATTTTTGCATGATAATGCGATGATAAAATTCCATAAGTAAAACCATCCACTTGCCAATTCTATCTCTTGGAAGAAATACTTTGCAGAAGAAGTGACAAAGGGGGTCATAATGATCAATGACATAGGTGGTTTGGTAAAGCATGTAGTGATGAAGCATTTTAGCTACAAAATAGATGGCAAGGCAATCATGCTCAATGATGGTATAACATGTTTCATAATTGATGAGGCCTTGATTAATGTAATAGATAACACACTCCTTACCTGTATCATCTTATTGGGCAAGCATTTCTCCAATTGAAATAGGTGTGAAAAAAGTATAAAGAATCAAGGGTCGATCATTAGAAGGAGGATGAAGCATAGGTGGATGAAGTAATGACTCTTTCATGTTATCAAATGCTTTTTGGCATAGATATATCCATTCCAAAGCTATACCTTTCTTAAAAATGGAATTGATGAAGTGAATTGGATAAGCCATCTTAGGAACAACTCATATAATTTCCCCAAGCTTGCCTAAATAGGTATGAATGTCAAGAATAGAATGAGGGATAGGCATGTTGATAATAGCATTAATCTTGGCTAGATCAACATTAATGCCATAGAGAGAAGCTAATAATCCTAACAATTTACTAGATGTAACTCTGAAGACACATTTGAAAGGATTAAGTCTAACTTTATATTTGATGAGATGATCAAAGATTATGACAAGATTAGAAAGATGATTTGTGCAATGCTTGGATTTAGTGATAAGATGATCCACATATGTTTCAACAATTTTATGGATGAGATCATGAAAGATATGAGTCAGAGCATGCTAGTAAGTAGCTATGACATTTTTAAGACCAAAGGGAATTTTAATGTAATAATAAGTGCTCCATTTTGTGGTGAAAGTAGTCTTATGTTGGTCTTCAGGAGCTATATGAATCTGATTGTATCTTGAAAAGTCATCCATAAGAGATAACATTTCATATCTAGCCATGGAATCAACAATGGCATCTATTGAAGGTAAAGGAAAGTTATTTTTAGGATAATCAAGATTAAGATTGTAGAAATCAATGCAAATACAATTGACCATGGTGGCATTCTTTTGAATAGGAACAATATTAGAAACCCATTTAGAATAATCCATAAGTTTAATAAATTTAGCATCAATAAGTTTGATGATTTTTTTATGGAATAAATTGGTAACTTTTGGAGGAAACTTGCATTGCTTCTAATGCACAGGTTTGGTATCAGGATAGGTAATGATGTTATGGACCACTATGCTAGGGTTAATGTTAGTAATACCTTGGTAAGACCATGTGAATTCCTCTTGATACTTATCAGAAAATAGGCTAAAATTATCATGTTCATAAGGTGAAAGTTTTTTGGAAACTATGATTGGTCGAGGACAAGATGGAGTACCATAGTCGATATGAGTTGTTTCTTTAATAAACATGGCATTAACATCTTGAAAGTGGTATGTTACATTGGGTAAAGATGAAATTGGATTAGATTTAAGATCAATGCTAGAGACAAAGTCATTAAAGTGAGGAGTTTTATTTTTAAAATTTCCAAGTTTATGATGTTTCCATGGGAGTTGTGTTTCCTGAGCATAAAGTAATTCCAAAATAGATTCATCACTAGGCAAGGTAGGAAGAGGCCACAATATTCCACATCTACTTCTAGATCTAAAATTTGATTGCCATGTTGATCATATTTAGAATCTATTTGATGGACATTGGTTTCATTGGCATCAAGTGTGATTTTAAGAGTAAAAGAAATAGATGGAGTATAAGAGGTCAATGGAGAGATGATGGGAGAAGAATTAGATTCAATTGGAGAATCCAAAGGAGATAAAGAATATGAAATTAATTATAGAGGTTAAAAGGGCATGATTTTCTATACCACCCAAGGAGAATCAATAAGAGCATGATTAATAGGAGATACACAACCCTCATGTTCTAAGTTATGAGCTACAGAAATGGTATGTACATCTCGATTGAAAGCATGAATTTGAGCTAAGGTCTTTTGATAATGTAAAACATACAAGTCTCTAGATTGAGCGTGGGCCATGATATAGTTGTCATCATATGTGGGAGAAATTGTGCATGCTTGGGATTCAAGAGGATCTTCATATTGTGAAATCCCAAGATTACTGAATGTTTGAGGAATCATGATGAGAGGATCTTGAAATATCTTAGCCACTCCAAATTCATTGTAATAAAAAGCATATTCAAGTAAATATAGGTCTGGAGCATTACATGGAGGGGGAAAATTAGTAATCTCATCCATGAGAGGAATGGTATGATCTATAGGTAAGAGGAAAGGTGGAAGCTAGTCCAAAATATAGAGAGGCAATTTCTTAGTAGTGAAAGTGTGTTTTAATTCATTGGGATCATCATCATCAGAATCTGCAAGAGTAACTTGTAAATCAGGATTCATACTGATGAACTTAGGTAGCGGAATGCTATTGATTTTAGGAATTATGGGAACATGATATTATGATTTAGGATTAAGTAATTGGATGATCCATGGGTTGGGATCGGCTTCATGCTTATAACATTTTCCATTGTGTAGAAATTTAATGCATTGACTATTAAAGAAGTAATGGACCTCATTTAATGAGTCCATGGATGACCGAGGAGTATGTTATATGATAAAGGAAGATCTAGAACCATGAGTTTGGTTTTTATAGTCTTAGGACCAATGGTTAAGGGAAGCCATATACAACCAAGTGGCTTTTGATTAGTCATATAAAAACCATGACAAGTAAGATGGGTTTATTTAAGATGACTTGTTTTATAACCAAGCTATTTTAAAAGCCATAAAGAAGTAAAATTAATACTAAAACCTTCATCAACTATAAATTTTTCAATAAGGGTGGTATTAATGGCTATCTTGATGAAAAGAGGTAGATCATAAATGTAAAAGAGGGTTTCATCATTAATCATGTCCTCTTTAAGGAATTGAATGGGAGGTTTGGAAGGACACATAGATTCAATGGTATTAATGTTTGTTGGTTGAGAATCAATAGAAGGTGGTTCTTCATCTAAAAAAGATGGGTCTTCAATCTCTTGGAGTTATTGCATAAATAATTTACGATGATAAGGTGAAGTACGAACCAACTCCATGAGATGAATTTTACATGGCATAGAGTTAAGTTATTATAAGAAATTATAATGAGATTTAGAAGAGGAGCCACAAGGTTTAGAAGAAGGAAAATTAGACTTTGAAGGAATAGATGTGGTTGGAAGATCAGAAGGAGGAAGTTGTTCTTCAGGTGCTTCTAAATCAATATTGATAGTGGTAGTATCTTTAAGCAATTGTTCTTCCAAATAAATTTTCTTAGGCTTGGTCATAGGATCTTTAAGTGATAGCTTCTTATGATAATTAACCTTAGACATATTGACATATTGAGAGTTGTTAAGGTATTGATCATAATTAACATCAATTGCACAAACATTCTTAGAAGTCGATTGGTTATTGGAAGAATATTTTTTATTATTATTAGATGTAGAGGCTTTAGAGGGTTGTCATTTTTGAAAAGCATTAGTGTATTCTTGATAACAGTGCTTAATCATGGCTTCAAGGCTAATTGAATCACCGACCATGTATGAAATAACACATTTAACAAGCCCTTTACAAGACTCATGAGAATGTCCAACATCAACATGAAACCAACAAAAGAGATTGGGATCATACCATTTAGGAGGAGTATTAGGATATATGAAAGGTTTAGAAAGAGGTAAAAATTGTCTCATTTGATGAACTAAAAGAGGCACGTGAGACAATGAAGGAACATTATTTTTTATAACACCAAGTTTGGTTTGAGAATTGTTACTAGTGATAACATTAGATGTTTGGAAATATCCTTTAAGGATTTTAGAATTAGGATAAAATTACTTCATAAGAAAATCTTGTCGTTTAGCTTGGTCAAGAGCTTCATTAAGATTTTGAGAAGCAAAGGTTCAAACCTTGTATTGAAGAGTAGGGTTTAAAGTTGTGATAAAGAGTTTGAATAGGTTATCATTTAACATATAATGAATGGCTTTATGAGCTAAGGATTTCCACATTTTGATAAAGTCATGAGCCAATTCATTAGGAGATTGTTTAGCATTTATGAAATGGTTAAGACAATTTTCAAGATCATTATGTTGAAACTCTTTAACTAAAGGATTGACCAAATCTTCAAGTTGCCAAATAGAATGTTGATGTAATTTATTATACCATTATAATACATCACCAATGAAGGTTTTGACTAAGAGTTTAGTAGTGTAAAATTTATTAGTTTGGATCCACTCTTTGTAGAGATTACCAAAGGCTTTAAGAAATGAGGTGGGGTCTTTAGTCCCATCATATTTAATAATTGGTGATATGTTACCAATGTCACTAGATATAATGAAGGGAACTAAAGGCTCATTTTGGATAGTTTGAAGCATTTTTTTATTCATTATTAGTTGAGGAATAATGTTACTTGAGGCATATCTAAGAGGTGGAGGAATGCAATTAGGATTAACTTGAGGATTCATGATTAGAGGTTGATTAGCCACATTGATCAAATGTTGTTGAAGTTACATAATTTGATTAGTATTAGAGTTTTGAATAATGTTCATTTGTTGAATCACTTGGGCTAATAATTGAGTTGTATTAGGTGGTGGGTTAGTGTTGGAAGGAATATTTCCCACATTGGTGTTGGAAGGAATATTAGAAGAAGAGTTATTAGTGGGATTATTAAATAAATTTGAGTCAATCACTCCCACATTAGTTTTAATATTTTGAAAAGGTTCTTGGTAGGTGCAAAAAGGATTGGAACCATCAACCTCATCTTGAGGTGTTATTTAAACCATGTTGCAATTTGTAGATGAAGAAGGAGAAGAGGTGCCCCAAGAGTGATGGTGCTCTTTGGGGGTAAAGAAAGGGAGAAATGAACACCCCATATATGATCTAAATGGATTAAGACTATCTAAAAAGATTCTAATAGGGGAACTCATTTTGATCAAAGAGAAATGAACAAGATGCAAATTAGAAAGGATGAAGAACTAAACTAAAAATAGGGGAAATAGAAAATAAAGCTAGGTCAACCAGGTCAACCTAGTGTAGTGAATAGAATCAACATAAATAGTTTGGGATAGTGTAGAGTCAAGCTGGTCGATGTAGCACAATAAATAGGTAAAGGGAAAGGATTGATAATAAGATGAGAAATGAAATAAGGTATACTTATAGCTATTCTAGAAAAGTAGATACTAAAATTAAATACACAATCAATTGAATTGATGTTGGCCAATCCAATTGATACATATAAAGAAATTGCAATTTTGAAAGAAAATTACAGAGTAGAGTAAAATAGAGAAAATAATTACTAACCTTGGTGTTTTTTGGAGATGAAAATAAAATAGATAAATACCTGTAACATTGGAGATAATTGGTCTAATATATAGAGTTGGCTCAAGTTAGTTGACCAAGTGAGATAGAAACCTACTGTAAAAGCTAAAAAAGTGTGCTAAGTTGACCTAGTCAACCTAGTAGACTGAACTTGATGTCTAGAAATGTGCCAAGTTGAGATTAGCTAGTTGACTAGAATACAAATTTAGAAGTTTGGAATCAAGAATTTGCACTATGAATCCTAAATAGGGACCTACTACTAAGTGGCTCTAAATGTGTTAGGTCAATTTGGTTGACCTAGTAGGCTAAATAGAAAGTCTGTAAAGTGCTCAAAACCTATGCTAGGTTGAGTTGGTTGATCTAGTTGCCTGTTCTTACATAGAGAAAAATCGCTGGGTTGATAGAATTGAGCCAAAAATTTAAAACATATAATAGAAAATATGACAAAATGAATAAAATGAGTGAAATAAACCCTATAAGGGTTTGATTCACATCAGGTTCACCATAATTTATGCAATTAGAATTGCATGGTGTACATGAATCAATATTAGGTTGGATAAGATAGATCACACCTACACTTTATATTAGGGCACACATTTGTTAAATAGGAGCATGACCATTATGAGGATCCACTGGACCTGATTAGGGGATCACTTGTATCATCTATCACAACACATCATGCTAGGTAAGGTTCTAAAGCCTATAGTCTAACACAATCACACAACCCTAAAAGAGTCCTATGGTTTCTATATTCACTTATGATAATAAACAAGAAAGTAAACTAATATATTAATAAGAAAAGTAAACTAATCTAGTGCTCACCAAATCTTGTGGCAAAAAGTAAGGGGTTAGATGAAAAGCAATCAAATACATGTATAGGGAACTTCAAATAAAGTAAGTATGAATAACACCCTAATAAATGGAATATGAGGAGTAATATTATTTGAGCCAACACTTATACTACTTTTATCTACTAAAATAGAGGAGAACAAAGTTAGAATATACTTACCTGAAAGTGAACCTATCATGACTCAATCTCTCCCTTAACCATTGGGGATTTGAAAGAGGTTATGGTTCATAAGGATCACTTTGTTAAGCCAAAACATCTAAGACCTATCCACAAGACTAAGATTATCCAAATAATAAACCTAAGCTAAGAATCCTCAAGTAGGATGGTGGAAGAACACATTATGAAGAAGCACAAGTGAATAATAACTCTTGATTGCATTCATATAGAAATGACCAAAATGACCTTGTATATATAGGAGTATTTGACCCAAAAATCACTCAAACATGTTGGTTGTGCTAGGTCGACTGGGTTGACCTAGCACATTATCAGGCTAATGCCTGAAGTTTATGCTAGGTTGGCTAGATGGAAACTAGGCCTAAAGAGCTAAAGTAACCCCAAATTGTGCTAGGTCAACTAGGTCAACCTAGCTTATTGAACATGTAACAAGGGTAATAAGTAAGGGAAAGAAGGATAGAAAGAGGAAAATATTAGAGGAATGTGCAAGGAAGGAGAGATAGCTTAGGGAAAGGTTTTAAGAGTTGAATGGATAGGGAATAATATGGAAATAAGATACAACAATCTTGGAAAGCACCAAAGGTCTACCCACTGCTTTCCCGATGCACCCATTAAGGCATACACTTAGAGAGATTGAGTTTGATAGGTTCCTGCAAGATGTATAGCATTGGTAATAGATAAAAGTGTGAAAATATTATGTGTATATAGGAGGTATATTATAATCCTAGAAGGTGATGAAGATAGAAAGTTAGAGGGCTTTAACAAAGGGTATAAGAGGTTGAGGGTCATCTGGTTAAACCTCTATAGATTGCAAAGCCTCTATTAGTGCCTAATGATGGTGGGGTGAGGTGTTGAATAGTTCATAAAGTTTCATTTTCACCAAATTTTGGTGAATTTATTTCAACATGATACATTGGATGGAGTCAGAAGGGTTGGAGGGAGAGGCTCCCAAAATTGATACTTTAGGTTTTAGTGGTGGGATAGGTGAAGGTGTAGGTGTTTGGGTTTGGTTAGAAGGATAAGGGGTTGAAGGGTATGTCCAAGGAGTGGAGACTTTGTTTTTTCCCTTGTCTTTCTATTGGGCCCAAGATTGGGTAACCATATGAATAGTGTGGATGGGGGGATTTGTTGAGTTTGATGGTTGCTTCAGTTCCTCCTCTTCACTCTTGGGTGAGAATGAGGGAGTAGGTAAATTTTAGATAGGTTGAGTTGGTGGTTTGATTGGTAATGGAGGTAAAATAGGTTCACATAATAATAGATCATCCTCATCATATAGGCTATGAACAAGTGTTTATAGATTTTTACAATTCTCTGTGTCATGTCCTCGTGCCCTATGGTATGTACATATAAAGTTATCATTGAACCAAGAGGGTTGTTATTGGAAGGGTAGAATGGTTTGATAGGTGGTAAGCTAATGGAATAAGTTTTCAACAACCTTTGTAATATGGTTGAATAATATTAATTCAAAGGTGTTGGAGGTGATGGGTTAATTGTTTTAAGAATAGGAGCCTTCTTAGAAGAAGTTTTCACCTTAGAAGTTGTAGGTGGTGGAATGGTTTTGGTTGGTGGTTGGGATTACTTAGTTATGGTTGGATTTAGGGTAAATGATTTGAAAGTGGAAGATTTAGATGATGAAAGGTTGGATATAGGTGGGAAAGTAAAGGTGGATAGGTTAGTTAAGAATGAAGGGGAACTAGATGATTTGGTAGTGGTAGGTGTAGATAGAGAAAAGGGGGATAGTTTTGTAGAGGAAGAATAGGTAATTGGGATAGTAGAAGGATGGGGTCCTAAAATAGAAGGTAAGTGGGAATGAAGTGGTATGGGTCTTGTTCAAGGTTGAGGTTTGGGAAACTCTACCTTCTTAATTAGTTTGGTTGGGGGTTTCTTTGGTGGACTAGATGAAGTTAAGTCCAACTTCAAAGAGGGGTGAGTTCATCTAGGTGTGGGAAGAATTCCTAGATTCTTGATAGGTTTGGTAAGAGAGGCATAAGGTAATTTGGAAATGTTAGATGAAGGTGGTTGGGATAGTTTACCTATGGTTTTGGAATAAGAGGTATTTGATGGAGTGGTAATAATGGGTTTAAGGGTAGATTCAAGTGTCATTGAGGATTTAGATTTATTTTGGTAAGGAAACCCTAGATGATGCCAAAAGGTGGCTCTATCAAAGTTGGGTTGAGAAGTAAACTCTAGACTTTGGACTAGTCTAGAAAAGGGATTGTAGATGGGCTTGGTTCCTTGGTCATTGGTTTCAAGGATTAATCCCCTAGGTGGAAAAGAAGGAATGGTTCCTCCATCCTCATTCTTAATGGGAGGTTCCAAAATTGGTGGTTAGGTGGATGAGGTAACCTTCCATTGTGGGTTGATTTCCAAAGAGGGAATTGATGGTTATGTGATGGGGAACATAGGTATGGTATCCTCAAGTGAAGGAAGGGATATGGTTACTTCCTTTATTTGGGTGTCTAAAAGAATAGAGGGTAGTTCTACCACTTCAATGGGTGGAGTGGAGGAAGAAGAAATGGTTAAATCAAAGGTTGTATCCTTTGGTGTTTCCATCAAAGAAGAGGTGGATAAATATAAGGTATCATTAAGTGCAGAGAGAGGGGTGGTTGATTTCTTCATTTAGGTATCTGAAGGAATGGAAGGTGAGTCCAATACTTCTATGAGTGAAATGGTGAGAGTGGTAGTTATGATAGTGGCTTCCTCAATAATGGGATCACTAATAATAATGTTGATCGTATGTGCCTCATGAGAATGAGATGATTCTAGTTTGTTTTCATGGTGATGGGTGGAAGGAGCATGATTGGGAAAAGGTTTGTATAAGATGTCAAGGGACTGATTAGGAGGTGCATTAGGATTATCAAACTCAAGTTCTCCACTATCAATTAAGATTTAGACCAGACTTTTGAAGGTATTACATCTAATGATGTCATGTATAATAACTCAATGAAAGGCACAATGGTCATTCTCATTGTACCAACTAAACACAAGGTGATAAACATCAAATTATTGGGGTGGTTTGATAGGTAGAAGTTGGATGAGGTTAGTTTAGATAAATTTGTCCAAAACTAAAGCATAAGACTCCCTTATGGGAGTATATTGTTTAAGAGGAGCTCAGTTTTGGTTTCAGTTTTTTGGTAGGAAGGGTTAGAAAAAATGGTTTGGTGGGGTTGGTAGGCAGTTGGTGGTGGAGCATTTTTTAGGACCATTGAGTTTTTGGATGCTTTTGCTTTAGTATTGGGATGTTTGGATTGGTTAATGGTTTTTGTGGAGGGAGGGTCATTGAATTTAAAGCTAGAATTCTTGTTTCGTACTTTCAATTTCCCTTAGTCAATGGTTTAGTTTCCAAGTTTACATACCATAATGAATGCCTCATCAAAAGTTTTGAAAGTTTGAACTTAAAGAGTGAGGGAAATATGTTTGGCACAACCTCAAGAGAAGAGATCATTCAACTTAGGTTGGGGTAAGGAGAAATAAATTTGGTTGATGATACCCCTCTATATGGATATGAAATTGGTAATTGATTCATCATCAAATTGCCTAGTAAAATAGAGGTTGGTAATAAAAACATTTTTATATATATTTATTGAGAAGTGCTTTAAAAATATTTGGGCTAGTTGGGAGAAGGAAAAGATGGAGTGCATGGTAAGAGAACTATACCAATCAAGGGTTAGTCCTGATAAAGATATGGGGAATGTACAAAGGAGGATAACATCATCATATGCAATCAAATAACAAGAATGATGAAATGCTCTCAAATGTTGTTGGGGGTCCTCCTTACCTTGGAACTTAGAAAAATTGGGTAGATCCCATTGAGGGGGATAAGAATGGATAGTAACACATGAATGGATGGGTTAATTATAGATTTGATTATAGGATAGAAGGTTATGAGACCTAGAGATAGATTATTCCAAGTTGGTCATTTTATCAATTAACATCTTCACCAAATCTAGTTGAGGTTGGAAAGTTACATAATTAGATGGTAAGCTTTATTGAGGTTGGGTGGCAGTAATGTATGGATAAGTGATAGGGGGTGTTGAAGAAGCCACATATTGGTATGTGGTCATAGGGGGTTGGGGTAATGCCCCATAAGGATTGATTGACACCAATGTTTAGGTGGAAGGTGCTATGTATCCTTATGGGTTAAAAACATATGGGTAAGATGTCATGGGTACTTGTTGGGGGGCTGATGTGGGTTGGTTTAGAGGTATGTTTAGGTTGGTGGATGGTGGTATAGATGTAGATTGGGTAGGAGGTATGAAAGTTCTAGTTGGTTGTTGGTGGGTGTAACTCTAATGCTAATAAGTGGGAGTGTTTGAGGTATGGAAATTACCAAACTCTAGAGTGGATTAGAAGTTGGTGGGTTAGTTGAACTAAGGGGAATGATAGAAGTAGGGGTAGAGGATACCGCCATGGTAGAAAGAGTATAGGTGACAAGAGGTAAATTTGATCTAATATTAGAGGTTTTGGTTGGGGTAGTAAGTGTTTGGTTACTGGTTGGGATGTTGAATGGAGTTTGGGAGTGGTAGTAGGTGGGATATTGGAAGAAGAGGCTTAGGTGAGCATAGGTTGGGTTGAGGTAACACCCAATAGAAGATGGGATGGCATACCATAGGGAGGATCCATAGGAGGAACCAAAGAAAAATGGGTATGGTTAGATAAGGTGTTTAGGTAATGTTGAAAAGCCATGGGGTTGTTATCAAGGAAGGCAAAAAAATCCAAATCACCCTCAATAATAATCAGAGGACTGGTAGGAGCTAGAGTAAAATGAGGGGAACCCTTAGAATTAGAGGTATACTACATGGAGGAATAAGAAGAAGGTGGTTTTTGGTTGGTTTGATTCCTCAGCTGTTGTCTAGTAAAGAACATGAGAGGAGATAGGAGATAAAATGATGAAACTCACACCTCAAACAAAAAGAAAGTAAAATAAAAGAACTCAAGGAAATCAAACATACACTAAAGTGTGTTTAACAACATAGGGTTATTTTTAAATCACTTTTGGCTTATGTATTAGAGTGTGTGAAGAGGAAATTTGGTTTATATATCAGGTACTAAAGATGAGATCTAAGGTTGGTTTCAGGTTATGTTTAGGTGCTCGAGAGAGAAAATCTATATTGATCTTCAGTACATGGCTTGGTATTAGGGCCTACCCCCTCAATTCACACATCACAATGATAAAGGTATCAAGTGCTTATCCAAAATATACTAAATTTTAGATTTTATATTCAACCAGAGAGTTGAGTTGGTTCTCCCCTTGGTAATGACCTCCAAGTAGGATTACCTAGAAAGGGTAAGGTTTACCACTAGGTCATGAAATCCTAGTCAAGCCTTGTCTTAGGTATATTTTGATGTGTTGATTGGTTATGTGGTTTTGATAAGTGTGTGATAAAAATAATGAAAAATATGACTAGTTACTTTGCCTTTAAGTTACTAGATGAACTAAAAAAAGTAAGCAATCAATATATGTAAAATATTTATTTTAAACCCAAAAGAAATTCCATATTTCATTTGATGAGCATATAATAAAGGAATAAAAAAGGATGGTGGTGGTCCCATTGAGCATGCCAAAATGTTTCTCTTAATTTCCACTCATTTATTAATTTGGAAGCAAGTAATGAAAATAGTAATAGGGTGTGTAAAGGGATACTTGATAAAGTCCATGCATGATCAAGATGATGGTGAGATCTCCTCTTTGGTTCAGAAGGAATAACTTGCAGAGAAGAAAGACACTAGAAAAGGGGTTGTTAGAAGGATGGTTGAGTGGAATACCTAGCATGAGCTAGATCTAAGAAGTGTATGCTTGTTAGGATGCTATCAATACACTATTTATAACAATTAAGTTGATGTAAATGAAAAGAAATAATACCTACATTCAATAACTAAAAAGTAAATACATGTAAGATGAGATGAAAATAAATTACTTGTTAAACAAAATGACTAAATATAACAAAAGTGGGTCAATACTCATGCTAAGATAGTTGGGGTCAGGTTTATAAAATTAGAAAAGTCTTTGTGAATAGGTAGGAACACATAAAATAGGGTTTGGTTGGGGTTAAGGGGGTGAAAATAACTTGTTATTAATTTTTTCCATAATGATCATCGATGGTTGGGTGAATTGTCAGCGATTGGGCTAATCGTCAGTAGTTGGGTGACCATCAACGGTTGAGGTGACCATCAATGGTTGGGATAACTAGCAGTGGTTTCTTGTGAAATTCTAGAAACATTCAAAAAAGTAATGACATATTGGGTAATTGGTCAAGTAGAGGGATGTTATAGATCTGAAGGATGGAAAATAAGATAAAGATAGGTATGGATAGGGAAAGAAGGTTAGAAATTAAATATATCAAAGAAAACAAGCATGAAATACCTATAACTTGATGGTATAAGGATGAATCAATTTGGCCAGAGTGACAATACTTTGGCCTTCAAAAGTGATTTTGATAGAGGTTTAAGTCTCCATTGATGTTGCTTGCTTGCTGAAGGGACACTCGATACCTATATGCAAGATATCTAGGATGTAGATTGTTATATTTTGGGATCCTTTTCTCCTCCTACTTATCTCCTTTTATAGGATGAAGTTACTAACTAGTGTATGAGGAAGTTCCTAAATGGATAGAGGAAAAAGTTGATAATTACGATGCTTTAAAGTAGGCTGGCCTCACATAAGGAAAGTTACTAGATGCAACCATGCTTATCTCATATAGATGGTAATGATTTTAAAGTAGGCTTGGAGGACTTGACCATTGATGGTAAGGCTAACCATTGATAATTAGGCTGACCATCAGTGGTCAAAGGTCTAGATGAAAACAAGTTAAAAGAGAGGTGAATTATAAAGTTAGTAAATTAATAAGTGGGATAAGTCAACTAGGTGGTCAACTAGATTTAGGGTCAAGTAGGGGTTCTAAGCAATTTGACATCTAAAACTATGTAATTTTTGAGTGTCTAAACCAATCATCTTTCCACCTCTATTTTGTAATTTCTTTCATAACTTTCACATTTTCTCTCTTCAAGGCCTATTTCTTGTAACCCTATTTTGACACACAACTCCAAGGTTTTAATGACCTATAGGGATTATAGTAAATCAAAAGGAATATTTTAGTACCATTTATCCCATTTTATCTTCACCCAAAAATTCATGATTTAACTTATTTATGTGTTTATTGATTATTATTTAAAAACATGTGTTATTAGTATGTTTTTATCATTTTTTAAGTGTCCTTTACTTTATCTCTATCTTCTCCTTCCATCCCCTTAATCTTTCATATATTTTTAGTAGTCCTCCCAAAATAATTTGGGCCCAAAAATGCACCTTGTATGTTTCTATCAGCTTGGGATCCTTTTTTTTATTAGGGATGCCTAGAGTTTTTTGGTCTCATATTATCCACTTTTTCTCTAGTTTTATGTCATTTATATGCTAATGAGGTCCTACTTTAAATTCAAGAACTTGTAAATACATGTGTGTCTTATTACATTTATGCATCATGAGGTATCTAGATGAAAATAGCATTTAACATTTTTTCACAGTGATCTATTGAGCATTTATAAGAATTCTAAATAAATCCAAAAAAATAGAGATAATTTTGTTGTGGCCAACATGCACCCTTTTCTTCTAAATGGGGGACCCCTCTAAAAAATCCTAGGAACTAGAGCTTCAGGGTCCTTTATTTTTTCCTTGTCAGTTTTACCTGAGCTAAAATCCTTGGAATCTTATATCACCCTAATTTCCCTGAGCAAAAACAAGCCTAATTTATTTTTATGACTAAAATTTGAATTATCCTTTTATGGATTAATGTGTTAACATTGTAGGTCTACTTTTGAAAGAAGTTCTCAAAATCTCTTTCCTTTACCAAAACAACAAACCCATTGCCCTTCATGGTAAATCAAAATCTTAAAGATAAATGAGTAAGTAATAAATGTATTGTGTACTCTTTTCATTAATTACTTAGTATTTTTGTGGATTTCATAGAGTTGAGAGCCTGGCCCAATTAAAAGGCACCATGTAACCAAAGTTTTAGAGTGGCAAGTCCCCAGACCTATCAAAGATGTCAGAGCCTAAGAGAACCCAACCTAATCAAAATGTGCCACATCACCAAAGTATCAGAGCAATCAGTCCTTAGAGCTATTAGATATGTTAGAGATTGAGAGATCCTGGCCCAATCAAAAGGTGCCAAATTGCTAAAGTTTCAGAGTATCTAGTCCCCAAACTTGTCAAAGATGTTAGATCCCAAGAGAGCTTGGCCCAATTAGAAAGTTCCACATCACCAAACTATTAGAGCAACTAGTCTCTAGAAATGTTAGAGATGTAAGAGCCTAAGAGAGACTATCCCAATCAAAAAGTGCCACATCACTGAAGTGTCATAGTGGCTAGTCCTTGAACCTATTAGATATGTCAAAGCCCAACCAAATCACAAGGTGTCACATAATTGAAGTGTCAAATAAGCTAGTCATTGGACCTATTAGAGATGTTATAACCCTAAAGAGCTTAGCCTAATCAGAAGGTTCCATGCCATTAAAGTTTTAGAGTGGCTAGTCCTTACACCTATCAAAGATGTTATATCCTAGGAGAGCCTAGACTAATCATAAGG
This sequence comes from Torreya grandis, assembly GCA_037957365.1. Lineage (NCBI taxonomy): Eukaryota > Viridiplantae > Streptophyta > Pinopsida > Cupressales > Taxaceae > Torreya > Torreya grandis. Next base: position 1,835,288 of record JARHVA010001071.1, on the reverse strand, counting down.
TACCACATCACTGAAGTATCAAATTGTTCAATTCCTAAAACTATCACAAATGTTAGAGCCTAGGTGATCCCACCATAATAATAAGGCACCATGTCATTTAACTATCATAGTGGCTAGTCCTCAGACTTGTCATTAATTTTAGAGATCAAGAGAGCCTGGCCTAATTAGAAGGAACCATGTCTCCTAGTAAGGTGAATGAATTAGAAGCCACCTAAGGCCACATAAGGGTCAAAATGAAGTATAGATTAGACCAGGGAACCAATCATAAAGTGTTATGTGTCCTTAAGTGACACCTAACCCTTTATAAGGGAATGATATGGAGTATGAAGCCTTGCCTAGGTGTTGAATATTAACAAGAGGATCAATGAGTAGGTCACATGTGTCATAAATCAAGAGTTAACTAGGAAGTTTTGAAGGGATTTGGCTACATGCCTACTATGTGTTGGGAATTAATAAAATAGAAAGATGAACCTAATTAGATAACTTTAAAACATCCCATCACCATTGCTAAATTTGGCTAATGAAAAAGGATAATGGGATCTAAATTTAACTCTAGATTTATAAGTAAAGAGATCAAATCCATCCACTAAATCAAATTTGAATTTGTAGCAAGTGATCCACTAAATTCCATTAATATCAGTGTATGTATGCATGCATTTATAAAAGCCTAAGGAAAGCCCACTAAGGGTTACCACTACATACCTTTGAGATCATTCGAAATCTTATCTTTTAAATTCTCATAGAATACCATTGTAATTAATTTATCTTACACTAAGATCCTCCCTATTTCCCCTCTATCCTACTATAATGGCCACATCATCTTCAAACCCAAAGGCTGAACTTGAGTACTTGGATACCATATTCCTAGCTAGCTTGACCAAGTTTGAGTTTGACAATGACTTACTCCAAGTAGTTGAAGAAGTGCCCATAGACTCATGCTATGATGATGACCAATAAACAAAGTTTGAGGATACCCTTTAGTCCTATAAAAAATGAAGATTTCATAAATCTAATACCAAGCCAGAGGTATTTCCTTACACTGACTTGTTTGGTAAACTCCTTCACACCACCATATAAGTATAAGATATAGTCCATGACTGGATTTTCTTACCCAAATCTTAGCACTAGATTACCAATATATGAAATAACACTTACAAGGTATATTACTTCCACCTGAGTTACACCTTCTCTTATGATACGACAATAGTGAAGATCTCGATGGAGACCTACAAAATATATAATGTCCTACATGACTAGGTTGATAACCTAAATGTTAAATGGGCTATTAAGAAGGACATAAATGTGTACACCTTTTTCACCTTCTAGGAGGAATTTTGGGTAGACATGGTTCTATTGAACCAATTATTTAGGGCCTAAAATTACTTACACATCAATGAACTATGGGTGTCCTTCCTCCATATGATCCCTACACACTCTAAATTCTAGATATGGGAGGACTAATCAACTTCAACTTAGTCAATGCCATCATAAATTCCCAAGCTAAGATAAATTTCTATATAATGAGATACCTTATGGACATAGTCTATGGGACACTCTCCTTCAAACCTCAAGCTTTTCCTACATGGGTTTCTAAGGGATCAACTATCCATGTGGTCTTATGAAAACTATATGACCACTAATTCCATTATTAAATCTAAGACATCTTCAAGTAATTCTATTTGGTGGTATACCAAGTGATAAATGAGGCCCCAATGCCTTGAATATCGTAATCAATACAAGACTTCATAACTACCATAAAAGAGTACTAGATCTATAGAGAGGACATCGTGATCTAAATTAGGGGTTTCTTTAAATAACCCCTCTACCTACCATATTTCATCTCAAATCATCTAGAAAAGATAAAAATCACCTACCAACTAATGGAGGTCATATTTATATTTTGTATATAATTCCATTATAAGGCATGCCAATTTCTCCTAATCACCATCAGGCACCAGATATACAAGGCCTTCCCTCCCATCCAAAAGATTGAGGCTTGAAGGGACTCCTTTACCCTAATGAGAGAAAAAACATAGCATTAGGACCCTAAGGGGATGATCAAATCTCACTTGGAATATTATTTTACCCACCTTAATATCAACTATGATCATCGAGCAAAGGATGATGATGAGATATACTTGGATATTTTTGATGATTACGAAGCATTGTCCCAAAATGTGGTGAAGAAGAAGAAAAATAAAGGAAATAAGGTAGTAGGCCCATCTGCTCCCCTTATAGATCTTGATCAATCTATGTATGACCCAACATTAACTCCTCCAACTATTTCTAAGAGGATTTTATAGGGCATCCCACCACCTTTTCCTCCTCATTCTCTAGTTATAGCTTCACCTCCTCTGGTAGATCTTGTTCCTCATGCCATAACTCTTCCTCTACTTAATCTAATTGATCTTCATGATTTGGATCTACCTATGCCTCTTTTTATAGCTCTAATAGTCCAACCATGATAAGGCTAAACCTATGTTACTTGGTGGTAGGTAACACAAGCATAGATAACTTGACAACCATCACCTCAACTCTTAGCCACATAGACCCTAAGGTTTGATATGGTTGGTAATTTGAGGGTGAGCCTAGAGTGAACATCCTAATAGGAACCAACATTGGTTCCATCCATCACACCTCCCATATCTTATAGTTCCCTTTCACTCCTCACTCCTATCACTTTCCAACTCCTAGTCCTAACACCCACTAGTTTCACTCCACTCCCTTAGGCCCGCTAAGTGGTACCTCATCTTTTTCTCATTACACCCCTCTATCATTTTCCCAAGTACCATTGGCTTCATCCATCCCAAGTGTCCTTTCCTCTTTGTTCCCATCTACCCCATCCATTTCACAACTTGAAATCCTCCTAATGCCTTACTTAGGTGTGCCTTTATCCTAGGTACCATTAGGTGCATCTTCATCAATGAGAATAGTTATAACCATCAAGAGCATAACACTAGTGGAAGGGACTATCTTTATTCCCCTTAAATTATCATATTTAGTCCCTTATTAGTTATTAGTTATAGGTCTTGTTATTACATCCAATCCTTCCACTGCATCATCTAGAGGTGACTCGAGTAAGAGGCTAAAGATTAAATATAAGGTAACTCACACTCTGGCACAATTTCAAAGGCATTACACTCCAATCCAACCTCCTTGACTAGCCTTAATAATTCTTTCGGCCCTAGTTATAACACCTCAGTACATTACTCCCTAACCCCCTCTTTCAATTGCCATGGGTTCCATGGGATTTGTCTTCAACCAACCCATCTCTTCCTTATTATTTAATGACACCTTCCTAAGGGTAATTCATCCTCAATTTAATTTGACCCAAGATTAATGGTGAGAAAAAATGTTCTCATGGGTGTCCCCTTTTATTTTTCCTCCTTTCATTCCTATACCCCCTTTTCTTCCTTCATTTTCCTTCTACCTCATCCTTCACCCTTCACCACCATCTCAACCACCCCTCCTACACATACTAAACCCCAAGGAATGGTCCCAAGGTTACATGCACCAAAGATGACTACCCAAGGTGACCTAGATGTACAATGAATTTTTGACCAAACTTTGGGGAACATGAAGAGGACATTGAGATAGAGGTTCATCCAAGAGGGGAATATAATGGTTTGGTAGACCTATTAGGATCTATTCCCCCTGACCAATGGGAATACTTCCACTAGGGAATAAAATATGGCTAAGGATCCACTCTATGTTCTTTGAGCAAATCACGATATATTCAAAAAACTCCTTGATGATATGCAAATCCAAGTTCAAACCTTGGAAGCCTAGGTAAAGAAATATTTTCCAATAGAACTGATCAAGAAATTCAAGGATTTCCTCCTACTACTCTTCCCAATAATCAAATAGGTAGTGGAGACTCTAGTTGAGACCAATGTGCTTAGCTAATAGACATAGGCTTATTTGGAGAGGATTGTAGAGATAAATGAGAAGTTTAGGAAATTAAAAGTGGTTATGAATTAGGGCTTGTTCTTAAATTTTAAACTAATTCTAACCTCAACTTCAGGATTATATTATGCATATGCTAATAAAATGAGGTATACTATAGAGGAATGGTTGGTCATGACTCACACTACAACTAGACCCTTGGAAGAGGGCAAGAAGAAAATATTGACCTACTTTAAGGAGGTCAATATCTCTATGTTATTCCACATAGATGAAACCTAATAGACCAAGGATAATTTTTATTCTACATAGGTCAATTCAACTAGGTCATGATGGATAAGGTCACCAAAATAAACCAAGAAGGAGCTTAGGTGGTATTGGAGCTTTCAACACAATCCACAATGAGCATAAACTAGGTATCTATGTTTCAAATGTCAATGGAAGTACCCTTCCAAGTTTACCATAGGTTGGCAACTCAAGATGAGGTGATATTAAGGGATCCCATTATGAACCTTGAAAATTTGGATAAATAATTCAACCTCATTGTGTCTGCGTTAGAGACTAGGGATGTTAGATCAAATAATTTAAGAGATGGACCTCCACAACCACCTTCATATATCAACTAAGTGGTCCCTCATAGATATTTTATAGGCTTGAAGGGATTTATTTATTTTTAATTTTGAATTATGGTTGTAACTATTATGAATGGCCATCATTACCTAGGAAGGGATCCTCACATTATTTAGAGGTGAGCCCCATCTTCATCTATATAAGGTAAAGTCATATTATAATATAGGTTTCAACTAAAATTTTCTCAAAAATGTTATTGGATTATATAAAAAAATTCACCTATTTTTCCTTCATCTATCTAAACTATGAAGTTGGCCAAGATCAATTGTTTTAACAACACTCAATTTTTTAATGAATACAATTCCTATTTTATGCAAGGGTTTGTTCTATGTCTCAACTATATTTCATCTCTATTTATGAATGCTTATCAATGCTAGATTAATTATATTAATACTTTGCTACTTTGTGTGTGCTCTATGGTTATGATGTGCTTAGATATTATAATCAATGTGTGAGCTCTCTCATTTCCTTTGCATAGTATTGTTAATTTATGTGTTGATGTAAAAATTATCATATGATGTAAATGTGTAATTTATTATAAACTCCTAGTACTCATTTAATGGGGGTTTATATTTGAGTCATACTCCCAATTTCCCTTAAATCCTCCCACTATGTGTTCTCAGAGGTATAACTTTAGTGAAACTTAGTACAATGGTAAAATAATGGCAAGGTTACTTGGTTTGATGATCAATGCATTAATTTCATTCTAGATCTAGAAACTCTATTTTTTTCCCTATCCTTCCCTCTCTTTTTTTGTTTATTTTCTAAGATTAAACTAACTTTTCCCCTTATGTTTGTAAATAAAAAGTATAATACTCAAAATCTCATAATAATCTTTGATAATTAGACCTATGGGTATGTAATTTATATTTAAATTTCAGTGGTAATAGTGTATCTCTTAGAGACTATTCATGTAGACTCTGTTTATGAATTCAAATACCTGTAACTATGCCCTAGGATGATCCTAGATTGGTCTTGAACTAAAGGACAAAATTCTATAGTTATCCCCACTTTCCCTTTTATGGAATGCCTAATCTCATGGTTATTTCATGAATATAGGAGTTTAGAGTGAATAAAATTTGGCTCTATAAGGAGGGCTAATTATAATACTTCACATTTGTCATTGATTTTTTCTATGAGCATGTTGAGATTATGCTTATTGGTAATAACATGCTAACCATTATTTGATTATGATTAATTTTGGATACTATTTCACCTGTCATCAGGGCTAGGTCCTATTAAGGTTGATTGATAATTCCTCCCTAATGTTCCATAAAAACCCAAGTTCAACCAATTTATACCTACTATGATTCCCACAAATTCATCTCTGCAACCTTTTCAAAATTTATAGACAAATATGTCTTGGTTATTTGGATTATCATTAACATCCTAGGAGTTATCCATGATTTACTTAGGAACTTTAAGTGGTATCATCTTTATTTCACCCTAGGTGTGGGATGAACTGTAAAGGAACATATAACATCTTATAAAACTACCCTAAGGCTTCTAAATGTAGATCATGAGGAAATTTTGTGTATTATTTTCCCCTTCACAATAATAAACTCATCATATGATTTGTTCCTCAACCTTCTTGAAGACTCTATCTTGAATTTGGACCATTTCAACACTATTTTCCTCACCCAATTTGGACAAGTGATAGACCTTAATGCCTTATAATAGTAGTTTTATTGTATCAAAATGGAACCTAATGATCCTATTACTAACTTGAATGCTATATTTCATAATATATACATCCAAGTCACCATGTTTTATCAACCTAACCCTCAACTATCACTTGAAATGTTTAAGAATATGCTAGACCCTTAGACAACCATGTTATTGAGGAGGGGTGTAGCCATAATAGACATATCCTTAAATTATTCATGGGACATCAAAGTAGATAGGAAATTGAACCCTCAAGGTCACATGATGACCCCCACTCCCAGTGTGCTACCACTAATGCCTATGTTGAAATTCTTGCCCAATGTTAATCATAATTCCTCAATGCTTCATCCACTCCCTATAATGCATCAACTCCCACTAGATCATCCCACTTCAAACCAATAGATGGGTTTACTTAACTCATGGGGACATGAACTGACCCCCTAGACTCAACATCAAGTAATATTGGCCATAACTAAAAATACCCAAACCATACCTTAGGAGTCCACCAAGACTAAGTTAGATGTTATTCAATATATGGTGAAAAAAATTATCATTGACTTGATATGGATACAAAGCTAGATGAGTAACTCTAATGTATAAATATCCAATAAAAACTTCGCATTTCAAAGACCAAATAGAAACTATAACCTTAGGGGACTATTTAAATAGTTTAGACTTATTACTATTCCAACTACAATAAAAATTATAAGAAATAAATCTTAATTATTCAAAAAAAAAAAGTTTTAAATTCTCTCTAATATAATATATGTGAAATAGATCCAAATTATTACCATACTCATAGTCTAATTTATTTGGAGTATATGAAAATTATTATTTTTATAACATTATCTCTAGGCTAGTTTAGAGTCATAAGTCTAGATTATCTAAAATGATCATTCTTCATCACAAACCCCCATAACCTTCACCCAATAGGTTGCCCAAAATCAACATATTTAAGATATCCTTGCCTGACTAGTATCAAATGTATAATATGACAACACATGGTGAGTTGGACTGCATGGAGTTTGGTTTTGCTTTTGAGATATTCTATAAGGAGATGGAATAATATGAGTTGGTCCCAAATCATCCTAAATCCTCCAACTCAAGTCAATTACCTAATACTACTATGGTGTTAAAGACAATGGATTTCCATAGCCAGGAAGAAAATGAGCTAAAAGAGGGCACTAGTGAGGTTCAAACATTTCAAAAATTCCAAAAGAGCAACTACACCCTCAATAATAAGAAACAACCCCTTACTACCTTGACCTACTTAATAATGGTGTAACCACACTATACCAAAATGCTAGGAATGATCCCCTACCTCTAAGACCTCTATAACCTAAATAAACTACAAAAACCCCACCAGTACAAAGTAGATGAGGTTATAACATAGTCAAAGATATGAAAAATATCAAGGTCAACATTACCCTTCATGAGCTTGCTTAAATCATAGATCAATGGGATCTCTTTCTGAAATCCTTAACTCAAAATATCACCCCATAAGCCTAGAAAAAACCAAAAACAACACACACCAATATGCTCATTTACAAAAATAAGATGGAGGTTCCCCCTTTCCTCTTAACCATTTGGTTATTTGGAAATAATCCACATAAATGCTTAGTATATTATGGATCCTCGGCCAAAGTGATGCCAATAGGCATATGTGAGAAACTCAGGTTAGCCCCCATAAAGTTGGATAAGGTAGTGGTCCAAGTAGACACTTCAAAAGTAAAATTAATGGGTGAATTGATAAATATCCACATCTAGTTGGAGTTTAAGCTGAAGCCTATGGCATGCTCCTTAGTAGAGATTTATACAAAGTCTTAAATGGGTATATGGTCATAGAATTATCTCATATGTGGTTGTTATAAAGAGGTTTAACCAATAAAATAAGGTTATACAGATAACCTTGTATGAAATATATGATAAATGAGTACAATTCCATTAATCATAAGGTAAACTTAGTTTTCTTAGACCTATGCATCTACACATTGAGCACATAACCTCTAAAAATCAAAATAGTCATAACTGATACCTATTGGGCCTATGGTATTATTCAGGTCAACATACCCTCATTTTTTGAAAATTGGGACCCTTGAGATATTTTTAATCTTAGCCCTAAAAACATGGCCTATGGTATTATTCAGGTCAACATACCCTCATTTTTTGAAAATTGGGACCCTGGAGATATTTTTAATCTTAGCCATAAAAACATGGCCTATTTTGAACATTATTAAAATTTGGAGTCATCCACTTTTGATAAGATTAGCTTACTAAGTTATGTTTTGCTTTAAGCTTTCCTAACATTGCTAATGATTGGTCTTCATGTCTTTAAGTTACATGTTTTATGGAGTCCTTATTGGAAGATTCATGCTCTAAAATGCTGGCATAAACCCTTGGTTCAAGTTTGAATTTGAATTTGGCAAGAGAAAATTGGTGGGAATATTTTAAATTTATTTTGGACTTAATCCATATTTCTATGGTAAGGCTCAGCCATGTTTTAATGTGACCAAACCTTAGCTTAAAAATTATGGTTGGTTCACTTTTTATTTTTCCCTTTGTTCTTTCTTATTTCTAACTGTAGTCTAATTTTATGTTAGTTGGGTCCTTTTTGTTTTCTAACATGATCCTCTTTGTTATAACTTTAGCCTGAAGTCTTAACCCTAAGACCCATTCATATTTATTAACATGAATGAGACCTTAGTCTTAATGTTTTATCCTAAATTTTATCTCTCGAGCATAATATTCATGTTTGTAGGGTCCCTTTTATGTTTAAAGCATGGTTCCCTTTGTTATTTCCTACTTAGTCTAAGTCTATATGTTAAGTCCCCATTCATATTTAATAATAAGAATGAAAACTTAGCCTAAATACTTTAGCCTAGGTTTTATTTCATCTTTAATCTCACTTAAATATCATGCATATTACAAGATCCAATGATCCATGCTTCCTTGTAGCCTCTTGATCAGACAACGTGAATAAATCCTGATGGAGTCTATCACTTAGTCTTTTGGACTAATCACATTTGATCACTCAAATCATGATCAATAGTTCTCACTTCATCATAGACCGAAGATCAGATGGAGTGAGGACACTATTAAAAAGTCAAAATCCCATGATATCTATGGAGTTACCATGTGGCATTTCCACATTCAAAGATTAAAATTAAAGTTGCATGTCAGAAAGGACCAATCATGATCAAGCTCTTGAATCATGATCAAATGACCCTTGCTTCATTGAAATTTTCAATCAAATGGAACAAATTAAGATCAATATCTTGGGAAGCCCTATAGAGTATCCAAGTGGCACTCTCGTATTGAAACACAAGAAGTTTTAGGAGTTTAAATTTGACATTCATGTGACCATCATTTGACATCTATGAGGATGTATTTAACATCTGGATGACCATCAACTTTAAGCTCATCAAACTAAAAGCTTCATGAGCCTCAATTTTACATTTGTACAACTATCATTTGACATCTGTGAGGATGTATTTGACATTTGTGAGACCATCAAATTTAAGCTAATGAATTATTTTTCCTAAGATCAAGATAGACTCTAAAATGTTGCCAAAAACCCATGAATGACATTACATACTAATGGAAACCCTAAAAAGATGTTTAAATACTTGAAATCTTTGAACTACAAATATTGAAATGGTCTCATAGGTCTAAATATTTGCATAAATGGATCTAGTCTAAGCATATACCTTAAGGTCCTCATTGCATTTGTTTGAATGTCGTGAACCTTGGGCTAGAGACTTATACTAAGTCTTATTTTAAAAGAATGTTTGTGACATGAAACTTAGCCCAAATGATTTTAACTGAAGGTTTTATTGTGTTTATTAATATAATAAAGCTCTATGTCCAAAATTTAGCATTTTGATCCTTATATCATTTTGACCCCTTTGGGCATGTTCTAAGAGCTTAACATAAGTATTTTAGCCTAAAGTATATGTTGTGTTTATTAAACATAACATAGAATGTGGCCTAAAATATGTATCCATAGTTCCCTTTGTATCAATCTAGAAAGATTAGGTATAAACACTTTAGCCTAAAGTTCATTGCATGTTTAATAAACACAAAACGAACCTTAGCTTAAGGTATTTAAACCTAAGTCCCCACCTAAGTCCTTTGATTTAAAAATTATAATAAAATGATTTAACCTAAGTATATTCATGTTTATTAATATGAAATAAACTTGGTAAAAAGCATTTTAGCCTAAGTTCTATTATGTCTATACACTGACTGAAATCTTGTGCATCTTTGTAGATCCTATGTATCACACTTTGTCATGGAAGGATGATCCAATAGCATGAAGATGTTGATGATTTTTTAACAAGGATCTAAGAGCATGTGGACTCAACACATGGTGAATGCATACTCAAAGTGCAAATGACAAGGATACCAAAGCCCAAAAGGCCCATAGAGGTGCCAAGTGGCATAACCATGGGGCTTAGTCTTCAAAAGGAACCAATAAAAAGTAAGGACCCAAATCACATTCAATGTCCCATGCTGATCCAAGGATTTTGATCCAATGGAGCAAAATAAAAGCCATTTTTTAAATGCTAATGACTAGTGCTTCAAAGGTATTTATGAAAAATGCTATAAAAAATTATAGATTGATGCCACATAAGTGCCATGCAAGTAGAAAATAATAAAAGAGAAGATCTTGTGTGCCTAAGAATGTAAACGCATAAAGGCAAAGGTCCAAATCAAATATGAAGCATGTATGAGCCAAACCCCAAATGAGCTACCACCATTAAGGGAAGAATTCTAATTGTTCAATTTAGGGAGGGAATTAGTGTAATCATGACCCTATTAAATAGAATACATGGATCCCTTGTAACTACATATGTCAATAAAAGTTGGGTGTCTTATGTGTACTTTAAGGTAGAAAAAGAGCTCATTCCTCCAATAGGGGATATGATTAGTATCCACCTAGGGAAATAATTTACAACTATCAAAAGGAAGACAAGCAAACAATTTTTTATGATGTCTTATTTGTTATATGCCTTACTAGTTTCCACCAAGGTCCCCAACATCAAAAATTGGTCTTCAAAGGGTAGAACCACCATCTCTCACCACTAATCAAGGCTACACATCTTTAAGTACATATACCACATGTAATTCATGTATGACTATGTCTACCCTACTGTGGTAGAAGCCATTATAGGGTCTCATATGCCCAGGGTGATCCCTTTGATTAATAAATATGTGGAGCTAATGGGAGATATTTGGTTATACCTAGATTTTACTATAATTAGAATTTAGGGAATTCTAACCCAACCCTATAGATTTCTTATTTATGTTCTAACAAGCTGGTAGAATAGGAAATTGCATCCAAACTCCTTAATGGTGTTGATGGAGTCTATAAGGACAAAAAAGGGCCTCCTCCATCCCTTACCATTGATAATTAGAAGAATAGTTTTGTAGGATCAGAAATAGGTGGACATCATGGCCATTTATAGGGAGTATTTTGTGTTTCAATTAGATGACCTCAAGCATTAAGATCCCAAGAATTTAGTAGGCCCACATCTCAAGAATAAACAACTACCAAAGCTAGTCTATGAGCATCAATTGGGTCCTTATGACACCCTTTATATCAAGGCCCACAATTTTTAAGAAGTATTGGCCAGATTGAAGAACATCAACCTCAAGTTGGTACATAGATTGACTAATGATGACAAACCACCAAGGGAGATATGGGAAATGCATCTTTTATAGTATCATTTACTACTTGGACCTTCTAGGCCACCTTAGGAACAACCTCAAATGGAAATATGCTAGCTCCCAGCATAAATTATTTAAGGTATTGGCAAGGAAAATTTAGAAGAGAGACTTGGTCAGGGACCTTCACCTTCATCTCTCCCTTAAAGACCACCATCCATAGTGGAACACTTGGATATGATTAACCTTGAGCCTTATGAAATAGTATAGGATGCCCTCAAGGTCCTTACTAAGATATATGACTCTAAAGGAGAAGAATCACATGTTGAAGAAGCTTAGGTTCAAGCAGAATAATTTGAGTAATAAGATAAAGGAAATGAAGTTGCCCTGGATCTAGTCCCAGTAGCCCACCCTAAGAAGAGGAAATTAGAACTGAAAATTATTATTATTGGATAGAAAAGGCCAAAGTTGACTCTCACTCATCCCATAAGTGAGATCAAATTTTTTAGTGAGTATTTACCCATTCATGGACCAATCATCCCTAATTGGTTCATTTATGGGAAGTTGCAAAAGATTCCTTCCTTGTCCCATTCATGGCCTCTGATCCAATCCATCAATGTTGATGTGCATGAAGAAATCAAGCCATGGATAAGGGTTTTAATGAAGGAACAAGAGGAAACAAGGATAGTGACCACTATAGGGTTAGATGTAAAGAAGATGGATGCTCTAGGAGCATCAAATAGCACAAGGGTAAAGGTCTTAGAACCTCCAAAATACACAAAGGCCTTTACCATCGTGTTATTCAATCTAGAGACAGATGGATTAGAAAGGATAACAATAAGAAAGGCCATGGTGGGGATAGAGGAATTCATGTTCCAAAATGTTGAACCTTTTACAATCTTAACCCTAGTTAAAGGGTAATAGCCCCATGAACAACCAATCCATGAGGAAGATATTGAGATCCCAACAAAGGCCCACTCATCCCAATTTAAAGCTAGCATAAGGGGCATGAAACAAAGGATTCATAATCTAGAGAAGGAAAAGGAGAACTTGGAGACCCAAACCATTTTATCAGTGATTGAGGCCATAATAAACATTTTTGAAGCATCCTTTTTTGATATGTTTGATTCTTTAAAATCAATGAAGTTGAGGCAAGATGCATTGATCCAACAAAGTGACGTGGCTAAAGGATTGGTAATAGAATGGCAGGATGTGGAGGCAAAAATAAGAAATCTTATCATCATATTAATTAGGAATATGATTCCTAAGTTTAAAACCATTATACTAGCACACCTAAATGTTATACTAGGGATCATGGTAGATAAGATCCAAAGCTTAAGTACTTGGTCACCATGCTTAGATAGGCTTCTAAAAGATGATGAAGAGTTGATTGCCAAAATTAAGCAGCTCCTTAGAACCATGTTGGAAAATCCTACCAAGACTATAGTCTTAGGAATTATTGATGATGTAGAGTACAAGTATAGAGTCACTTTATTGATGAAGTAAAGGGAAAAATCTAGGGCAAATCAGGCAATGACAATAACAAGATTTTGGGCATGATCTTCACTATTGAAGAAAAGATTGTAGAAGCTAGAAGCATCAAAGAAGAAATGGAAAAGGATGATAGAGACTTTGAGGACTTAAAATACCAAGAAGATGTCTCCCTTCTAAAGCTAGTCATGGACTTGGAGCTTGTCAAAAAATAACATCAAAAGGATATAGAACTTTTGTAAGAGCAACAAGGGGACCCTTTGAAAATGGACCCACTTAGTTAATATTCCTTTTTTGTAAAACATTGTAATATTTGAAATAGGAATACTCTTTTGTAAAGTCATATGCTAGTTTGTTAGCATATTTGCCTCTAGGTCAGTCTAATGTAGAAAAGTAAATGTATTCTAGAATTTTCTAAAGAAGGACAACTATCTTTATCTTTTGTCTATTTTGTATCTTGTAACTGACCGGTATACTACTTGATATTTCTATAAAGGCATGTATTACCATTTTTTAAAGAGAGAGATTTTGGAGAAAAATTTGTATACTTTTGAGCAATTAATACTATCAAATAATTTTGTGAAGATTGTCTAAAATTGATGTGTCAATTATTAATGTAGCTTTCTCTCAATTATTGGTTCTAAGCTAGAATTTGAATAGTTTCATGAATTATGAATTTGCACTTTTGATATAGGGTTGATAATTTGTGTTTGTGCTAGATTATTTGAAGGATATTGGTTTTTCTTCATTTTATTTGTTCTTTATTCAAATGTGTTTATGTTATTTCAATTTAGTAATAATTCTTTAAAGTAAAATCTAGTTCTTACTTGTATAATTCCATATTGTCCTTAGAAATTTGCCTAGTATATGGTGAAATTTGAGCTTATGCTATTTCGCATCACATATTGGTTAAATTTATGTTCAATTATAATTGAAACTTTGTCATGATATTTGAGCTAAAGATCAACAATCAGTTGTTTTCTTTCTGCCTTACCCTTTTCTTTTAATTCTTTTTAAACCAAACCACTTTAGATTATATTTCATTATAAATATACATCTAGATTATTTTATAGTTTAAGTTTTGATCATATTTCACTAGTATTAGTGAATATACTTATATTTACAAAGAATTGGACCATGATGGCTCCCAATCATCAATTGTTAGTAATTTTATGGAACATATAAACATTGCTCTACCTATATTTCACCACATGTAACATTAAGTTGCCACAACCTGATACTCATGCCCTGAATTCCTAGAATTCTTAAATGAGAAGTGTTCTTTTAAAACTAAGAACCTTTGTGATACATTTAGAGGCATCAACATGCGAGCATTTTTTTGGTGCTAAGAGGGAAAATCTTAGTGAATTGGTTGGATCTTTCTTTATATTAGTTTGGTTTGATCTAAGATTAGTGCTATCTTTTCACTTTTTAGTAAATATTTTCTTAGAAGTGTAAATATCATTAATCTTTATAGTTTCTAACCTATCTTTTTGCTTCCTTAGATAAAGATCACAGTTCTTTGAGGTTTGATGCTTGTTTTTGGTAAATTTAACATAAACTTTGAAAATCCCTAGTATTTGAGGTTAGGATGGCTTTTTTTTTAAATAAAGGTTGGCATATATTTCATAGATCGAAGTTTATTTGAGCTTAGAATTATAAATATATATCATATTTACATAATTAGACACATATTTTAGCTAGTTTAGTCAAAGATTTACATCCTTTGTTATTCTTTACACAATCTTTGAAAAATGAGCTTAATGTGCAGGTTTAATCCATGTTATTTATAAAGGTTAACTTGATACATCATATTTAAAATAGGGTATTCAATCTTCAAGTTGGAAACACTAAAGATTTGAACTAGATCACACTCAGAGACAAGTGAAACTTTGCTCAAACTTGAGGTTCACAAAAGAGCCAGTCATGATAAAGGTAGACATAAGAGATCTAAATATTTTCCAACTTCACCTCTTTGAAGTACCTTTACCTTCAACCTTCATCCAGGTATGGCTTGGTTGGGAGACTCTTCAATAAATGTGCTCAATGTGGTACATGACCTCCTATGTAACCCTAAAAAGTGTTTGCCTACATTTAGTCCAACTGGTATAGTAACTATTGAAGAACACATTAAATATTTTAAAGTTGCCTTAAGGTTGTTAAATATTGTGCATTAAGATTTAGCATGTAGGTTGTTCCACTTTAATTTTAAGGATGCTTCTTATGAATGGTTTTTGAATTTTTTTAATAATTATATTACTATTTGGGATGGGTTTACTAATGTTTCCATAAACTAGTTTAGTAAGATTGTTAGTCCATGTGTCATTTACCACTAGTTCATCACCATTAGAAGGGATGCAAGTGATCCCAAAAGGTCCTTTGATGTTATATTGTATAAAATGTATAGTAGGACCATATAACCTTATAAACTTGATGATGTTTTAGCTATATAAATCTACAAAGATGCAATAACTCCCATGACTTCTGTATTCTTGAAAAGGTTTATTCTAGTTATAACTTCATTAGCCAGGGCGTATTCTAAATTAATGATCAAATGTATCCCTAAGGAAAAATGGCCTACTTAGTCCCAAATATACACCCATCTATGCCCATTTTGAACATCTTCCCCAACAACAACTAGAATATTATAGCCTTGAACCAACTCTTGAATCTCAATCAATTTCCCTTGAGTCATGTTGTTCCAAATCAAAACTTAGGATTCTTGAGTCATCCTACTAATGGCTTCAATTCAAATGATCAAATAGATTTAGTACCAGCTATTGGTATTAACAAACAAGTGCATAATTTTGGAACCCCCAAGAATGAGAATGATTCTATCTTGAAAATGGTCTAAAAATTAAGCATTGATTTCCTTTAGTTACAAAAATAAATAGGTAATACTAGAGATAACTCTAGTAGGAAATTCTCATTTCAAAGGTTTAATAGGCTAAACAACAGATTTTAGAATTCTAGTTTTCATAATAATAATAATAATAATGAACCATATTCTAGAAATAAGACTATGGACATTAATCTTATTGATATTGATTTGTCTGATTATTGCAAAGTGCATTATATATCCAAGCATGGCTAGATTTATTTTATAAAGTTTTGAAAAGATTTTAAAGCTTTTCAAGAGGAGTTGGATACATTTGAAGTTGTCCCTAACAAGTATAGTAGTGTAGGTACTTCTAGATCTAAATCATCTAATCAAGATTTTATGGTGGAGACCTTTGATTTCCCCTTTTGAGCGGAGAATGAACTTGATGAGATCCATGAGGAGATCTAGGCCTTCCAAAAATTCTTGAAGAAGACTTATCCCTTGAAGAATAGAGATTAGAAGTAGCCCTTGACTACCTCAACACCTCCAAATAACTTTGAAACTCCTCCAGACACTTCTTCAAGCAATAATCAAGAGCCACCTAAAGGGAGTACCTTTAAGCCCAACATTGATATTCCTAGTTCTTCTAATAAAACTAGATATAACATTGTTGAGGATATAAAGAAGATAAAGGCTAAGATCAACTTACATGAATTAATGTAGATCACAAAGCAAAGGGGCCTCTTGCTGGAATCATTATCAAATAATTCCAACAAACCACCCAAGGCTAACCATGCTAATGTGACTATATACAAAGCTAAGGTAGAGTCTCCTCCTTTCTTGCTCACTATCAGGATGTTTAGTAAGAATTTTCATAATTATTTATTTGATTCTAGTGCATCCATTAATATCATGCCAATAGGTATTTGTAAATAACTTGGCTTGACTCATATTAAGTGTAATAGAGTTGTAACTTAGTTAGACAAATCTAGAGTCAAGGTAATTGGGGAACTTCTAAATATTCATATGCAATTAGATTTTGAGGCTAGAGTGCAATAGTTTATTGATATCCAAGTTGTTGATATTCCTAATGTTTATGGGATCTTATTAAGTAGGGAATGGACCAAGGTTTTAAATGGCTACATGTCCACAAATTGCTCACATTTATGGCTGCCTTAGAAGGGAGTGCCAAATCAAATTAGGGTTGAGAGAGAACCAAGAATGAAACACATGATCATTAAGTACAATGCCATCAATTAAAGGGTTAACATAATTGACTCAAACTTAGGGTTTTTTACCCTAGAGGATTCCAAGGAATGTGATCATAAAAGTACTCATGTTATTCTTTGACTAAGGAAGTTATACTTTGATGGTGCTAGGTGTAAGGTTGGATCTAGAGTTGGTGTTGTCCTCACTGATCCTAGTGGTAAGGAGTAACATTCATCCTATAGACTCTAATTCCCTTGCACTAAAAATATTATTGAATATGAGGCCCTTATCCTAGGTTTGTAATTTTTTATAAAGAATAAGGTCAAAGAACTACTAGTCTATGGCGACTTAAACCTATTAGTCAACCAAGTAAGAATCAAATATCAATGTAAACTCTCATACCTTAAGAGGTATAAGTTAAGGGTCTATGGTCTCATTGATCATTTTGATGCTTTTAGCATTATCTCCATCCAAAGAGAAGAGAACTAAGCTATTGATTAGTTGGCATCTACTATATCCAATCTCATACCCAACCAAGACTCACCTAACTTTAGCATTGAGTTGATACCTTGTCTTTTAGTAACAAATAATGTTAATCATTTTTAGGTCTTTAGTGATGATTAGTAGATATTAGATTTCATAACTAGTTCTAAAACATTTAAGGCATAGATCATTGATGATACTAATGAAAATGTATTTGAAAATGACAAGTTTGATGGTAAAGTCATTCAACTAAATTACAACAAGATCCCCAAGGGTATGATTGCCTTAGAGAGGCTATTTGACTAGGACAAACTAGATGAGATTTCTGACATTCCTAAGGTAAGTGGGAAGGACTACAATGCAATGGATATTGGACCTATTGTCCCCCAAAAATATCACTCCTTTTTGGAACAACATTTGAACTATATTGGTTCCTCAAACCAAAATAATCTCTGCCCTTCTCAAAATTTGTTCTAAGCATTCAAATTCCTCATTTTTCAAGCTTCTTATAAATCTACAGACTCTGTAGGCTTGAATCTATGGACTCTGTAGGCTTGAATCTATGAACTTTGTAGGAAGAAAATCTATGAAATCTGCAAGCCAAGTTCTACAGGCTTCAAAGGTTGATTTTTATGGACTCTATAGGAAATAGGCAAGCTCTCAACACTTAGGTGATTTCAAAGTTGGTTCAATGATAAGGCTCAACCAAAAGAGTTCATCAGCAAGCTTCTAAGCAAGTATTGAACCATTAAACCATTGAACCTTGAACCATTTTGGTTTAACAGGTTCAAAGGTTCAACATCAACAGAAAAATTTCAACTGCTTCAAGGTTCAATAGCTTCAAAAAACTTATCAAAGAGAAGAAGGCTTGAATCATTGAACCGTTGAACCATTGAATCACTTTGGTTCAAAGGTTCAATGGGTTTAATGAGTTCACAAGTTCAAAGGTTCAACAGGTTTAATGAGTTCATAGGTTCAAAGGTTTAACCAGTGTGATGAAGATCAAAGAGCTTAGAAAGAACAAGGAAGTGACAGACTAATGGTTCAACAAGTTCAAAGGCTTCTACATGTAGGTTCAATCAAAAGAATAAGTTTTTGACACTTATTCATTTTCAAAGAATGAACCAATTGAACCGATGAACCATTGAACCACTTTGGTTCAAAGGTTCAATGGGTTCAAGCTTCAAGGTTCAATGGGTTCAATGAGGCTTGTTTCAAATAATCTTGGTTAAAGCGGTCAAACGGATGAACCATTGACCCAAAGTTGGTTTAATCAGTAGGTTCAAGGGGTTGCCCCAAAGCCAAAGGATCAAATATCCCTTGCAAAGGGAAAAAAGGGGGAAAATGGACCAATTCAAAGGATAAAAGAGCAAAGTGAATTCCTTTGAGAAAATGAACAAGGCAAAGAGACAATTCCTTCGGGGAAATTATCCAAAAGAATTCCTTCAGACTTTTTCCTTTGAAAGAAATAAAAGACCAAAAAATAAAGCCTAAGGCAAGAAATGAATTCTTTCAGACTTTTGTCTGAAGGAATTCCTTCAGACAAAAAGTTTGAAGAAATTTGGGGAAGCTGCGAGAGAAAAGCTTGAAAGAATTTCTGAAGGCCAAAGACAAAGTAGCTGAAACAATTCTTGCAGAATTTTTGTCCACAGGAAAATGTCTACAGAAAAAGTCCACGAGAAAGATCTGAAGGAATCTGAAGACAAAAGGCCATCGAAGGACCCCAAAGGGTAGGTGCCCTTATAGGGGACTCTTGGTTGCCAAATTAAAGGATACTTCCCCAAAGTTGAAGGGTCACCTTCCCTTCAGGAGGATGCAAAACAAGAAATTTGAAGGAAGAAAGTAGTAGAAAAGGCCAAATCAAGAGAAAGTTGAAGAAATTCCAAGGGGTGACGCACCCAAAGACATCAAAGTCAAGAACACTGAACTAGCTGTTGGAAATTTAAACATAGTGATGGGTGTGCGAAATTCAATTTTAAGGTTCGTAAAATAGCCATTGATTTTAAAAAGCCTTAAAGAAGAGCCAAAGAACTTACCGACCCAAAGCGGACCATTTCTCAAGGCCCCAAAAGGTAGGTCCCCTCTGAGAAAGACCAAATGACAAAGTTGAAGGAATTACCAAGGAAAGTGATGTGCCCACAGATGTCAAAGTCACAATAATGAAATAGCCATTGATCCTTAGAAGTTTAAGTGTGGACATGAATGCATTTAAAGGCTTTAAGGCCAAGACCAGCAGGAAGCGACTAAGGAATAGAGCATCAAATTTTTTTCAAAGACTCGATTTAATTAACCAAAAAAGGAGGAATGATGAGGAAGGATCAAAAACATTTGCACATCGGATATGTTTCTAGAAGCAGATCACTATGTGGACATCGAAGGATGCAAACATTCAATGAAATGACCCATTTCCTTGCATTAAGAAAAATAAATGGGTAAATTCCCTTGAATTCTAGCATGTCTTCTTAACAAAATTCAATGCAACATGATGTGTTACTATTCCCAAGTCCTTCTTGAAGAGGCTATATAAGGGACTCTCTTGTTATTGTGGCGCTATCTCTCTCTGATTGTCAGAAACAAAACTCTACCCAAATTGAAAGGCATTACTGAGAATTTGAGCTCAGATTGTTGATCATATTTTGTTATTGGAATAAGAAATCAAGTGACTTTTTAGACTTTGTGTTGTGATATCTTTTCTATTGGGGAAACTGTTCTTATGTCTTTTTCCTTAATATATTTTTTGTTCCTTTAATTCAACAAGTAGAATTAGTGAAAGTAGTTAGGAAGGTGTCCTGAAGCCAACTGTGGAGAGACTTTGTGCCCCCAAAATTTACTTTAGCATGTTTTCTTTTTATTTCTATGTAAAGGACCTTGGGACGACTTTGTGCCCTCATTGTCCTTCATATCTCACTCTTGGGCAATTGAGGTGGAGACTTTGTGCTACATCTCAATTTGTTGGTTACTACGTCCTTGGTTACATTTTGTAATTACTACTAGGAAGATTATTGTGGTTTGATGAATAGTACTTCTAAAAAAAGAGGAGTGCTTTTTGTCATTATCCCCAAGATTTCTCCTTTGATCCGCACACATCATCTCTAAAAAAAGAGAGATGGATGGTTTATCCTATCCTTGAGTATTATTTTCTATATATATATATATATATAGCATATCTATAGGGAACCTCCCCTTGATGAGAGGAGAGATTAGTCCCCTTTTGATGTGGTGAACCTACACATTTGGACAACCAATCTTCTTACTTTGGTTGATCAGATCTATTTTGTTTATCAATATGTTGATTGACAAAATAATCAACCAACAGTTTTTGGTGACTCCGCTGGGGATATACATAATTTTGTGCAATTTGGAACCTCAAGTTTTAGATTGAAACATCACCTGTGTCTTACCCATTATCATTATAATACTTATCCATTATAGACTCTATCGACTCCATTTCATGTCTTACCCATTATCCATTTATAGCCTTACCATCTTCCTCCACCTCTATTATTTTATCTGGTCTGCAAAACCAAAGCTGCTAGGAAAGAATGTGCAATTTAAAGCCTCAAGCTTCAAACTAAAGCAAGGTCAATTCTTTTCCATTTTTGTTTCGCAATATGGTAGATTCAAGGCATACACGAAGCCATAGGGCTAAAGGTATTGTTGACCCTGTATTCGAGTTGGTATAGTAAAGTAATTTTGATCTATTTTCTTCACCATCTCACCTCCAACGAACCAAGAGCTTTCCTCCTACTAAAGTTAGATCTCCATTGCCAAACGAAGTATCCAATTCTGCTATTGATAAAGCTTTTCCAATAATTACCCCTTTGAGATTTGTTATTCCTCATTTTCATAGTCATATAATGGTAGTTCAAGGCCCCTGGGGTAATTATTTTGATCCTCTCAATCTTACTCCACCTCTACATCAGCTTCCACAAAGTTCAAGGAAGAATTTCCCCAAATTCTATGGTGATGGGAAAGTTCATCTTGATGAACACATTACAACCTTTAGCATAGCTTATGGTGTAATTGGAGTATAATTTGAAGATGTAGCAGTTAGGCTATTTGTAGAAACATTACAAAGTGCCACTACAAATTGGTTTTATCATCTATAGGCTCAGTCAGTAACTGATTAAAATACCCTCAAAGCTAAGTTTGAAGCCAGATTCAAACCTATAGAAGATGCACATGCCCTTCTGGCTCAACTCACATAGATGAAGAAAGAGCCTCATGAACCAATGATAGAATTCATAGCCAAATTTGATAAACTGAGGAACATAATTCTTGTAATTGCTTGACCTATAGCTGAGAATCTCAAATGCTTCTTCATTAATTCTCAGTTACCTAAAGTGAGTTTTCTTTTGAGACATGCTGGTCAAATAGATCTTGTTGTACTTCAACTTTTGGCCACTGAGGTAGAAGATGATCTCATCTTAGCAGGGAAGATAAGAAGAGATCTAAATAGAAATAGACCCTCATCATCTTCTGAATATTCATCTACAGGTACCGCTAATCCAATGGTGCAAAAGCTGGCAAATGAACTGCTAGCCTTGAAAAGAGAAATGGCACAAGGTATGTCTTATTCTCTTTCATACAGAGATATGCCAAGAAGGGCATTTCCAAATTAGTCATATTAAGGCAATGCTACCAAGAATCAAGGGCAGCCATATCATCTTCCTCCCCCACAAGGGAAACTTGCCCTTAAAGCTCCTCTAACCAACTCAACAATTGAATATTTGGAAACAAAACATGCTTTCTCTTTCCAACCTGAGTTTGAGCAATAAAATGATGTTGATCTCTTCACAGAGGATCAAGAAGAATCAGTTGGTGAATCCCACATTGGTTTCTTGAATTACCAAGATGAACCCAAAAGCAAAGGAGAATCTATTGATGGATCATATGTAATGTTTACCAGGTCCAAGAACCAATCAGTCTAGCAAGCTGATAAAAAGAAGATAGAGGAGCAACCTCAACCAACAATTACAATTGCTAAGCATGGAACCACTTTGCCTTTCTATTCGAAGGATCCGGTGATCACCCAAAAGATAAGTACATCAATTTCACCTTCACTTTCTAATTCAATTTCACAAACCAGCCCTCTTCCCATCCCTCCTAAAAACCAAAAGGTTGAAATGCTTTCCTCTATTCCTAGTCCAATTCAACAAGTTGACATAATTGATCATGTCAAGAAGACCAAAATTCAAATGTCTGAATTTGAAAATTTGTAGTCCAATCTTGATTAATTGGATAAGTTGGTCCAATGTGTCAAGAACTAAACCATCCCTTCAAGACAAGAGGTTAAAAATAATTCTTGATTCCTTAAAGAACATGCCCATTCCAAATAATCTTGTCATTACTCCTCCAATTTCCCTTGGGAAAATAGAACCTTTCTATGTTTCCTTACTGATAAATGGTTATCAACTCAAAAATTGCATTATTGATTCCATGGCATGTGACAATGTCATGCTTGCTAAAGTAGTTGAGTCTCTGGGCCTCACACTGACCAGGACATTTGGGAGATGTTTCTCCATGGAGAACAAGCAAGTACCACTACTAGGGCAAATCAAAGATGCCCAATTTGCATTTGAAACCTTTTTAGACAAGAGAATTAAGATGACTATCTTGGTGGCTAACATCCTAGCATCCTATGGAATTTTGCTTGGACAAAATTTCTACAAGGACGTGGGAGGAGAACTAAGCATGGAACTGTTTGAGGCAAGGATCCCTGTCTAAGGCATAATGAAGAGATTGCTCCCTGAAAAAGAGGCAAAATATGTGGTCACCCAAACATTGGCCCCTGTAGCAAAAATTCTATTTGAGTCTTCAGGCACGAGTAATTATTTCTTAACCACAGAGAATGTTCATGTTTCTACAGACAAAAGTCCTGTAGCTAACAATCCAGGAATTGATCCAAACAAGATGTCAAGAGAATTGGTAGGGTGCAGTATAAATAAAGAAAGATCTTACATCTCTAATGAAGATAAATTTGATAGGAGATTAGCTTTTGATGATGCTTGGATCATGGAATCCAATGACAACAATTCTTATACCAATGATAGAGTTGGGACTGTGTTGATATCTCCTCAAGGAGATATTCTTCCTTCATGTAATTTTCAATTTAGCAACACCAAAAACATAGCTAGATGCAAATCTCTATTGCTCGGATTAAAGATTGCTCAAGATGAAGAGATCAAACTCCTTCACATCAAAGGAGATGCTAAGCTGATAGTTTGTCAGGAGTTTGATGTGGACAATCCAATCATGTGCTGGATTAAACCAGAAGAAGAACCAATTATGGTAATGGACCATGCTACTGAAAATCAAAATTAGGCAGAGGAACCCTTCACCAAGAAATCAAGGAGTTATAGCTTTCAAATTAAAGACCACATCCTACCATGGGGCAAGAAGAAGAAAAAACCAAGAGGAAGATGCAAAAAATTGGTTTCCTGGTGGAGATTTTCATTTGCCCATCACCATTTTTGGGGACAAAATGTCTTCTTGCTGGTTTATCAGGATAGAGCACTATTTACACTACCTCTTAGGAAACAACATCTACAACACTTCAACTCTTGAAATATCAGATCATTGCATTTATACATATGTATATTTATATAGTTTTTAATTCTATTTTGTTTTCTTTGTTTCCATTTTTGATGCCTGCCATTTTTGGGTAACATGACTCTGTAGCCCAATGGTACACATGAAGACAGTGGAGATTCTAGATTCTACTCCCTTCAATTCTTTTTTAAAATTGATAGAAGTTCCCCAACTAGAGCCAGCTATTGTCCCCCAAAAATATCACTCATTTTTTGGACAACATTTGAACTATTTTAGTTTCTCAGATCAAAATATTCTTTGCCCTTCTCAAAATTTGTTCTAAGCATTCAAATTCCTTATTTTTCAAGCTTCTCAGAAATGTACAGACTCTACAGGCTTAAATCTATATACTCTACAGGCTTGAATCTATGGAATCTATAGGAAGAAAATCTATAGACTCTACAAGCCAAGTTCTATGGGCTTCACAGGTTGTTTTCTATGGACTCTGCAGGAAAGAAGCAAGCTCTCAACACTTAGGCGATTTAAAAGTTGGTTCAATGACAAGGCTCAACCAAAAGAGTTCATCAACAAACTTCTAAGCAAGAATTGAACCATTGAACCGTTGAACCTTGAACCATTTTGGTTTAACAGGTTCAACAGGTTCAACATCAATAGCAAAAGTTCAACCACTTCAAGGTTCAATAGTTTCAAAACACTTATCAAAGAGAAGAAGGCCTGAATCGTTAAACCATTGAACCACTTTGGTTTAAAGGTTCAATGGGTTCAATGAATTCACAGGTTCAAAGGTTCAACGGGTTCAATGAGTTCACAGGTTCAAAGGTTCAACCAGTGTGATGAAGATCAAAGAGCTTAGAAAGAACAAGGAAATGATAGACTAATGGTTTAATAGGTTCAAACACTTCTACAGGCAGGTTCAATCAAAAGAACAAGTTTTCGACACTTAGTCATTTTCAAAGAATGAACTGATTGAACCAATGAACCATTGAACCACTTTGGTTCAAAGGTTCAATGGGTTCAAGGTTCAAGGTTCAACGGGTTCAACGAGGCTTGTTTCAAAGAATCTTGGTTCAAGCGGTCAAAGGGATGAACCATTGAACCGTTGAACCAAATTTGGTTCAATCAGTTGGTTCAATTGGTAGGTTTAAGGGGTTACCCCAAAGCCAAAGGATCAAACAGCCCTTGCAGAGGGCAGAAAGGGGGCAAATGGACCAATTCAAAGGCTAAAAGAGAAAAGTGAACTCCTTTGGGAAAATGAACAAGGCAAAGAGACAATTCCTTCAGGGAAATTGTTCAAAAGAACTCCTTCAAACTTTTTCCTCTGAAAGAAAGAAAAGACTGAAAAAAAGCCTAAGATAAGAAATGAATTCTTTCAGACTTCTGTCTGAAGGAATTCCTTTGAAAAAAAAGTCTAAAGAAATTTGAGGAAGCTGTGAGAGAAAAGCTTGAAAGAATTTATGAAGGCCAAATACAAAGCAACTGAAACAATTCTTGCAGACTTTTTGTCTGCAAGAAAATGTCTATGGAAAAAGTCTATGGGAAAACTCTGAAGGACTCCGAAGACAAAAGGCTACCAAAAGACCCCAAATGGTAGGTGTCCTTGCAGGGGATTCTCAACTGCCAAATTAAAGGAAAATTCCCCAAAGTTGAAGGATCACCTTCCCTTCAGGGGGATGCAAAATAAGAAATCCAAAGGAAGCAAGTAGTAGAAAAGGCTGAATCAAGAGAAAGCCAAAGAAAGTCCAAGGGGTGATGCGCTTGAAGATGTCAAAGCCAAGAATAATGAATTAGCCATTGGAAATTTAAACATAGTGATGGGTGCATGAATGTCAATTTCAAGGTTCATAAAATAGCCATTGATTTTGAAAAGCCTTAAAGAAGAGCCAAAGAACTTAGCAACCCACCAAAATAAATAAGCCCGAAGGCCATCCAAAGACCACCTGAAGGGTAGTTACCCTTGCAGGGGGCTCTTCCTGACCCAAAGCAGACCATTTCTTGAGGCCCCGAAAGGTAGGTCCCCTCTGGAAAAGACCAAATGACAAAGCTGAAGGAATTACTGAGGAAAGTGATGTGCCCATAGACGTCAAAGTTGCAACAATGAAATAGCTATTGATCCTTGGAAGTTTAAGCATAAACCTGAATGCATTCAAAGGCCTTAAGGCCAAGACCAGTAGGAAGTGACTAATGAATAGAGCATCAAATTGAATCAAGGACCCAATTCAATTAACCCAAAAAGGAGGAACAACGAGGAAGGATAAAAAACATTTACGCATCGGATATGTTTCTAGAAGTAGATCACTAGGTGGACATCGAAGGATGCAAACATTCAATGGCGTGACCCATTTCCTTGCATTAAGAAAAGAAAATGGGTAAATGCCCCTAAATTCTAGCATGTCTTCTTAACAAAATTCAATGCAACATGATGTGTTACTATTCCCAAGTCCTTCTTGAAGAGGCTATATAAGGGACTCTCTTGTTATTGTGGCGCTATCTCTCTTTGATTGTCAGAAACAAAACTCTACCCAAATTGAAAGGCATTACTGAGACTTTGAGCTTAGATTGTTGATTATATTTTGTTATTGGAATAAGAAATCAAGTGACTTTTCAGACGTTGTGCTATGATATCTTTGTTGTTGGGGAAACTATTCTTATGTCTTTTTCCTTAATATATTTTCTGTTCCTTTAATTCAACAAGCAAAATTATTAAAAGTAGTCAAGAAGGTGTCTTGAAGCCAATTTTGGAGAGACTTTGTGCCCCCACAATTGCCTTTAGTGTGTTTTCTTTTTGTTTCTATGTAAAGGACCTTGGGACGACTTTGTGCCCTCATTGTCCTTCGTATCTCACTCTTGGGCAATTGAGGTGGAGACTTTGTGCTACATCTCAATTTGCTGGTTACTACATCCTTGGTTACATTTTTCAATTACTACCAGGAAGATTCTTGTGGTTTGTTGAATAGTACTTCTAAAACAAAAGGAGTGTTTTCTATCATTATCCCTAAGATTTCTCCTTTGATCTGCATGCATCATCTCTGAAAAAAGAGAGATGGATGGTTTATCCTATCCTTGAGTATTATTTTCTATTTATATATATAACATATCTATAGGGAACCTCCCCTTGATGAGAGGAGAGATTAGTCCCCTTTTGATGTGGTGAACCTATACATTTGGATGACCAATCTTCCTACTTTGGCTAATCAGACCTATTTTGTTTATCAGTATGCTGATCAACAAAATAATCAACCAACAGGCCCCCAAGATCAAACCCAACTGGTCAACATGGGAATATCTTGCACAAATATTGAGAATAAGAAGGCCAAAGAGTTTTTAACCAAGTATAAAGATGTTATATCTTGGTCTTACTAAGTCTTAAAGATCTTTGATCTAAGGGTCATCACCCATACTATACCCCTTAAATAAATTTGTAAGACCTTCAAATAAAAGCAAAGACCAATGAACCCTATCCTAGAACCAATGATTTTTAAAGAGGTCAAGAGATTACTAGACACTAAAATTATATTTCTCATGAGGTATTATACTTGGGAGGCTAATTTGGTGTCAGTCAGGAAGAAGAATGGTGGCTATGCATTGAATTTAGTAATTTAAACAAATAATCTAAAAAATATAACTATCCTCTTCCTTCTCTTGACCAAGTGAGTCAAGTTTTTTTAGGTTCAATTATGATGTCTTTCCTTGATGGATTTTTATGTTACAACTAGGTGTTGGTTGACAGGAAAGATAGGATGAAAATAGCCTTCACAACTAAGTGGGGAACCTTTGCCTATAAGAGAATGCCCTTTGGGTTAATAAATATAGGAGATTCTTTTCAATGGGCCATGGACCATTCCTTCTAAGGTCTGATAGGTAAGTGCATCATTATATATATGGATGATCTAATAGGTTTTTCTAAAAATGGGGAAGATCACTTTGTGTATTTACAACAAGTTTTTAAGAGATGTAGAAGGTATGGAAGTTTCTTAAACCTAAAGAAAAGTATATTTTGTGTTACTAAAGGCAAATTATTAGGTCATGTCATAAATAAATATGGGATCTTTATATATCTTAAAAGAGTGGAAGCTATATCTATGATAGAGCCTCTAAATAGTAGGAAAGAGCTAAAGTCATTCTTTGGTAAGATAAATTTTGTAAGAAAGTTCGTTTCTAGATTTGCAGAGATTGTCAAGCCATTAAATGAAATGCTAAATAAGGATGACAAGGTCACATGGAATGAATAATCTAGGAAGGCATTCAATGACATCAAGGAAGCCATTAGCCAAGCTCCAATCTTGATAAGCCCTAAATTTTCCAAGGACTTTTATCTCTATTCTTTTGCATCTAACCATACTATGGCTATTGTTTTAACTCAAACATTTAATGGATGTGATCACCCAATAGCTTTTATGAGTACTAACCTCAGGAATGATGAGTTGAACTATTCATTTATTGATAAATAAGCATATGCATTAGTTAAGGTAGTAAATAAATTTAGGCATTACATCCTTAGAAATAAGGTTCATGTTATTCTACCTAACCCTATCACAAAACTTATGCTGAACTAAAATGAACTTAGAGAATGTAGAGGTAAATGGATGTCATTTTTTCAAGAGTATGACATTGAAATGAAAATGGGAAAATTGGTAAGGTGCCAAGGTTTGATCCAAATGATTGCTAATACCAGCCCTAAGCTAAATATTATGCAAGTTAATCATTAGAACTTTCAATCTAGTGAGTGGTATGATTCCATCATTCATTTACTAATCAATGGTACATATCCTACAGGTCTGACAAGGGAGAAAAAGAGAGAACTAAGTCTAAAGGCAACATATTATTTGATCAAATATGTGGTCTTATACAAGAATAAATTTGAATGGGTCTACCTAAGGTATGTCTCAAAATAAGAAGCTACCAAATCATGAACACCTTCCATGAGAAATTTGGCAATGGACACCCTTATGAGAAGACTACTACACACAAGATTCTTAGAGCTAGCTACTATTATCCAACTATTTTCAAGGATGTTTATAAGAACGTGAGGAGATATCACTCTTGCCAAATTTTTATAACCAAGGATCCTAAGATATCAATTCCTTTGCAACTAGTTGTGGTTGACAAACCATTTTCACAATGGGGGTTTGACTTTGTGGGGGTGATAAACCATAGTTCATATGAAGGTCAAAAATTCATCCTAATTACCATAGATTATTGTACCAAGTGGGTTGATGTTTTAGCCATTAAATAATGTAAGATAGAGGAAGTGATTAGTTTCTTAGAAGAGAACATTTGTACTAGGTTTATAACTCTAGTCTCTATAGTGTGTGATAATAGGTCTACATTTACATCCATAGATATGATTGAATGGGTGTATGATAATGGCATCTATTTGAATTTTTCATCTAATCATTACCCCTAAGTAAATGGAGTCCTTGAATCTACCAATAAGAACTTGATGAAAGCAATCAAGAAGTTTGTTGTAGACAAGCCTAGGACTTGGCACACATTGCTCAAGTATGCATTATGGGAAGATAGGAGAAGGATTAAATAATCCTTAAATGCATAACCTTTTCTATTGGTGTATGTCTAGGAGCCTCTTTATTATCACTCTCAAATTGCCTATGTATAAATTCATGCAAGAGTACGTGAGAGAAGTCCAAGATCTTGCAAACTCAAGATTGCTAGACATCATTCAGATGGAAGATGCAAGGGAGAAAGCATTTGCTGATTTTAGCAGACATCAAACCATGGTGAAGAGATGGTTTGATAAAAGATCAAAAATTAAGGTGTTTAAATAAGGGGACCTGGTTCTCCTTTAGGACAAAGCATCTAAGCCTAAGGGAAAACATGGAAAATTCACACTTGTGTGGATTAGTCCATATCAAATTATAGACATGTTGGGGAATAACAGATTCAAGCTTAAAGATATACAAGGAGTAGATTTCATATTGCCCACCAATGGGTAGTGTTGACAATTTTGCCCCATAGGTCAAATTGTCATCCCTACTATTCATAACTTTGCATATTATGTCAGTTTGTCTTATGAATTAGTTTTGGGTACTGAATAATGAAAAGGAAAAGGTTTTTCAAAGTTTGATCAAGCCTAAATATATACCTATAGCCACCCAAAGAGCCATCTACTGTAAGGTATTAGCCAAGGAAAGAGCCTACAACCAGGTAAAGTTTTGGTCATTCAAAGTATTTTAAGGGGCATTCTCATTTTTATATTTGGAAATATCCACCTATAACCATCCTTAAGGTTAACCTACAAGCCTGTAGGTTTGCTTATGAATGAAGGTGAGTGTTTTCTTTTGGGAAACTATGGAATACAAATTTGTTCTTCAAACTTATAATGACTATTCTCTTTCCCAAGTGTTTTTCTTTCCAAAGTGTTATCTTCTCAAAATTTTGTCAAGCTAAGAGATGGAAAATTTCATTGAACTTTTTGTCTAAGGGAAAAGATTTTCAAAGGACTTGGGAGAAGTTTGAGAGAATTTCAAAGGGACAATTTACAAAGTATTTAATTCCTTCAGACCTTTTGTCTGAAAGAATTAAGGAAATAAAAAACTTGGGTGCCTCCTAAAAATCTTGGGTGCCCTACAAAAATCCTAGGTGCCCTACAAAAAAATTGGGTGCCCTTGAATTCTTTTGAAAATCCAGTTCTCGAGAGATAGAAGACCTTACAAAGGGAACTTGATCAGTGGCAATACCTTTACAATTTTCTTAAAGGGCACAGAGGAACGACACCTACCCTTGTGAAGGGCACTTGGTTAGTGGCAAGACCTTTCCAATTTTCTTGAATGGCACAGAGGAAGGACACTTTCCCTTGTAGAGGGCACTTGGTCAGTGGTAGGACATTTCTAATTTTATTAAAGGGCATAGAGGAAGGACACCTACCCTTATGGAGGGCACTTGGTCAGTGGTAGGACCTTTCCAATTTTCTTGATAGGCACAGAGGAGAGACAAATTCCCTTATAGAGGGAAATTGGTTAGTGGAGTGGACCTTTCAAATTTTTTTGAAGGGCATTTGGTTGGTGGTAGAATAAATACAAAGGAGACTAGTTCCTTTGGATTTTTGTTTGAAGGAATTCCTTTAGACAAAAATTATGAAGAAATTCAAGACAAAGAAAAACTCGATGGATAATACACAAAGGCAAAGAAAAAAATTGAAGGATATCCTTCAGACAAAAAGTCCAAAGGAATTCCTTTGGACAATAACAAGAAGTCTAAGAGAATATAACCTAAGGAAATACAACCAAGGTAAGGCTAGGGAGATAAATAGAAAAGTTTGTGGGAAAAATTTGTCAAACAAAAATTTCAAAGAAAATCAAAGGGAATAAACCAAGCAGGAAATCCAAAAGGTCTGTAGAAAAACAAATGGCTACAAAAAAATCCAAGACCAAGGTGAAGTCAACAAAAATATAGGAAAATATATATAGACAATAAAGGCAAGATAGAATTTTGAAGGAATGATTGGACTTGGATATAAAATAGAAGTCTGTAGAAAATAAACATGAACAGGTAGACCAAAATAAAAGGAAAATCCATGCAAGCAAAGGCTATTTTTAGTTGACTAGTCAAAGCTTCAATTGACTGGTTGTTGAAGTCAAGCTCATCTCTAGATCACTCATGCTTTCAAATGTTCTAACTTAGCTTTAAACATTTCAATTCAAGTTTTAATTTTATCATGGCATGGATTTTATGCATGCTCTCATTATTTCATGCTTTCAAATGATCAAACAACTCAAGAGGAAGTCCATATTTGGAGGTGGGCATAATTTTTTTGCATGATAAGAGTTTGAATTTCAACAAACTCACCATCCATTTCCTCTAATTCCAAAGAGCTTCATGCAAGATAAATAGACTTTTTGTAAAGGCTGAGTTAGTTGGATTTAGCCTCTCTCCTATTTCTCAAACACCAACTCTTGGCTGTTGTAATTTTCTATATAAGTTGGCTTTTCAACCTTGAATTATATCCCTCTCTTAGCAAGACTAGACTCTACCATTGGTGAGTTGTGTAACTTATTCAATCAATAGGACTGTACTTTTAGATTTCAAGTGTTGGCATAGTGTATATTCATTCATTAATTTGCATATGTGGTATATTTCTCTCCCTTCCCAAATTTTGATTCATACCTAGTTGCTAGCTTATCATATTATGCAGGACATGTTCAGTGTTCTATATGTCTTTTTCTAAAGCTGTAAGTGGATGTTAGGCGGCTACAAAGTTTCTTGTATCAGACCTTTCTCCATCATTTTCCCTCATGTTTTGGTCATTATATCGAACCTTCTCATGAAATATTTATGCATAGTGATCAATTGAAATCAAAGGTCTTATTTTTCCCTTATTTGATTCAGTGTTCAAGGTTCCAAGTAGAGTGGATCAATGTTTTGGTGTATTACCATCATTAGGTAGGATTTCCCTTTCAAGTTTCTTGCTCCCTTTTTCATGGTAGATTCATAGTATAAAGTAG
Source organism: Torreya grandis (assembly GCA_037957365.1). Lineage (NCBI taxonomy): Eukaryota > Viridiplantae > Streptophyta > Pinopsida > Cupressales > Taxaceae > Torreya > Torreya grandis. The sequence continues at coordinate 1,802,408 of JARHVA010001071.1, read as the reverse complement.
ATATCCATTGATACATCTTATAGGAACCAGCCTTCTCTAGAGGTTCTTCTCACCATTGAGGCACCCACCCTCATGAGAAGATCCCATTGTTTCAACCATAGGGAAGATTGACCATTTCAATATGTTTTCAATTTAGGCTACAACTCTAGGTTGACAACAATTTTTGGCACGCTCAGTGGGATCACAAAAAAAGTTCTTTGCATAGAGTTTTTGTAGTAGTAGAGTATATTCATCTACATCCAATTATAGAGTTCATAACATCATTCAAGAAATCTATTCATGCCAAAGGATACCACAAGATCAACAAGAAAATGTATTCCTTTTGAATTTGTAACTTATAAAAGAGTAAGATCTAGGAGGGCAAATCCATATCCTCAAAGGGAATATTTACCTCCCCCTCATCCTATCATTCTAAACACTACAATCCCCACCATCTAGATGGCCATTATAAATCAAGTGTTTGCTCCATTAAATAGGGGAAGTCCAATGAATCTATCATATTTAGATGACATTCTTGTATCTACCCTCAAAAGTATTCTATTATTTTTAGGAGAAAATCAAACAACCCCTATTGACCATATCTAGGATGTGGCTAATTTTTGTTCAGTTCATAATGTTGTTGAGGATAATGTTGCTATCAAATTACTCACTACTTTCAAAGTAAAAGCATTATAATGGTATATAACCCTCCCACTTAAATCCATTTCCACCTGGGATGAATTAGGTGTAGCCTTAGTTAAGTAGTTTAAAGATAAATTTGATCACTTATCTTTAGTTGAGAAATTAACTACCATACAAAGAGCTCCTCATGAGTTCATGTTTGATTTTAATCTCAGATTCCTAAATACATGGACTAGGATACTGATTCTAATTAGGCCATTCCTTGAATATGCATTTCTATATGTTTTGAAAGATCTCAATTCTAACATTAGTGTGATGATACAATCAATGGGTGGCACTACTTTACCATATGCTTATGACATTGCAATAGGGATAAAAAATAGTTTGACACAAGTAGGTAAGCTTTCTCCAAGACCTCCAATGCCTATATTTCTAGCAATAAGTTCTATACCAGCCCCTCAAGTTCTTTAAATTCCATCCTTGGCTCTAATTTTAGCACCTCAAGTTTCTATTGCAACCCCTACTAGTCAATCTATTGAGATAGGAGAGTTGAAAAGTTTGCTATAATCTTTTAGAAATGAAATAGTACATATCAAAAGGTAGACATTCTAGTAAAATAGGCCCTATCAATAGCAAAATTAGAACAACTATCAACCCTTTAAAGATCAAAGGTCTCCTTATCAAGGTTTCAGAGAAAATAGACCACCCTATCAAGCACAAAGAGCCATAACTCCAGATAAGCCATATGTTACTCTTGATATGAATGTTCCTTCCAATTAAAAATCCATTGTTCTAACCCCACCTAAAAATAATTTGGTGCAGGATTCAAGTTGGCAACCCTCAAATCTCAATGATGTTCAAAACTAGAACTTGGTATCACTGAACATCACCATGCCATAGATGACATAAGAAGAGTTCTCTTTTCAAGGGGGTCAATAACAAGATACAAGTTTAACATCACAAAGAGTGACTCAAGGGTAGAATGATGCTATTAATGTAAATTGGCAGGTAGATGATCATGTCACTTTTACTCAAGATATTAAAACTAACATTTTAAATGGTCAATTTGTAACTATAACCTATTAGAGAACTAAAATAACTATTGAGGAAGCCCAAGCAGTAAAAAATACTTCAAGTGCTCCTAGTATTATTTATAAAGGTACAAAGTAACATCTTGATGCTTCCACAGCCCAAAAAAATTAGAATATAAAGGTTAGTAAAGTGCAACAAATACCTATAATTCATGAGTAGCAAGTACCACAGAAAGTACAATCAAAGGTTGGTGCATCTTAGTTCAGTATTTTAGATAAAATTAAGAATTATAAAATCAAAATTATCATGTGGGATTCTCTTTAAATTCTAGGGCAAAAGGATAAAGTCATTCAAGAACTTTTAGCTCTTGAATTATCTCAAAAACAGTTTTAAAAGGTGTTGTCTTGACAAATTTAGATCAGCCAACTAAGTAATAGGTGCATCAAGGAGATAAAATATCAAAAGTGGACAGAACTAAGGTGAAAACAAATAAAACTCCCCATATTTATCTTTATTTTATAGTGGGTGATACTTTGGTTCATAATTTTATGGTGGATAGTGGAGCTAGCAGTACAGTGATGCCCAAACAAATTGAAGATAAGCTTAGCCTTGTTTATGAGCCAAATAATAAAGGGGTATTGAAATTGGATGGGTCACTAGAAAAAATGGTAGGAATTATCAAATATTTGAAATTGGAATTACATGCCTATCCTAATGTTACTATTTAGTAGGATGTTGTAGTAGTGGACTTGCCTCCTTATTTCACTATGTGCCTTTCAAAGGATTTCACCTCAAAGATCAGGGGATATTTATCAGCTGATTGGACCTATTTGTTGTTCAAAACTAGATATGGTACAAAGGTAACAATTAATTTATACCCTATTGCACATTTTTAAATGGATCCTTACATGCCAAATGCAGTCAATGCAAATTGTATCATCTCAAATGAAATACTACAAACTAGTGATGTAGAAAAGGACTCACCTTTGGATGAAGTTCCAGATTTTTTTCTTGATGAGTGGGATTCCACCTTGCATTATCATGATCCCTATAATTTAATTGAATAATAAGGTCTTGGTATGTATTATCTTCATGAGAATGATGCACCAATTCTAGCCATGGTCAAAGAGGACAAATCTAATGAAGGCTTGTGGCAATTATACTTTGATGGATCAAGAAATAAAAATGGGACTAGAGATGAAATGATGTTAATTTATCTTATATAAAAAAGGTATTTTTCCTCTATTAAATTTTAGTTTAGTTGTTTAAACAACGTTGTTGAATATGAAGCACTAGTTCACAGTTTCCAGTGGGCTAGGAAGATCAAAGTAAATTGTTTGCAAGTGTTTGGAGATAGTGAACTTATAGTCCACCAAGTAAGAGCTTTGAATATATGAAATAATATATTTATTAAATCTTACAGACATAGATTTTGGGATCTAATTGAAGATTTTTAGGCTTTTAATATTTAGGCAATACCAAAAGATAGGAATAAACATGATGATAGGTTGGATGTTGTTGGGGCACAATTTGATATCCTAGCTAATGTAAAAAGTGACATTTTTCAATCACATATAAAGATAGTTGTAAGGCCTTCCATTTTGGATAACCAAGAAAATTGGTAGGTGTTTGAAAATGACAATCATATTATGAGATTTTTTTAGGAAGAGGCTGAGTTATCTATAAGAAATCAGTCAAAACACTTATAGCAATATGGTAATCAGATTGTACAATTAAAAACTGATAAACTACCCAAGGGATTGGTCACTCTTGAAAATATTTTTAGTGAAGATGATGAGCTAAGGAAAGAGAAACCATCCTTGTCAACAAAGGAAGAGTACTATGTCAATGTAGAGATTGTAACTGGTAAGATTTTGAAATTGGGCAAGGTATGCACTCCTCCATAAAAGAAAGCTTTCATTGATTTATACACAAGTTTTACTGATATATTTGCATGGTAGTATAGTGATATCAAAGGTTTTGATCCAAGTTTGGCTCAAAAAACTATTGAGTTAGAAGATGAAACTAAACCAGTAAGACAAAGACAAAGGCTAATCAATCTAAAGCTTAAGCCTTTGATGAAATATGAGCTTCACAAGCTCATAGAATCAGCCATTATATTTCCAATAAAGCACTCAACTTGGGTGGTGAACCTCATTCTAGTATGGAAAAAGAATGTTGAGATTCATTTATGTGTTAATTTCCATGATTTAAATAGGGATTCACTTAAAGACCACTATCTATTTCCATCAATGGAATAAATTTTATAGCTTATTATAGGTTCAGAGAGGTTTTCCTTGTTGGATGGATATAGTGGTTACAATTAGATTTTGGTCAAAGAAGAGGACCAATTCAAGAAAACCTTCATGACTAAGTGGGGGACATTTGCATACAGAAAGATGACATTTGGTTTATCCAATGCTGGAGCAACCTTTTAGAGAGCCATGGATATGGCCTTCCAAGGCCTTCTTAATAGGTTTGTGCTTGTTTATTTAGATGATATAATAGTATTTTCAAAAGATGTAGAAGATCACATATTTTACCTCAAGAATTTTTTTTAAAGGTGTAGGCAATTTGGGATATCTCTAAATCCCAAAAAGTGTGTATTTTTAGTTCATGAAGGTAAACTTCTTGGACATGTTGTTTCAAAGCATGGTTTAAACATAGATTCTAAAAGGATTCAATTCATTCTTTCACTCTCATTTCCTAAGATCAAAAATGTTTTGCAAAGTTTCTTTAGAAAAATCAATTTTATAAGGAGATACATTTCAAATTTTACTACTGTAGCTAAACCACTTACAACCATGTTAAAGAAAAATCACAACTTCAGCTAGTCCAAGGAGGGAATAACAAGGTTTGAAGATGTTAAGAAAGCCATAGCAAGTGCTACTACACTTTTAAATATAGATTTTATGAAATATTTCATTATGTATACGTATGCTAATGTGGACACCATTTTAGGAATTCTTATGTAGTAGAATCATGAAGGTTTGGAGAAGCTAATAGATTTCTACAACCAAGGCTTGGAGGAGTATGAGACAAGGTATTCTTTTGTTGAAAAACATTTCCTTTTAGTTATATGATATCTGAAGAAATTTAGTCATTTGTTGTCTAGTAAAAAAATACATTTAATGGTTGCTTATCCAATAATCAAAGAATTTCTTCTGAACAAAGACATAAATGAGAAGAGAGATGGTTGGATAACCAAGGTAATGGAATATGATGTATAAATTAAGGTTAAAAATTTGTTTAGAGTTAAAGGACTTTGTCAGCATTTGGCTCAGGAATTGCAAGAAACTAATGAAGCTATTTTAGTGTCAAATGATGAAGAGATTATTGTTCACACCACACCTTCCAACTAGTTTTGTGATTTGGTAAGTTAACTGAAAGATGGTTGTTACCCTTCTCACCTAAGTGCTTTAAAAATAAGGTATTTTAGATTGCAATCAATTCCATTTTTTCTCATTGACAGTGTTTCATTCAAAAAGGATATCAATGGAATGTTACTAAGGTGTGTGGAACCAAGCCAAAATCAAAGATTACTTGAATAATTCCATGATGGATTTGGTAAAAGACACTTTTTTTCAAGAACTACAACACTTAAAATCATGAGAGGTAGGTACTATTGGCCTACTATATTTAGCATTTGCCATACATGGGTTAGGAAGTGCAAACAATGTGTTATATTTGTAGGAAAATTTAAACTTGTAGCCCTACCCCTTCAGCCAATTGCAATGGATTAGCCTTTTGTCTAGTGGGGATTAGAATTTATTGGTCTCAGAATTTATTGGTCTCATTAATCATCCTTCAAGTTCAGGGCATAAATGGATTCTAACTACTATAGATTACTTCACACATTAGATGGAAGCAATTGTATTGAAAGAAGCAAATAAAACTAATGTTCTTGATTTTTATGAAGGTTTGATTACTAGGTTTGGAGTTCCTTCAACCATTATTTTTAATAATTCAATGGATTTTATGGGATCTAGGATCAGCTAATGGGCTGTCCAACATGGATTTTATCTTATCACTTCATCAAATTATTATCTACAAAGAAATGGCCTTGTTGAATCTACAAATAAGAGCCTCTTAAGGATCATATGAAGGACTATTGAATATAATCAGAGGTCATGTCATCTCAAGTTGAAGTCAGATCTATGAGATGATAAGATCACCTACAAGAGATTAATAGCCAACTCTCCCTATAAGGTAGTCTATGGTAAGCAAGCAAGGTTACCTATTTCTCTCAAATTTCTAGCTTTGGAACTAATGCATCAACTTGAGTTGTTGGAGAATGAGCCTATGGAGATCAGGTATGCAGAGCTTATGGAGTTGGAAGAGATAAGAAATCAAGCCATGATAGCCATGGAAAGTCATCAGGTATAGGTGAAAAGAATATTTGATAAAGGATCCTCCTACAAAACTTTAATGAAGGAGATTTGGTCCTTAAGTAGGATAAGGATCGAGCCAAACTAGGAAGGCACACAAAGTTTTATTCCCTTGTGAGTAACCCATACATGATCTCCAATTACAAATCCCATAATGCCTTGCCAAGATGGATGGCCAAGAGCTTCCAATCCTAGTCAATAGGATACATCTAAAACATTGCTATTGAAGAGCAAAACTCTATATACATAGTTGTTTTTACTATCCTCCAAGTGTTATTCAAGGATAGTAATTTAATTTAGTTTTTTCTAATAAGTGATTTTTTGAAAATTTGTTTCTTCATTAGTTTTCCTTCTTTCATGTGTTTCCATTCTTATTTTGAAGGAGAAAGGTTACTTCAGCCATGATCAGAGGAGATTTTCATTTAAAAATCAAGTTTATCATTGTTTTGGAAGTTCAAAAATAATGCATATGGCTTGGTTCTCAAGCATATCAGGTATGTTTCCCAGTTGAGTCACCAAAAGATGTTGATAGTTTTGCCCCACAGGTCAAATTGTCATCCTTACTATTCAGAACTTTGCATATTATGCCAATTTATCTTGTGAATGAATTTTTGGTACTGAATAATGAAAAGGAAAAGGTTTTACAAAGTTCAATCAAGCCTAAATGCATACCTACAGCCACCCAAAGAGCCATCTACAGCAAGATATCATCCAAGGAAAGAGTCTACAACTAGGTAAAGTTTTGGTCATTCAAAGGATTTGAAGGGATGTTCTCATTTTGAGATTTGGCAATGTCCACCTACATCCATCCTTAAGGTTAACCTACAAGCCTGTAGGTTCACTTATGAATGAATGAGAGTGTTTTCTTTTAGACACCTATGGAATACAAGTTTGTTCTTCAGACTTACAATGACTATTCTCTTTCCTAAGTGTTTTTCTTTCCAAAGTGTTGTCTTCTCAAAAAAAATTTGGGATAAGAGATGGATAATTTCCTTAGAATTTTTATTTAAGGGAAAAGATTTTTCAAAGGACTTGGGAGAAGTCTGAGATAATTTCAAAGGGACAATTCCTTCAGACTTTTTGTTTGAAGGAATTAAGGAAACAAAAAACCTAGGTGCCTCCCAAAAGCTTGGGTTCCCTACAAAAAGCTCAGCTACCCTATTAAAAGCATGGACCCTACAAAAAACCCAGGTGCCCTTTAATTCTTATGAAAATCTAGTTCTAGAGAGATAGAAGCCCTTGTAAAGGGCACTTGGTCGATGGTAGGACCTTTCCAATTTCCCTAAAGGGCATAGAGGAAGGACACCTACCCTTGTAGAGGGCACTTGGTTGGTGGCAGGACTTTTCCAATTTTCTCGAAGGGAATATAGGAAGGACACCTACCCTTGTAGAGGGCACTTGGTCGGTGGTAGGACCTTTCCAATTTTCTTGATGGGCACATAAGAAGGACACCTGCCCTTACAGAGGGCACTTAGTTAGTGGTAGGACCTTTAAAATTTTCTCAAAAGGCATAGAGGAGAGATAGAAGCCCTTGCAGAGGGTAATTGGTCAGTGGAGTGGACCTTTCCAATATTCTCAAAGGGCATTTGGCTGGTGGTAGAATAAAGACAAAGGAGACTAATTCCTTTAGATTTTTGTCTGAAGGAATTCCTTTGGATAAAAATCCCAAAGAAATTTGGGACAAAGAAAAACCTAATGGAAAATACACAAAGGCAAATATAAAAAATTGGAGGAAGGATATCCTTTAGATAAAAAGTCCAAAGGAATTCCTTCAGACTTTTTGTTCGAAGGATTAATTCAGTAAAATCACATAACATGAAGTCTGAGAGAATATAGCTTGAGGAAATACAACCAAGGTAAGGCTAGGGAGATAAATAAAAAAGTCTATGGGAAAAATTTGTCAAATGAAAATTTTGAAGAAAATCAAAGGGAATAAGCCAAGAAGGAAATCCAAAAGGTCTAAAAAAACAAATGTCCACAGAAAAAATCCAAGACCAAGGTGAAGTCAATGAAAAGCTAGGAAATTAAATCCACAGACAACAAAGGCAAGATAGAATTCTGAAGGAATAATTGGACTTGGACAAAAAATATAAGTCCATAGAAAATAAACATGAACAGGCAAACCAAAATAAAAGGAAAATCCATGCAAGTAAAGGCTATTTTTAGTTGATTGGTCAAAGATTTAGTTGATTGGTTTTTCAAGTCAAGATCATCTCTAGATCAACTCATGCTTTTAAACATTCTAACTTAGCTTCCAATATTTCAATTCAAGTTATAATTTTAGCATGGCATGGATTTCATGCATGCTCTCATTATCTTGTGCTTTCAAACAATCAAATGGCTCAAGAGGAAGTCCATATTTGGAGGTGGGCATAGCATTTTTACATGATAAGAGTTTGAATTTCAAAAAACTCACCGTCCATTTCCTCTAATTCCAAGGAGCTTCATGCAAGACAAATAGACTTTTTGTAAAGGCTGAGTTGCATGGATTTAACCTCTCTCATATTTCTCAAATTCCAACTCTTGGCTGTTGTAATTTTCTATATAAGTTGGCTTTTCAGCCTTAAATTGTATCCCTCTCTTGGCAACACTAGAATCTACCATTGGTGAGTTGTGTAACCTCTTTAATCAATATAAGGACTATACTTTTATATTTTAAGTGATGGCATAGTGTATATTCATTCAAAAATTTGAATTTGTGGTAGATTTCTCTCCCTTCCCAAATTTTGATTTGTACCTAGTTTCTAGCTTATCATATTATGCAAGTTATGTTCAGTGTTCTATATGTCTTTTGGTGAAGTTGTAAGTGGATGTTAGGTGGCTGTAAAGTGTCTTGTATTAGACCTCTCTCGTTCATTTTCCCTCAAGTTTTGGTCATTGGATTGAACCTTCCCATGAAATATTTATGCATAGTGATCAATTGAAATCAAAGGTCTTCTTTTTCCCTTGTTTGATTCAGTGTTCAAGGTTTCAAGTAGAGTGGATCAATGTTTTGGCATAACACAGTGATTAGGTAGGATTTCCATTTCAAATTTATTTTTCCCTTTTCCATGGTAGATTCACAACATAGAGTAGAGATCTATTGATACATCTTACAAGAATCAGTGTTCTCTGAAGGTTCTTCTCACCATTGAGGCACCCACCCTTGTGAGAAGATCCCATTGTTTCAATCAAAGGGAGGATTGGTCATTTCAACACATCTTCAATTCAAGGTACAACTCTAGGTTGACAACAGGTAGTACCTCAAACACTTCTTTATTACTCCTCTTTAGGTCTTTATGGAGTAAACTGTAAGATGGTGAGATTTAGTATAGGTAAGCTAGTTAGTTCCTTTCAATTTTTTTCTTCATATCCCTTGTTTGTATATATGTATGTACATGTTTATTTGCTTTCCTTTGATTTCTTGCTTTCTTTATTTGATGTTATGTGTTTGATTTCATTTCCTTGTTCCTTGATTCTAATAAGTCCTTTTGGATAAACCGTGAGCTCAAAATTCCAAAATTTAGGAATATAGGTGTGAACCTTATATATGTGCTAACCATGGATCTAAAATATCATCTTAATGTTGTGATTTGAAGAAACTAGTAAATACTAATGAGTAGGTCAATAATATTAGCTTACTGAGTCATGTCTTTAAGTTACAAGTTTCATGGATTCCTTGCTAGAAGATTCATGCTCTAAAATGTTGGCATAAACCCTTGGTTCAAGTTTGAATTTGAATTTGGTGGGAACAAATAGGCATGAATATTTTAAACTTGTTTTCTACTTAAGCCATATTTTTATGTTAAGGCTCGGCCATGTTTTTTAACATGACCAAACCTTAGCTTAAAAATTATGCTTGGTCCACTTTTTATTTTCTAATTTGTTCCTTCTTATTTCTAACCATGGTCTAATTTTATGTTAGCAGGGTCCCTTTTGTTTTCTAACATGATCTTCTTTGTTATAGATTTAGCCTGAAGCCTTAACCCTAAGGCCCCATTAATATTTTTTTAACATGAATGAGACCTTAGTCTTAATGATTTAGCCTACATTTTTATCTCTTGAGTGTCATATTCATGTTTACAGGGTCGTTTTTATGTTTAAATCATGTTTCCCTTTGTTATTTCCTACTTAGTCTAAGTCTATATGTTAAGTCCCCATTCATATTTATTAATATGAATGAAACCTTAGCCTAAATACTTTTTCCTAAGTATTATTTCATTTTGGGTGTCACTTAAATATCATGCATCTTACAAGATCTAATGATTTATACTTCCTCGTAGCCTCTTAATCAGATGATACGAAGAAATCCTGATGGAGTCTAGCATTTAATCCTTTGGACCAATCATGTTTGAGTACTCAGATTATGATCAATAGTTTTTGCTTTGTCTTGGACCAAAGATCAGAAGGAGCAAGGACACTATTGAAAATTCAAAAGCCCATGAAATCTATAGAGTTGCCATGCAACATTCTCGTATTTGAAGATTAAAATAAAAGGGTCTCACATGTTAGAAAGGACCAACCATGAGTAAGCTCTTGGACCACAATTAGATGGCCCTCGATTCATCATTTTTTTTAATCAGATGGAGTGAATTAAGTCTAAAATCCTATGAAGCCTTGTAGAGTGGCTAAGTGGTACTTTTATATTAGAATATAGGAAGTTTAAGGATCTTAAATTTGATATTCACGTGACCATAATTTGACATCCATGAGGATGTATTTGACATATACACGACCATCAAATTTAATCCCATTAAAATAAAATATTCATGATCCTAAATTTGACATTTGTGTGACCATCATTTGATGACTACAAGGACATATTTGAGGTCTATGAGACCATAAAATTTAAGCCAATTAATTATTTTACCTAAGATCAAGATAAACTCCAAATTGTTGTCAAAAACCCATGAATGGAATTGTAAACTAATGGAAATCCTCAGAGGATGTTCAAACACTTGAAATATTTTAACTAAAAATATTGAAATGGTCTCATAGGTCTAAATATTTGAAAAAATAGATCTAGTCTAAGATTATACCCTAAGGTCCCCATTACATTTGTTTGAATCCTGTGAACCTTAGGCTAGAGACTTATACTAAGTATTATTTTAAAAGAATCTTTGTGACACAAAACTTATCCCAAATGCTTTTAACTAAAGGTTTTATTCTGTTTATTAATACAATAAAGCTCTATGTCCAAAATTTAGCATTTTGATCCCTATATCATTTTGACCCCTTTGGACATGTTATAAGATCTTAACATAAGTATTTTAGCCCAAAGTATATGTTGTTTTTATTAAACACAACATAGACTTTGGCCTAAAATATTTAGCCATAGCCCCCTTTGTATAAATCTAGAAAGCTTAGGTATAAACACTTTAACCTTGAGTTTATTGCATGTTTAATAAATGCAAAATGAATCTTAGCCTAAGGTATTTAAACCTAACTCCATTAATTTAAAATTTAGCATAAAATGTTTTAAACTAAGTATGTTCATGTTTATTAATATGAAATAAACTTGGGAAAAAGAATTTTAACCTAAGTTTTGTTATGTCTATGCACTAACTTCAATCCCATGCATCTTTACAAATCCTAAAATTCACAGAAGGAAGATCCAATGGCACAAAGATGATGATGAATTTTTAATGAGGCTCTAAGAGCCTAAAAAATTGACACATGGTGCATTCATGTTCTAAATGTAACTAATACGAATACCAGAGCCCAAAATGCCTATAGAGGTGCCAAATGGCATGACCATGGTGATCAGTCTTTAAAAGTAACCAATGACAAGCAAGGTCTTAGATCACAATCAATGGCCCACATTGATCCAGTAGAGTGAAATGAAAGGCATTTTTTAAATGCCAATGGCTAGTGATTCAAAGGCATTTATTAAAAATGTAGTGAAAGGTTCCAAATTGATACCACATAAGTGTCATGAAAGAATAAAAGAACAAAAGAGAAGATCTTGTGTGCCTAAGAATGCAAATGCATAAAGGTAAAGGTCCAAATTAAATTTGAAGTAAGTATGAGTTGAACCCCAAATGAAATACCACCATTAAAGATTTGAATCCCTAAAACCTTGCATAAAAGAGACCTTAAGTAAACTCATACTGATTATAGTGGATTTATAAAAAGTTTAATTATGTTTTAAGCATGAAGGAGATATACCAAAGACCATTTAAAATCTAGTTATGAACAATTTACAAGTGCAAAATCCATGGTAGATTAGAGGTAGCAATTAAGAGATGGGATAAAATTGTACCTATTTACAAACAACAAAGGAAGGGTTTTCAAAGATATTGAGTTGGATGTCATAGCCTTGAAAAATGGTAATAAGAATTATTTTGAGCTCTTCTAGACCATATAAGATATGAAAATCATCACCAAATAAGAACAAACGATTCTCATAACTAAAAAGAGATACTATGACTTGGTCATAGTTTAAATGGTTGATCTCTACCATGTTGCTGCCAAACTAGAGGTACTTATTTTCATTGATGTCCTTGCTCCAATTTTTTTAAATTGTAAAATTGATAATCATTAGATTATATATGAGGGAAGCTCTAAGAGAGTTGATTTCATTTCCCCACTAGCCTTTCAGAGGTATTATAAATTTCCAAATCCCCATGTGGATTTATCCATAATAAAGGAATGGACCACTAAGAATGACTTAGATACCATCCTGAAGCCATGGTTGCTCCAAGGGAACCATGTATTCTAGGACTTTGAGGGAAGAATCCCAATTGTTTAGTTTAGGGAGGGAATTAGGGTAGTCATGAACCTATTAAAGAGAATATATAGAGCCCCTGTAACTACATATGTCAATAAAATCTAGGTGTTTTATGTCTACTTTATGGTAGTGAAATATCTCATTTCTCCAATAGGGTATATGATCAATATCTACCTAGGGAAAAAAAATTTAATTATCAAAAGAAGACAAGCAAACAATTTTTTATGATGTCTTATTTCTTAGATGCCTTGCTAGCTTCCACCAAGGTCCCCAACATAAAAAACTAATCTCTAGAGGGCATAACCACCATCTCTCACCACTACTCAAAGATACACATATTCAAGTATAGACACCACATGAAATTCATCTATGACTGTGTATATCCTACTTTGGTAGAATCTATTATAGGGTCTCCTATACCTAGGGTGAGTCCTTTGATTAATAAATATGTGGAGCTAATGGGAGATATCTAGTTTTACCTAGATTGTACTATAATTAAAATTGAGGGAATTCTAACCTAGCCCTACAGATTGCCCATTTATGTTCCTAACAAGCTAGTAGAACAATAAATTGCATCCTAACTCCTTAATGGTGTTGATGGATTCTATAAGGAGAGAATTAAGGGCCTCCTCCATCCCATTCCTTTGATAATTAGAAGAATAGTTTTGTAGGATTGGAAGAAGACAGACACCATGGCCAGGCATAAGGAGTCTTTTGTGTTTTAATTAGATGACCTCAGGCATTGGGATCCCAAGAATGTAGTAGGCCCACATATCAAGAACAAACAACTTCCTAAGCTAGTTTATGAGCATTAGATGGGCCCTTATGACACCATCTACATCAAGGCCCACAATTTTGAGGAAGTATTGGCTAGATTTAAGAACACCAACCTCAAGTTGGTGCATATATTGACTAGTGATGACAAACCACTAGGAGAGATATGGAAAATGCATCCTCTATAGTATCATTTGTTGCTTGGACCTTCCAGGCCACCTCAGGAATAACCCTAGATGGAAATGCCATAGACCTCAACATAAATTATACAAGGTACTATCAAGGAAAATGTGGAGGAGAAAATTGATTAGGGACCTTCATCCTCAGTTCTAACTCAAAGGCCACCATCCCTAGTATCACACTTGGTTATGATTACCCTTGAGCTTGATGAAATAATAGAGGATGCCCTCAAGGTCCTTACTAAGGCATATGGATCTAAAGGATAATAAACACAAGTTGAAGAAGCTCAGGTTCAAGTAGTGGAAATTGAGTAAGAAAATAAAGGAAAGGAAGTTACCCTAGATCTAGTCCCATTTGCCCAACCTAAGAAAGGAAATCAAAATTGGCAATTATTCTTATTGGAAAGAAAAGGCCAAAGTTGACTCTCACTCATCCCACAAGTGAGATCAACTTATTTAGTGAGGATTTCCCCATTCATGGACTAATCATCCCTGATTGGTTCATTTATGAGAAGTTGTAGAAGATTCATTCCTTGTCGCATTCATGGGCTCTGACCTAATCCATCAATGTTGATGTGCATGAAGAAATAAATCTATGGATAAGGGATTTGATGAAGGAATAATAGTAAATAAAGATAGTGACCACTACAGGGTCAGATGGAAAGAAGATGGATGCTCCAAGATCATCCAGTATTACAAGGGTAGAGGTCTTGGAACCTCAAAAATACACAGAGTCATCTACCACTATGCAGTTCAATCTAGAGACAATTGGATTAGAAAGGGTAAAAATAAGAAAGACCATGGTGGGGATAGATGAGTTCACATTCCAAAAATTTTAACCTTTTATAGTCCTAACCCCAGTTGAAGGGCAACAACCTAGTGAACAACCCATCCATGAGGAAGATATTGAGAGCCTAACAAAGGCCCACTTACCCAAGTCAGATCTGACATAAGGGGCATGAAACAAAGGATTAAAAATATAGAGAAGGAAAAGGATAACTTGGAAACCCAATCCATTTTATCAGTTCTTGAGGCCATAATAAACATGTTTGAAGCATCATTTTTTTTATATGTTTGATTCTTTAAAACCAATAAAGTTGAGGCAAGATGCATTGAGCCAACAAAGTGAGGTGGCTAAAGGACTGGTAATAGAGTGGTAGGATGCGGTGGCTAGAATAAAAAATCTTATCATCATACTGATTAGGAATAGGATTCCCAAGTTTAAAACCATTATCTTAGCACACCTAAATTATATACTAGGGATCATGGTTGATAAGATCCAAAACTTGAGTACTTGGTTAGTAGGCTTAGATAGGCTTAAGTATCTCCTTGGAACTATGTTTTCAAGTCCTACTAAGACTACAGCCTTGGGAATTATTGATGATGTATATTACAAGCATAGAGTCACTTTAGTGATGAAGTAAAGGGCAAAATCCAAGGCAAATCAGGTAGTGACATCAATAGGATTTTGGGCATGATCTTCACCACTGAACAAAAGATTGTAAAATCTAGAAGCATCAAAGAAGCAATAACAAGGAATGATAGAGACTTTAAGGAATTAGTAGACCAAGAAGATGTCTCCCTCCTAAATATAGATATGGACTTGGAGTTTGTCAAAGAACAACATTAAAAGGCTATGAAGCTTCTATAGGAGCAATAAAGGGACCCTTCAACAATGGACCCACCTAGTTAATATTATTTTTTTGTAAAAACATTATAATATTTGAAATAAGAATATTATTTTGTAAATGCATATGCATTCTGTTGGCATATTTTCCTCTAGGTTAGTCTAATTTAGAAAAGCAAATGTATTCTAGAACTTTCTAAAGAAGGATAGTTGTCCTTATCTTTTGTAAATTTTGTATCTTGTAACTGATTGGTATACTATCTGATCTTTCTATAAAAGGCATGTATTACCATCTTGTAAAGAGAGAGAGAGATTTTGGAGAAAATTTTGTATACTTTTGAGTAATTAATACTATCAAGGAATTCTGTGAAGATTGTCCAAAATTGATGTGCCAGTTATTAATGTAGCTTTCTCTCAATTATTAGTTCTAAGATGGAATTTGAATAGTTTCATGAATTCTAAATTTGTATTTGTGATACAAGGTTGTTAATTTGTGCTTGTGCAATATTAGTTAAAGGATATTGCTTTTTATTCATTTCATTTTTTTAATATTTAGATGTGCTTATGTTATTTGAGTTTAGTAACAATTATTTAAAGTGAAATCTAGTTATTGTATATTTCCATATTGTCCTTAGAAATTTGCCTAGTATATGGTTAAATTTGAGATTATGCTATTTTGCATCACATATTAATTTAAATGTAGGTTTAGTTATAATTGAAACTTTGTCATGATATTCAAACTAAAGATCAACAATCACTTGTTTTATTTCTGCCTTACCCTTCTCTTTTGCTTCTTTTTAAACTAGACCACTTTAGCTTAGATTTCATTATAAATATTCATCTAGATTAATTTGTAGTTTAAGTTTTGATCCTAATTCACTAGTATTAGTGAAGATACTTATAATTTAAAAATAATTGGACCATGATGGCTCCTAACCATCAATTGTTATAATTTTTTTGGAACATATAAACATTGCTTTGTCGCTATTTCACCACAGGTAACATCAAGTTGCCACAACCTTCTACTCATGCCCTATATTATTAGAATTCTAAAATGAGAACTATTATCTAAACACTAATAACCCATATGATACATTTAGAGGCATCAATAGGTATATTTATATATATGAAAATTATTACAAAAAAGTAGTGGGTCTAGTGTTCTACTTTATATATCCCCTCCGGAGAAAACATATAACATCATTTAGGTTGTAGTTTCCTTGCACAAATAACCTAACAAAGTATGAAGCTCTAATCTTGGGTTTAAAATTTTCATTAAAATACAAGGCAAATGAATTGAGAATATTTAGTGATTCTAAATTGGTGGTCAACTAGATCAAGACTAAATTTCAATGAAATCTATCATACCTTAGGAGGTATAAGTATAGGTTTTGGGACTTAATAAAGTTGGTTAACACATTTAATATCATGCCTATTCTTGGGAGGAAAACCAAGTAATTAAATCATTAGCATTTATGTCAACAAACCTAACTCTCTTGGATGACACTGAGATATAAGAGTTATATGTGGAACTCATCCCATGTCCCTCTATCTTAGACAACATGACAAACTTTTAGGTCTTCTAAGATGACTAGTAGGTCATCCAATTTCTCAGCAATAAGGGAATATTTGAGGCCCAAGTCATAGATGAGAAAGATAGAGATAACCTTGAGAATGAGATGGATAAATATGGGATCCTAAATATTCATGGGAACCAGATCCCAAAAGGGATTATATCATTAGAGAGAGCATTTGATGCATTAGACCCCACTTTCTAAGTGAAAATACCTAAGTTCAAGGATCAAAAGTGTTGACTCATCAACCTAAGTCTTATAGAAAATCCCTAGATGGTTAATGTGGGTCCTGATTAGATGGACCACAAATTAGAGTATTTATGAAGGTTACTATGAAAATATAAGGATGTGATTTCTTGGGCCTATGGGTACATTAAAGTCTTTGACCTAAGAGTAATCACTCACACCATCCCCTTGAAACCCATCCAAAAACCCTTTAGGCAATGACAGAGATTACTAAAATGAATTTTAGATCCCTTGATACACAAGGAAGTCCATAATATATTATTTTTAGGTATATTTTTTCTAGTTTACCACTCTACTTAGCTAGCCAACCTAGTGCCTATGTGAAAAAAATGGAGAAATTTAACTGTGTGTGGATTAATAAAACTTAAACCAAACCTTGGATAAAGATAATTACCCATTTTCCTCCCTTTAAGAGATGATCCAAATGGTGAGTGGATCTAAAATGATGTCCTTTTTGGATGGCTTCTCAAGATACAACCAAGACCTAGTCAACCCTAAAAATAAAACTAAGACTACTTTCACCACAAAGTGGGGCATATTTGCTTATAAATAAATGCCCTTTAGGTTGATCAAAAATTGTGCCACTTCATAAAGGGTGATGGACTTTGATTTTTTAGGACTGAGAGGTAAATTTATAATATTATATATGGATGACCTAATTGTGTTTTCAAAATATAAATCATATCACATGCTTTACTTGGAATGGGCATTTGATATATGCAAAAGTATAGCATTTACCTAAACCTAAATAAGATCATGTTCAATATCACCAAGGTAAGTTTCTCAGTCACATTGTTATAAAAAAAGGTATTCATATAGACCCTTAAAGGGTAGAAGTAATTTATAAACTCCCTTTACCTAATAGTAAAAAGGAATTGAATTCCTTCTTTAAGAAAATCAACTTTGTGTGTAAATTTATTTCTAGATTTTCTAAAATAGTAAAACCCTTGAATGCAATGTTGAAATAGTATGTAAAACTAGAATGGCATGCATAAACAAAGAAGGTTTTTTAAGATATTAAAGAAGTTATTATGCAAGCCCTAGTCCTCATCAACCCATACTATATGCAATATTTCTATATATATCCCTTTACTTTGGAGCACACCATTGCCTCACCCAAAGATTATAAGACAAGAGAACCATATTTCTTCTATGAACACTAACCTTAAATATTTTGATATTAGATATATTAATTTATAAAATCATGCATATGCCCTAGTCAAGGCACTAAAGAAGTTTAGACATTACATCCTTCGAAATAAAGTACACACTATTATCCTGGGCCCAGCTATAAAATAGATTCTATGGTAGAATGAGTTGGGAAAAAGAAGAGGTTGATGCATGAAAAATTCATAGGAGTATGACTTGGAAATAAATCCATCTAAATTGGTTAGAAGACAAGGCCTTAATTAACTAATAATGAAGATAGAATCGATGATTACATTACACCAAGTAGACCAAAAGTGGGTACAACAATTAGACTGGTACACCCTAGTCATGCACATTTTAATCTAAAGAAATACACCTCTAGGAGTCAGCCACACACAAATGAGGGCCATCTAATTGAAGGATGTGTAACTCTCTTTAAAATAAATCATGAGGGAATCTAACTCTAATGCATATCAGAAGAAGAGGCCAAATAAATAATGGCAAGTTTCCATGAAAAATTAGGATCTGGCCACCTTGCAACAAATGCCATGGCCAAAAAAGTTCCTTAGGTAGGCTACTATTTGGCCCACACTATTAAAAGATATTTACACCCATGTCCACCTTTGCTATCAGTGTCAAAACTTTGCTAAGAGAGAAACACATGAAATAATGCCACTGTATCCCATTATGGATTCTACACCATTAACACAATGGGGACAACATATTATGTGGTTCATTAACCTCAATTCATTATCTAGCCATAATTTAATTCTTATGGGCATGGAATATTGCACCAAATAGTTTGAGGCAGTTGAAACTAAAATAAACATCACTATTGAAGTCATCAAGTTCCTCAAAAACATCATAACCACCTATTTTGGGGTCCCCATCTCTTTGGTATGTGATAATGGCCCTACCTTTTAATATATATAATTCACATTATGGGCCTATAATAATGGGATCATGCTAAAGTTATCATCCAATCACTACCCACAAAGTAGTAGATTGATAGAGTCAACTAACAATGATTTGATCGACACCATCAAGAAATCAGATGGAGAAAAGCTATGAGAATGACACACATTGCTAAAGTTTTCCCTATGGGCAGAATGCACTAAGTATAAATAAGCCCTCAAAATCTATCCTTTCCTTTTAGTTTATGTAATTGAGACAATCATATCAGTCACATTTAGGTTTTCAACTTATAAGTTAATGCAATAATTCATGGAACTAGATGATAAGGTGGATTTCATATTCCTCAAGATAATTTAGTTAGAGGAACTCTGTTAAGATTCAACAAACACTAAGATATAGTCAAAATGTGGTTTGATAAGAGAGCAAAGATCAAGACATTCAAAATCTTTGACCTAGTCATAATGTGGGATAAGGCTCATGAGAAGAAATGCAAACATTTGAAATTTGATCCCCTATGTATTGGACCATACCAAATAACTAAAATCTTAGACCAAATTTCTTTCTATCTCAAATATCTCAAGGGAAATGAGCAACCACTTCCAATAAATGGGTAGTTTTTGAAACACTATTTCTTGATTATCCCCTCTAGCATAGTTTCTGAGTAATCCAAGCAGAGGTTGTAATGTATATATTAGAAAGTTGTGTTTTTATTATGTGTTTGATTTTGATATGTGTTTTATTTTACATTGTGTTTTTACCCTACGACTACAATTTTTTTGTAGTGTTCTTAAGACACTCAAACCTATTATAACTACTCCAGGTGAAGGCTAAAGCCCATAAGGATTATTGAAAATCAAGAAAACCCAAGTTAAAACCTTTGATCTAAGCAAGTCTAAGATGGTAGTTGAAAATTTTGACATTTTATATCTAAGAGTCCAGTTATTCTAAAATAAATAGGTAAATTTTAGAATATCCCACATCTTAATAAATCCACCAAGCTATACTTAATATAATATATCAATAAAATATCATATCATCTAAGAAAATAAAAGACTGGATAGGCATTCAAAACTTCCTCATCATCCATTCACCATTGGATTGGTCCCAAACCCTCAATGGATTAGACTAATAAATGATAATATTTTCAAATGGAACCTTGGAAAAGGATAAGAAAATCATGAAAAATCTAAATTCAGAGTCTAACTTAAAGGGATATACAAGGAATATCCACTACAGGGTTTCTAGCTTGGCTAACAGTAGAGCAAGGACATGAATGGGATTAGAGGTATATATTTCAATATTATGGACATTCATTTGGCATTAGATCAATGCCCCATCCATCTCCCCTCTAATAAATCAAGCCATCAATGTCCTAGATGAAGTCTAATAACCAGTCCAATGTTTATTGCTTGAATAAGATTAGAGATTGAATAAAAAATGAAAATCACTTATTACACACATTGGGGGTAGTCTATAAGGTGAAACCTCAACATGCGATTTTTTATTACAAGACTTTAGTGCCTCATATTTTATATTTTGAATAAATATTCCTTTTATAATCTTTGATTTGTGTAAGGAGAGGAAATTAAACTAGTTGGGTCTAAGTGATTATGATTGCTTTCCCCATAGAAGTTGCCATTTGTTCTGGCCAACACACCCCCTTTTATTTTAAATGGGGGACACCTCTAAAATATCCTAGAAACCAAAGCTCCAAGGTTATTTCTTTTGTTTTTTTAGTTTCTTCTAAGCTAAAATCCTTAGAATTTTATGTTACCCTAATTTTATTGAGTTGCAACAACCCTAATTTATTTTTATGCCTAAAAGTAGACTTGTCCTTTTATGGATTAAGGTGATAACATTATAGATCTTCTTTCAATGGAATTTCCTAGAATCTCATTCCTTTCTCAGAGCAATAGACCCATTACACTTCATTGAAAATCAAAATATTAAAGATAGATGAGTAAGTATTAAATGTATTATGTAACCTTTTTATTTCTTACTTAGTATTTTTATGGATTTTGTAGAGTTAAGAGCTCACCCCTATTATAAGGCACCACATCACCAAAGTGTCAGAGTGGTTAGTCCCTAGACCTATCAGAGATGTCAGATCTTGGGAGAGTCTAGCATAATTAGAAGGCCCCACATTACTAGTGTGTTAGATCAATCTGTCCCAAAACTTGTCAAATATGTTAGAGCTTAGGATATCCTAGCCTAATTAAAAGGTGACATGTTGCTATAGTGTCAAATTAGTCACTCCTCGAACCTATCAAAAATGTCAAAGCTCAAGAGAGTCTAACCCAATCAAAAGGTGAAAATTCATTGAAGTGTTAGAGCAACCAATCCTTGGACCTATCAAAGATATCAAATCCTAAAATATCTTAGCCTAATCAAAAGGCACCACATTTCATAAGTCTCATAATGTCTATTCCTTATACCTATTAGATATGTTAGAGCCTAGGAGAGCCTAACCTAATCAAAAGGTGCCACATTACTAAAGTGTTATAATAACTAGTCCTTATACCTATTAGAGGTGTCAGAGCTAAGATCCTAGCTTAATTAGAAGGTGACACATCACCCAAGTGTTAGAGTGAAAGTCCTTGAACCTATTAGAGTCTAGGAGAGATCAGCCAAATCATAAGGTACCACTTCACCAAAGGGCCAGAGTTCCTAGTTCCTAGACCTACTAGATATGTTAGATCTCAAGAGAGCCTAGCCTAATTATAAGGTGCCATGTCATAAAAGTGTCAGAGAAATCATTACCTAGACCTATCATAGATGTTGGATCCTAGGAGATCCTATTCCAATCATAAGGTGCCACATCACCTAGTAAAGTGAATGAATTGGTATCCATCAAAAGACATGGAAGGTCCTAAATGAAGTCTAGATGAGACTAGGGAAATAATCAAAAAGTTTCATGTGTCCTTAAGCAATACCTTACCCTTCCTAATGGAATGACATGGACTATGAATACATGCCTATTTTTTGACTATTAGTAGGAAGATCAATGAGTAGGTGACATGAAGTTTAAAGTGGGATTTAACTAGAAAGATTCTAAGGGATGTGATTATGTTCCTACCATGTACTAAGCATTAATGAAATAGAAATTTGAGCCTAGTTAGATACCTTTAAAACATCTCATCACCATTGCTAAATCTGGGTGGTGGTAGAGGATTGTGGGCTCCAAATTTTACTATGGATTTATAAGTAAAGAGAGGAAATACAACCACCAAATCAAATTTTAATTCATAGCACGTGATCCAACAAACACCATTAACATAGGATGTTATATGTATGCATTTATAAAAGCCTTAAAAAACCCCACTAATAGTTATCACTGCATACCTTCAAGATCACTCCAACTCTTATCTTTATAACTCTCATAGAGCACCCCTATGTTTTATGTGTCTTACACTCAGAGCCTCCCTATTTGTGCTTCATCTTACTACATTGGTTACATCCTCTTCAAACCCAAAGGCCAAACTTGAGTATTGATATAACTTATTCCCAACTAGCTTGATAAGTTCAACCAGTATAATGACTTGTTCAAATTAGTAAAGAAAGTGCCTAGAGACTTAGGGTCTAAAAAATAAAAACAAGTAGAGTTTTAGGATTCCCTTTTATCTTATAATAAATGTGGACTTCACAAAGCCACTACCATTCTAGAGGCATTTCCCTACGTTGACTTGTTTGGTAACCTCCTCCATGCCACCATTTGAGTGTATGCTTAAAAGGCATATTACTCCCTATTAGAATACACATTATCTTATGATACAACAATGGTGAAGGTCTAGATGGAGACCTATAAAATATATGATGTCTTGCATGACTAGGTTGAGAACCCAAATACTAAATAGATTATCAAGGAAGACATAAATGCATACACCATCTACTCCTTCTAAGAGGAAGTTTGGGTAGGCATGGTTATATTAAACTAATTGTTTGGGGCATATGACTACTTGAAATTAAATTAACTATGGGTGCCCATCCTCTAAAAGATCCTCACACACTCTAAAGTTCTAAAAATGAGAGGACTAATTAACTTCAAGTTAGTCAATGCCATCGTATATGATTGAACTAATAGAAATTTATATATGATGAACTACCTTTTGGATGTGGTCTATCTTACACTCTCCTATAAACCTTTAGATTCTCTTGCATGGGTTCCTAGGGGATCTGTGGTCCATGTGGTCTTCTACAAATTATATGGCCACTAGTTCCAAAACCACATTCAAAACATTTGTTAGTACTTATATCTGGTGGTCTACCAAGTAATCAATGATGCCTCAATGCCCTAGTTATCAAAAACAATTTAAGAATCCATCACTATCATCAAGGATTAATGGCTCTATAGAAATGACACCATGATTTGAATTACAAGTTTCCTCAAAGATCCCCTTTGCCTACCTATTTGATCTTGGATCATCTGGAAAAGTAAGAAATCACTTGCCAACTAGTGGAGGACATATTTGGCTTTTGTATATAATAACATTAGAAGGCATGCCCATCACTCTTAAATACCATCAAATACCATATGTACAAGGCCTTCCCTCCCATTTAGAAGATGGAATTTGATCAGGACTCCTTCACCCTAGTGAGAGACAAGCTTTGACATTGGGACCCCAAGGGGATGATTAGAGCTCACTTGTCATGATATTTGACCTACCTCAATATCAACTATGGTCATAAAGTATAAGATGATGAAAATATATACTTGGATGTTGTTGATGAATAGGAAGTATTGTTTAGATCATGACACATAAGAAGAAAGGAAAGAAGGTGGTAAGCCCATCTGATCGCCCTCTAGATCTTGTTTGACTTGTAGAAGATATAACATAAAATCTTACAATATCTAAGAGGATTTTATAGGACCTCATTCTAATTTTTATTCCTCATAATCTAGTTATATCTTTTCCTCCTCTAGTGACTCCTACTCCTCATGCCCCAACTCCTCCTCCACCTCATCTAGTCATTCCTCATGCATAGATTCACCTCTTCCTCCTCTAATAGATCTAATAGTATAGCTAAAACAAGGATATACCTATGTTAATTAATGATAGGCAAACCAGGCATAACCAACTTAATCATTAACGTCTCAACTGTAGGTTGTATAGACCCTAAGGTTTGATGTGGAGGGCAGTCTAAGGATGACCCCAAATCTAAGCTCCCAATAGGTACCATCAAAGGTTTCATCCATCACACCTCCTACCTCTTCCAATTCTCTTCCACCTCCCACTCTCACCACTTTCTAACTCCTTCTCGTGGCACCCACTAGTTCTACTCCACTCCCATAAGCCCCCCACATGGTGCCTCATCTTTTCCCCATTGTGCCCCCTCTATCGTTTTCCCAATTACCATTAGCCTTAGTCTTCCCAAGAATCCTTTCCTCTTCTTTCCCCTCCACCCCATCCATTTCACAACTTAAAATCCTCTCACTACCTTCATTGGGTGTGCCTTCAGTATAGGTACCATCTAGTTCATTATCATTAGCAAACATGGTTGTAACTATCAAGAGTACACCACCAGTGGTAAGGACTATCCTGGTACCCCCTTTAGTTATCATAGTGTCTCCCTTGGTATCTCTAATTCCTTTTCCATCAACCCTTGTGGTTCTTGTTATTTTGACTAATCCTTCTACTATATCATCTAGAACTAGCCCAAGTAAGAGGCCAAATAAGAATAATAAGGTAACTCACACTCTAACTCTAGCTCAAAGGCCTTCCAATCCTATATAATCTCCTCCACTAGCCTTAATAGTTCATTTGGACCTAAACATAACAACTCGATACATTGCTTCTTGACCCCCTCATTCTATTATATAGGGTGCCATGGGATTTATCTTTAGCCAACCCATCTTTTCCCTATTGTTTAAAGATCCTTTCATAGGGGAATTCCCCCTCAAGTGAACTTGACCCAAGAGTAGTGGTGAGAATAAATGTTCCCATAGTCCTCCTCTTTTGTTCCTCTTCTTTGTGTTCTCAAGCTTCCTTCACCTCCATTTATTTCCTCATTCACCCCTTCCACTTCCTCTATTTTCCTTCCACCTCATCTTATGCCATTCACGACCATATCATCTATCCCTCCTACACCTAACATAACCTAAGGAATTACCCTAAGATCATAAGCACTAGAGATGATTGCCCAGGGTGACCTAGATGTATAGTGAAACTTTGATTAAACTTTGAGAGGCAAGAAGAGGACATTGACATAGAGGTTCATCCAAGAGGGGAACCTAGTGGTTTAGTAGACACAACAAGATCTATTCTCCATCACTAAAGTGAGGAATTTCACTAGGGAAGAAAGGATGGCTAAGGACCCACTCTCCATTCTCTAGGCAACTCATGATATATTTAAAACCATCCTTGAGGATATGTAAATCTAGGTTCAAACCCTGGAATATCAGTTAAACAGCTCTTTTCCCATTATACTAATTGGGTAGGTCAAGGACACCCTCTTAATACTATTCTCATATCTTGGGAAGGTAGTGGAGACTTTATCTAAGACTAATGTGTTTATCTAATAGACCCAAGCTTAATTGGAGATGATTGCAAATATAGATGGCAAGTGTAGGAAGATATGGGTGGTGACTAACAAGGGCAAGTTCCTAGAGTTAAAACTAATGCTAACCTTATACCTTATCTTAAATAAAACATATACCAAGAATATGAGGGATATTATGGAGGAGTAGTTGGTCATGGCTTGCACTACAACTAGACCCTTAAAAGAGGGAAAGAAGAAGATATTGACCTACTCTAATGAGGATAATATCTCTATGTTATTCCACTCTAATGTCACCATGCTAGACTAAAGAGAATTTAGAGTCCACCTAGATTAATTCAACTAGGTCATGAGGGAGAAGGTCACCAAAGTAAACTAGAAAGGATCTCAGGTGGTGCTAGATCTATCAACACAATCCATGATGAGAATCAACTAGGTCTTTAGGGTCCAAGTGTCACTAGAAGCACCCTTCCAAGTCTACTAGAAGTTGGCAACTCAAGACAAGGTGATATTTAGGGATTTCCCAATGAACCTTGCCAAGATGGATAAGTAATTTGATCTTATGGTGGTTGCATTAGAGGCTATGGATCTTAGATCAAATCGGTTGAGAGTTGGACCTTCACAGTTACCTTTGTATATCAACTAAGTGGTCCCCTATATATATTTAATAGGTTTGAAGAGATTTGTTTGTTTTGAATTTTGAATTATAGTTGTAACTATCATGAGTGACCATCGAGTCTTAGGATAGGATCCTCATGTTATTTGGAGGTGAGCTCCATCCTTATCTATATAAGGTAAAGTCATATTTTAATATAGTGGTTAACTAAAATTTTCTTGAAAGTGTTGTTAGATTATAACTTGGATTTCACCTACTTTTTCCTTCATCTCTATAGACTTTTAAGTTGGACAAGATAAATAATTTAACACTCACCATTTTAATGAATATAATTCTTATTTTTTATAAAGGGTTTGTTTTGTGTCTCAAATATCTTTCATATTAATTTTTGAATGATTATCAATGTTATATTAATTAGATTAATACTTTGTTACTTTGTATGTGATATGGTTATTATTTAATTATATATTATAATCACTATGTGAGTTCTCTCATTTCCTTTTCATTGTACAATTAATTTGTGTGTTGATCTATAAATTACCATATGGTGTTTATGTGTAATTTACTATAAACTCTTAGTACTCATATTTAATGAAGGATCACATTTGAGTCATGCTCCTAGTTTCCCCAAACTCTTCCCATTATGTGTTCTTGGAGGTAGAAATTTATTGAAAATTAGTCTATAGTGTTAGAACTTGGGCAAGTTCACTTGGTTCAATGATCAATTCATTAATTTCATTCTAGATCTGGAGACTCCCTTTTCTTCCCTACTCTTCCTTATATTTTTGTGTTTATTTCCTAAGATTTAACTACCCTTTCCAATTTTTTTTAGAAACTAAACGCATAATACTCAAACTCTCATAATAATATTTGATATTTAGACCTATGTGTATGAAATTTATATTAAAATTTCAATGGTAATAGTGTATCTCTTGGATAATATTCACTCAAACTCTATTTGTGAAGTTAAATACCTATAGTCATGGTCTGGGATGATCCTGAATCAATCCTATAATGGAGGACCAAAGTAAATAGTTGTCCCCACCTCTCCTCTTATGGAATTACCAATCTCATGGGTATTTAATGAATAGAGGAGTTTTGAATGAACAACAAATTTATTTTACCAATGAAGTTCATAGTAACAACACATTACATCACATTGGTGTTTAACCAAACTCTAGTTTCTACACAAAATAAGGAATAAAGTATTAAAATGAATAGATCTAATAATATGTCTATGAAAATATAGAATAATATATAACTAATTTTCTACGTAACATTAACAAGACAAAGCAATAAACAACTAGTATATTCAAATATAGTATAAAATGATAAGGAATGATAACACCTAGTTTTGTTCTAAGATTCTAAAAGTTTGGATCTTAAAAAATAACTATGTAGAATAAATATGTATTATTATGAACTCTAATTTGACCCTTTTATCTTATTGAATAGTTTCATGCCCTACATTCATTTAACTCAAAAAAAATATGTTGTCTACATAGTTAGGCTTGACTCTATTGAGCCAAATCTGACCTATGCAGGGTTGTAGAACCTCATTTTTCTATCATTGGTTCACATCCTATTTTTTATCCTTCTTTTATGTGTAATTTCTTGATTTATAATAAAAACTAGGTTGAATTATTTATTCCTTACCTTTAACCTAAATTTAGACTCAAAACAAACAAATGGGTTATGGACTTGAGCAACTAATAGAGTAATGTTACAAACTACATATCCCACATGCTATAATCAAATCTCCACATAGTTATGAGTGAGTGTAAATGGAATATCTTGATCAAATATCTTAAACCCATTGCCCCCTATAAGTGATGATGTAACTACTTGCAAGCTAAAATGTTCATTTGGCACAAGGGGATAAAAAGAGACCAAGATATAAAAATTCATCGCAAGTGTGTAATATATGAATAAATAAAGCTCAACTTGAAGTAGGAAGAAATAATTAAATTGATATTTGTCTCTATTCTAGGTTTAGACCTTAATATTATACTATTCTTTATGTTCCCTTTCTATTATGATTCCCCTAATTCATTTAGGATGGATTCTATATATAGGTAACTATAGGATAAGGTAGAGTGTGTTAGCCTAATTTATAAATGAATAGAGGAGTGATTAAATGTAAAAATATCAGTAGAAATGTGCAAAGGGACCCACAAAGGCAAATGGGATAGACACCCATAGGTCAAGGATTTGACCTAACTAAAATTTTATAAGATGTGTAACTGATATTGGACAAACAAAGGCTCAAATCTCAATGAAAACCATGACAACATCTAATTTTTTTCTAATGATGACAAAAAGTAGATTTTGATATGTGTTTAGATTTTATTTTAGGATAAAGGGATAAATCGATACCAATTTAAGGTTGGATAATTATTATAAATATGAAAATATAAACAAGTTTGTCAAATATGGTAAATTAGGGATAAGATAATAAGGGTCCTATAAAAATTTATGTGTCTACATAATGCCCCCACTTTTTCATAGATATGTGAATTTAACTAAACCATGTGTGCATCAAAGTATTATTTTGAATAATTTAAAACTCATAAATTCACATCATGTGTGCATCAAATTATATCATGCATTCACAATATGTGTGCATCAAAGTATAAATATTAATAATTTGAAATGCATACCTTCACTTATTTATGGAAGAATAAAGGATGTTTCATGTTTTACTCGAGTTAAGTTTGCATTCATGTGGATTGTTGATGTTCTTTAAATAAGTGTCCATCACTACAATTAGTCAATGTACATTATAGATATTTGAAGTTTGAATTTTTTATTTTGAAAATTTGAATATCAAATTTTGAAAAGAGAGCATAGGAATGAATGCACCTAGTTATTATTTTCTCTAAATGCCATAATAAATGCCTCTAAAAATATTTTTTTGATAGGTGTTGAAATATAGATAATACTTATCAAAGACTCAGTATGGCCGAGTCCACTTTTTGATTAAGGAATTACATAATTTTTCTTAATTTAAATCAAGTTTTCTCAAATTCATTCTACTTTGATTTTTTTTTTAAATTATGCATTGATACATGCCCACTTTTTAAGCTGATAGATGAATACCAGTGTTGTAATCTAAAAATATAATGTGAGATGCCTCATATTTTAGGAAAATATTGTAACAAACCCTCAAGTTATACTTAAGAAAATGCAAAAAAAATCTTTAAAAAAATAACTTAACAATTATTTCATGGAATAAAATAATACAACATAGCTAAATCATAATTAAGAACAATAGTGATTCTAATTAAAATATTGCATACAATATAAATCTTATACAACTACACATAAAGCAAATACAATAGGACACAACTACTACTGGTCTAAAAATACATCTTCTAATAAAATATACAAGTAAATAATATAATTACATTCCTTCAAGCATACGACCTAATAAAATAACAGATATGAAAGCTCTCCAAATCTTGAGTTAACCCAACTCATGTATTATTGATAATCTTAAGTGTCATCTCGAGGTAGTACTATAATGAAGGAGAGAGAGCATCATTCAAGAGCTCTATCACACCAACCATGGACCAATTATCCCCTACATAATTCCCTATTAGGAAATGGCTCTCCCTTCACAAATAGATAGATAGAATGGTGCAAGAATATAGTGAGATGTGCTAGTACCCCATGTGTTATAAGATTACTAAAAACATGCAGTGTACCATAAATAAATATGTTATAACATAATACCACACTTCATTCAAATAAAACATATGAATGATAATGTATATAACATTAATTTGATAAAAAAATTCATATCATCATTTTAGATTGGTCAATTGCATAACACACCACTTGATCAAATTATCTATTGATGGTACTACCTAGGCTAGTGGAATCCATCTCACTACCTATTAGTATCATCAATACATTTTCAAAAATAAACATATATAGCATATTATATAACTAAAATACTCATATAGATTACATCTTCCATGAAATAATATCACATCATAAACTAGACAAGGAGAAATCAAGATATACACACAATCATCTACACATGAATGAATCATACTTTAATATTTAACTCAAGTAAGAATTAATGCCTATTGTTCATACTACCTAAGTATGTTTCACATTCATAATAAAATTTAGATTCAAAATTACTTCAATAATAGCTAAACCAACAATCCCCATGACAACCCATTTGTCATAGTCTAGGGTTATAAGGTACAATTACTAGTTTTCCCATAATTAGTTACACTAAGTAGTCATATAAAAATGGAATCATACACTCATATTCAATAAATCATAACTATAACAAATAATTAATACAATACATATAATTTTATCTTAACATTCATTTTCACTTATCAATATTTTATGTACACATAATGATATCCAACCAAATGCCACAACACATATTATTCAAGAAAAAACCAATACATATATATTTAATTAGGTGTAGGTAAAATATAGTATGTACCACCTGGGTACTCTTCATACTTTATAACTATATGAAATCCCATACTATCATAGCTCATCACGTATGAATTCCCTACCCAAACATGAACACATAATATTACACCTTAATTATTTAACAAGCAAGTACAAGACTATATCATCTTAGTATATCTTATATTTTACTACACAATAATAATTAGATGTATCATAATATCTAGGTATACATATCGATGCACTAATTTATGCTTTAACAGTCTAATCAATTTTGCATATAAATATTCACACTAAATTTATTACACGCAAGATTTAATCTTCAATAGTTATCTTAATATCAAATATATTTAAATCAAGTTATATTTTTTAGGGACTTAGCTTAATGGTCAATATTCATAAGGTTGAAGTTTTCTATTACCTAGAATTCTTGTCAGCAGCTAGTTACCTTAGATATATGCATATCATCTAATGTTACAGGGAAGCTATTTAATCATATAAATACAAATCCATGTATACATAATTTCTATATAAATACCTTTATAATATTAAATTAAAAAAAACACTTTAATAATTAGAATTATTCTTATTTGCCAATTTAACCAATTTTATAATCTTTTCTTATTTCCATGATAATCACACTCAAATTTCAATACAGATATTCGAGGAAAAATAAAGTTCCACCAAATGTTTGACCTTGTATTAAATGAGATACACAAATTTCCTTTTGTTAAAATGATTTCGTCATTGTAATATTTAACTTAACATTTAGAATTAAATTACTTTCATTTTTATTAGAATGGGTAACGTCTCACTTTTATTAATTCAATGTTTAATATAAGACCCAACATTTTTAGCTACATGGCTAGGCATTTTGAATTTTGGAATTCAAAAATGACATCATAAATCCCATACCAAGGATAAGGCATTTCACCTAAATATCCTTAATGATTCAAACATTTACCCAGTGCTTGATTATTTTACTCAATGCTATATATTTAAATGGCTCAACACTACTTTTATTTAACTCAACAAAACATAAAAATAACCTCAAAACTTTACTAGCATATACACAACATATTATAATGTATACATAGCATATTATACCATACACAAAACATATTATAATATACACATAACATATACATAAAAACATAGGCTAAAATATTTCATCCTTCTATTATATATAGGTGTTGCATGTTAAGATAATATTTTTACAAGACAATACCACATAGAGACTACGCAAGAAATAATAACTTCAATGCATCACATATTATGAACTCTAACACTTCACATAATTTCAACCTATTGATTACATCATAAGATGCAATAAATAAATCATTTGGCTCAGCTATTTGCATGTATGACTCTATGATTTCCTCAAGGAGACTTGGTATTTTATAAAGGACTCCTACAAACTTATTAATTGACTTTTGTGATCTTTGACAAGAATATGACTCCAACCTCACATTTTGTACCTATTGAATGTGTTTTATAAAAATAGATATGACTTAGTATGACTGGGCATTTGAATAGATGGTTGGGTTCTTCCTTTTATTCATGGCATTTAAAACTATATGCTTGGTGTTTGATATAAGACACTATGCTATTCCATTCTAAGGTTAGGTGTTATAACATTTAGATGGCATTGCATTAATTAAACTGTTAGGGTGTGGAGCTAAAAGCTTCAACCTTTGCAAACTGAGGAATAATGGTTGCTGAGTTCTACAGGAACCGGCGTCGGTAGCATGACCGACGTCGGCAGGATCCAGTGCAGAAGGCAACCGGCGACGGCAGGAAGTCGGCCGACGTCGGCAGAACCAGACCAGCAGGGACCGACGTCGGTCGCCTGTGTGTTCCCGAAGTGTTCGTTTCACGGACAGTTAGTTAAGTGAACTATGAGTTTGCATGTCAAGACCAGCCAGAGTCTTGGGCTGCGAGGACAATTGTCTAAATTAAGAGTCTTAGTTATTGTTTGAGTTAAGGATCTATTTATAGACCCATTGGCATGTATTGTATAAGGCATGAGATAGAAAGGAAGAGTTCCTTCTAGTTGTAAGATCTATGAGTTGCAGGTTGTTGCAAGCTCATTGGTGATCTACATGTAAGCTTGGTCTTTGAATTGCAGGTTGCAGGTTCATGAGAGATCAGCTTGAAGTGCTATAGAGTGCTTGATGTACCGGCAGGGTTATTACTGACTGGTTGGTGAGGTGAACACCAATTCTGTGTGTGAGTTGGTTGTTGGGACCGTTTTTGTGTAGGAGAGTGTGTGTGAGAAGAATTACTGTACACTTGAGGTGTGGCAAATCTCTGTAAGGTGAAAGAGTGTGGCGGCTCTTTGATGTATTCTTTTCTGTTAGTGTTAATACAAGATAGTGTATTGTCTCTCACATTCTGTGCTATTGGTGAATTCTAGTTACTTGTGTTTCTGGTTATTTCTGCATATTCTATTGCTTATATATTTGGTAATCATACTGTGCTCTATCTGAGGAGCAAGATCCTAACCAGTGGAGTCAGAGCATGTTTGTTGTTCCCTGATTTCCTGACAAGTGGTATCAGAGCCTTGGTTGTAGGTTCTTGAGCTTGATACCAACAATTGGTATCAGAGCTTTTGGTTGGGATACTAACAGATTGGTGTAGATCTGGGTAGTGTGTTTTGATTACAGGTTACTCACAAGGTTTCTGTTTGAGTGGGAGTTGAGCAATGTCAGAAAGCAGTCAACTACGAATGGACAAGTTCAATGGCAAGAACTACCAATTATGGAGGATGCAGATTGAGGACTATCTATATCAGAAAGATTTGTACTTACCGTTGGGTGGGGTTGCTAGCAAACCCTCGGATATGAAAGATGAAGAATGGGAGGTTCTTGATCGGAAGGCTCTGGGATCTGTTAGATTGAGTCTTGATTCAACTGTGATTTCCAGCTTATCACAGTGTAAGACAACGGTGGAGTTGATGAAATCTTTGGCAAATTTATATGAAAAACCCTCGGCTTCAAACAAGGTATTTCTTATGAAGCGTTTATTTAATTTGCAAATGTTGGAAGGTGGATCTATTCATAGCCATCTTAGTGATTTCCATGGTTTAGTAAACCAGTTAAGTTCAGTGAATATTGTATTTGATGATGAACTTAGAGCTCTCTTAATCTTGTGTTCATTACCTGAAAGTTGGGAAGGTTTGGTAATGGCAGTTTCTAATACTGTGTCTCCTTCAAAAGTCTTAAAAGTGGATGATGTTGTGAGTGTAATCTTGAATGAAGAGATACGCAGGAAAAGCACAGGTGAATTATCCAGAAATGCTTTGAGTGTTGAAGGAAGAGGAAGGCCAAGAGAGAGGACAGAGCGTGGGAGATCAAGGTCTAAGACAGGCAAGAGATCCAAGTCCAGGTATGGCAGAATAACCTGCTGGAAATGTGGAAAGCAAGGGCACTTAAAGAGAGATTGCAGATCGGGTGAAGATCATCATGAAGAACATGAAGAAGAAGCAGATGCTGCGGGTTACATTGCACAGGATGCTCTGGTATGTTCTTTGGATAAAGTAGAATCTTGGGTATTAGATTCTGGTGCCTCTTTTCATGCATCTCCACATAGAGAATTTTTTCATGAGTATGTCCAGGGAGACTTTGGAGAAATTTGTGTAGGGGATGGTAAGCCTTGTCAGGTTGTTGGCAAAGGCAAAGTGAAGCTGAAATTGCAGACAGGTGACACATGGGTGTTAAAGGAGGTCATGCATGTCCCAGTTCTGAAGTGGAATCTGATTTCTGTAAGAAGCTTGGGTGAAGAGGGTTGCACAGTAACTCTCTCAGTGGACTCTTGGAAGGTTACCAAGGGTACACTTGTTATAGCTAGAGGTAAGAAAGTAGGTACGCTTTATCTATCTACTTGTTTTACTGATTCTCTTTCTGGGTTATCTACTTCAGCTGTAGATTCAGAGATGTGGCTTGATAGGCTTGGTCACATAGATAAGAAGGAGATGCTGGTTCTTGAGTCAAAGAATATGCTTTCAGATTTGGAAGGCATGGATCGTGGTTCCTGTATGCAGAAGAAGAAAGTAAGGTTTCTTGAGGAATCCGATGTTAGTGACAAGAACGGGAAAGCCTTGGTTTTCAAGGAGAAAGTGACGGACAGAGTTCAGCATAAGGTGCAGAGGAATTCTGAGCAGAGCAAGGGTAATTTGGACAAGGTTTTGATCCAAAAAGAGCTCGCGGGAAAAAGTCAGGTCTCACAAGAAAAACACAGAGACCGACGTCGGCAGGAAAACCGGCGTCGGCGTCCAGACAGGGACCGACGTCGGCTATGTGCAGCCCGACGTCGGTGACTCAAGGCAGACAGAGACCGGCGTCGGCCAGGGGAAAATGACGTCGGCAGGGAGGCAGTCGCAGGGAACCGACATCGGTCGGCTGTAGACTGAGATGTGACCGGCATCGGTTACTGAGATGAATTTTGGGTGGACAGCGAGTTGTCATGGAGTCTCAAGCGCCCATTTGGAGGACTGAAGGTGTAAGTAAGTTCTTAAATTCGTCATTTCCCTTCTTTACACTACTTGTTGCTCACTTATGGCATAGGACCAGGAAGTTATTGAAGAAGCAGAACAGGTAGATCCAGGAAATAGTGGGAGCTAGGCACGGATGAGGATGTGATTCCTTGAAGGAGAACCAAACAGGGGTTTTGGGTAGTGTTGCCAGCTGGAAGTAAGCACTGAGAGACGAATGGATGTTGAGGATGAAGAAGAGTGGAAATGGTTACGTGAGATGGAAGATCAGGGTATATGATCTTGTATTAGTTGCAGGGCAATGGAGGTTTGATCATTGTGTTTCTCTTTACCAGGTTGGATAGTATTAGCTACACTATTCTATTTTCTGTATGATGTGCTTGTTGCAGGGTTACATATACAGGTATTTCTGAACTAAAGGTAAAGCTAGTTCAGGTGTTTGTCATGGAGAATCTGGGAGCAGCAAGATTCTTTGGCATGAGTGTGTTCTAGAGACATGGAGGTCTTTTTGACTTTGTTTCAGGATGATTGTGTGAAGCCGGTTAGCACGCCGATGGTAAGACAGTTCATAGAACAGGTGTCTTGATTCACATAATGAGGTTGAGTGCATGGTATGTACTAAACCTGAGTTTTCCCAAGCAGTGGGAGTTGTCACAAGTTTGGAGTCAATTCGGGAGAGTAATACTGAAGGGCAGTTCAGTTGGACCAGCAGCAGGTGCACATGCTATGCAGGGTCAAGTTCTTTTTCTACATGGTTGTAGATGCGGATGTGGCAGGTAATTTGGATGACAGATTTTGCACCACGGATTTTGTGGTGGTTGGTCTTCAAGAGTGATCTTGAGGAGGGATACAAAGCCAAGGAAACAAACTAGACGGTGTACAGGTACAGGTACAGGTTGCAGCTGTTTATCTCCAAGTGGGAGATTGTTAGGGTGTGGAGCTAAAAGCTTCAACCTTTGCAAACTGAGGAATAATGGTTGCTGAGTTCTACAAGAACCGGCGTCGGCAGCATGACCGACGTCGGCAGGATCCAGTGCAGAAGGCAACCGGCGACGGTAGGAAGTCGGCCGACGTCGGCAGAACCAGACCAGCAGGGACCGACGTCGGTCGCCTGTGTGTTCCCGAAGTGTTCGTTTCACGGACAGTTAGTTAAGTGAACTATGAGTTTGCATGTCAAGACCAGCCAGAGTCTTGGGCTGCGAGGACAATTGTCTAAATTAAGAGTCTTAGTTATTGTTTGAGTTAAGGATCTATTTATAGACCCATTGGCATGTATTGTATAAGGCATGAGATAGAAAGGAAGAGTTCCTTCTAGTTGTAAGATCTATGAGTTGCAGGTTGTTGCAAGCTCATTGGTGATCTACATGTAAGCTTGGTCTTTGAATTGCAGGTTGCAGGTTCATGAGAGATCAACTTGAAGTGCTATAGAGTGCTTGATGTACCGGCAGGGTTATTACTGACTGGTTGGTGAGGTGAACACCAATTCTGTGTGTGAGTTGGTTGTTGGGACCGTTTTTGTGTAGGAGAGTGTGTGTGAGAAGAATTATTGTACACTTGAGGTGTGGCGAATCTCTGTAAGGTGAAAGAGTGTGGCGGCTCTTTGATGTATTCTTTTCTGTTAGTGTTAATACAAGATAGTGTATTGTCTCTCACATTCTGTGCTATTGGTGAATTCTAGTTACTTGTGTTTCTGGTTATTTCCGCATATTCTATTGCTTATATATTTGGTAATCATACTGTGCTCTATCTGAGGAGCAAGATCCTAACCAGTGGAGTCAGAGCATGTTTGTTGTTCCCTGATTTCCTGACATAAACTTAGTTTGATTTAAAGACCCTTATTTTTATAATTACCAGTAGTGATTTAAATTAAATTCATTAGCACTTCTTTGAGATACCTAGCGACTTCACTTTAGATAGTAAGATTTCAGTGTTCAAAACACAGTGTAATATATTCTCAGTGTTTTATACACATATACAAAAATAGTTATTTATTTTCATTTAACTCATAATTATTTAATAAATATATAATAACTTACTTTTATTTGACACATTAATTTTTAATAAATAAATTCCTACAGTTTTATAACCTTAGTGACTTCTCCAAAGTGACCTAGCACTTAAAAAGACTTAAGTAATTTACTTCTTGCTCAATTTTTTATATTTATTAATTAGCTATAGCAATTTAATATGGTATACTCATTGATTATTTTATTGTATGATTTCTATTTATACTCATCTATTCCTTTTAAACCTAGTGATTTCCACCTATGAAAAGGTGTTTCAAACATACAAACATACACAAAAGCATTTCAATTTTAATTACAAAGGTGTTTCAACTAAATATTTATCAAACTAAGCGATTCCTTCCATACTCCTGTGCTTCATATTAATTCAACACTTATACTATATGACATGAATTAAATTTATAAATACATAGCTTTTCTTTTATAAGAACTGCATTCTATGATTAAAATTGCACATAGAGAAAACAATTAGAGGGCCTACCTCTTAAGATAGTTGTTTGTTTAGAGGAGATACACATTTCTTCTTCTTGTCTTGTCTCCTCATCCTTTTCCTTTTTCCATGTCTCTCCCTATTCATTATTTTTCCCTAATTTATTTATAAGACTTATTTCTCTTCTAAAATTAGTGTGCCTCCTTTGTATGAAACTCTCTATTTTTTATTTATCCAAGCATGTCAATCTAATTTTCTTGTTCTCTCAATATTCACTTAAGTTGGTTTAATAATAAATTTATTGATTTTTAAGTAAATTATTTCATGGATATTCAATTTTTTTTAAAAATCAAGTTCTAAATTTATTAACTTCTATTAATTTCTTTTCTTTTACTTTAGTTTACTAATTAATATCAAAACATGCTAATTTAGCTAAAATAATAATAAAATCCTTTTCTTAATTTCCAAATAAATATCATGCATAATTTTAATTTTAATAAAATATTCTTTATAAGGATAATTATGTCATTAATTTACATTTTTCTTACAAGATAACTAGTTCCACAATAATTTCATCTATTAGTACTAATATATTTGTTTTCTAGATTTAAATTTAAAAACTAAGCCAATTAAACTAAAGAAATTAAATACATACTAAAAATAATTTGACACACACAAATATAATCACAAGAAATACACATGAGCATTTTTATGCAAATATCATTTATAACATATATATTGTGTGTAGGGTCACTAGCATTTTTCACTGATATTTCTCCCAATCGCTCCATCTAGCTGACCCTTTTTGATGATGCTCTCCCTCATCAATCTCTAAGGGTAGGACCTATCCTACATTTACCTCACAATAAATAGGTACTTAGTCTGAATCATCATATATATCAACTAATGATGCTAAACTAACAAATATACATCTTTAATGTACAAAATTATCAAAATATACTTGTCATGTAATGTATACTAATCAACAAAATCACTGTCCCATACCAGTATATGTCAAAATTCTCAAATAAAATTAATGGTAATCAGATAATGACCATACTAATCAATGATTAAAGTTTTATTTGGCATAAGGTGAAATTGGGATGTGACCTCCTCCTCCTAAAATTAGTCATCATCCTGATGACTGTTGTTCCAACAAAAGTTTTGAATAACAAACAAAGTTTTAATATCATAAAAAACATACTATCAGTTACCATATCATGCAATCAAATATAAAATTTACCTAAAGAACTTATACTAGTTCTCCTAATAATCACTATTCTTAGTTAATTGGTCCCACAAAACCCTACTCTGTGACATTTTCTAATATGCAAACAATTTTATTAAAAAGTCACTTTATGTTGATTGGTTTATCATGACCACTCTAGGGTCTAAAATACAAGAAAAGTCTAAAAATAACTTAGTAAAATTTTCCTTGCTAACTCAACAACACATGAAATCATCACAAAAGTCAAAACAAATAATCATATGATAGTATTTGACAAGTTTTATCTATCAAATCCTTGGTTTGACAAGTCTATCTTTTGGATTCAACTCAATAACAATCAAGTCAAGGTGAGGATAAATAGGATATAATATTATCTCTTAGAACTCACGTCCCTATTTCACTAATCATCCCTCCTGTCTCCATGACTGGAAAATCTTCAAAAAGTGTACAAAGTTTGTTAAGCACAGGATATACTGAGAGGGGGGGTGAATCAATATATCATATATCTTATAAATCTTTTCTTTAACCAATTTCCACTTAATCAAACATTTAATATATGTAATAAAAATCAAACAATAAACACCACACAAGATAGAGAGAGACACCAGATATAACATGGAAACCCAATGTGGGAAAAACCACAGAGAACAATCGCAAGTATATGAATGAGCACCAACCCAAACAATATTTGCAAGCCAATCTTGTAGGAGCACCATACCCCTTTGATGAGCACCAACCCAGCTACTATTCATGAGCACCAACCCACAGGAGCACCAACCCCTTTGCTGAGCACCAACCCAACAACAATTTGTGAGCACCAACCCCTTTACCAAGCACCAACCCACAAGAGCACCAACCCCTTTGCCAAGCACCAACCCAGAAAAAATACATGAGCACCAACCCATAAGAACACCAAACCCTTTATGTATACCACACACCTATCTCTCAATGTTTCTATCTCAACAAATGATAGATCAATACAACATCTCTTTCCTCTATCTCACCTTTGCTCTTCTAAGCTAGATATAACAAATAAAAATCATATTCATCTCTGACAATTTCTCTTCTAAGCTAGATATTACAATATCAAATCAACCTCTATCATCCATATTACAAATGGCTTCTCAAGCCTTTATTTATAGCTTTCCAAATGACCTTTGGCCTTCCCCCTTTGTGACCCTTCAATACTCATGGAAAATGGTGCCAAACTTGTATGACCCTTCATATTCAAGCTTTTGAAAAGTCATGTGGTGACCCTTCATGACCAAAAATGTCCTTCCCACTTTTGTCCTTATCTTTGGTGACTTTTCGTATTCCTCAAAGTGTCCCTTCATGAGAAATTGTGCCCTTACTTTTTTCTCTTCACTTGGTGACTCTTGGTATTCCCCAAGATGACTCTTCATGGGAAAATGCATCCCATCCTTCTTTTGTCTTTACCCCATGGCTCTTCAACTTCTCCATGGGCCCTTCTTTTGTTTCATATGTAACCAAAAATATATTCATTAATATTAAATAAATATTAACTCATATTAGCCAAGATATATTTATTATAAACAACATTAAATGTAATGGGGCCTTTATCACCAATAATTCTAGACCTTTGACATCAATGACAATATTTCCAACAATCTCCCCCTTTGTCATTGATGGCAACCTCAATCTTGAAACTGCCACATCCTATCACCTGCACATACCATCATCTAAAAACATACAACAACTCCCCCTTATTGTAGTAACTTGTACCTGTTCTCTGTACCTATATTTGTACCAAGATATATTTATTATAAACAACATTAAATGCAATGGGGCCTTTATCACTAATAATGCTAGACCTTTGACATCAATGACAATATTTCCAACAATCTCCCCCTTTGTCATTGATGGCAACCTCAATCCTGAAACTGCCATATCCTATCACCTTCACATATCATCATTTGAAAACATATAGTAACTCCCCCTTATTGTAGCAACCTGTACCTATTTTTTGTACCTATTTCTACACTTGTACCTGTACCTGTTATTCTCCCCCTTTGACATCAATGGAAAAGGGCCTACCTGGAGCTAACACTTAGCTCCCCCTCAACTGATATTGAACATCAATGTCAGGAAGTAATAGAAATTACTCCCAACTCCTCTTGCAGATCTTTGAATGTATCCTTTGATTGTGCCTTTGAGAAGATATCTGACAAAACATATACATTGTTCCCTATCCTTTGAGCATTTGCTATCAACTCATTTGAATCTTTTATTCTAATCTCACAACCTTCTTTATGAAACTTTAATGTGTATCCTTGATCACATATTTGACTAACACTCAACAGATTATGCTTAAGACCTTTTACATATAAAACATTCTTAGTCTTAGTTCTACCATAATCCAAACTCAAAGTACCTTTTTTGGCTATCCTGGTAGTGGTTTTATCTTTGAATCTCACTGTACCACCATTGATCTTCTTTAGAGATATGAATTTAATTTTATCTCCTATCATATGCCTCGAACATCTGTTATCAATTAACCATGGCTGATCTTTACTTCTTACATGTAGGGCTATTTGAACCATCATAGAATCTTCATGTTGTTTCTTCTACCATGAACATGTTTGAATCTTCTTCTTGATGAATGGTGCTTTGAAACTCTAATCCTTTTTGACTGACTCAAACATGCTTCTACAATACCAAGATATGTGTTTGAAATTATTGCACTTGTAACATACTATGGTCTCTTCATCAAAGCTTGATAGAAGAGCAAAAGAATTGTGGCTTCTGCTTGACTCTACTTGACTTTCCTTCTCCTTATTTTTGAAATTGTTAGCTCTTTTTCTACATTCTAATTTATTATGACCATATCCATTACAATAAAAATAATAGCCATAAAAATAAGACCTATCTGTATATCTCTGACCTAATTGCCTTTTATAGCTTTATTCCTTCCAGCCTTCTCTATTTAGAATGTCCTCTATATTCTTCACTTCTCCCCTTTTTGTTTCCTTTTGTGTAATACCTTCAGCATAGCTCTTTTTCTTTTCAAATCTGATCCCTGTCTTATCTGAATTTGTTTTTTGACTTTCCAATATCTTATTCAACATGTTAGTGCTATCTTCAAAATTTGAATCACTGACTACTTTATCACAGACTGCTTTGTTAATATCTTCTTTTAAAGAGGAAATTTCAATAAGATACCTTTCACAATCTTTTCTTTATATTTCCAACTGTGTTGTGAGATCTTCTTCATTCTTCTTGGCTTCTTCAAAGTGTGCTTATAGATCTTCAATCATTTCCTTTGACTCTTGTTCATTTTTCTCGATCTGGCACTTTAATCTTTGATTCTTCTTCTAAACAACTTCAAACTCTTCTAAGGCACAAATGAGCTCTCCTTCCATATTCACTTCAGCTTCCTCCTTTTCTTCTTCTTGATCATCTTCATGTATAACCATAAATAAAATATCTTCTTCTTCTGAATCGCTGACTCCACTATCTTCGCCTGAGCTAGGATCTATAGAATACAGGCTCTTCTTCTTGAATCCCTTCTTAGATTTGCCTTTGAAATTATTCTTGTATGTAGGATTTTATTCTTCATCATCATTAACCTTATCTGGGCATCTAGCTAAAAAATGTCCAATCTTTCCACAATTAAAACATTTAAAAGGTAATTTTCCTTGATATTTACCTATTCCTCTTTTCGGCTTGTGAATAAAAAGTGCTCCATTGTCATCTTCATCATCACTAGAACTATCACTTGATTCTTGAATCTTAGCATTCTCTTTCTTTGATGTCTTGAAATCTACTTCTCTCTTGGAGGGTTTATCTTGTTCTGTCTACATCTCATATTCCATGAGAATACCATGAAGCTCATCCATCTTTAGCTTGGCTAAATTCTTCATCTCCTCAATTTTTGAAACCTTTGCATCATATCTCATTGGTAGAGATCTCAAAACCTTTTACACCACCGTTGACTCATCTAAAATTTCTCCAAGACCTTGAATCTGATTTACGACTTGATCAACTCACAAAAGATAACTTGTTATATATTCTTCTTCTTCCATCTTCAAACTTCCAAACTACCTTCTAAAAGTCTACAACTTAGCTTGTTGAACCTTTCCATCACCTTTGTAAATATTCTCAATTTTTACCCAAGTTTCATGAGTAGATTTACATTGCATAACTTTAACAAATTTAGATTCACATAAACCACATAAAATAGCATTTAAAGCTTTAGCATTACATTGACTTGCATTCTTTTCTTTTGGAGTAATTGTATATGTCTGTGGCTCTTCATATTCCTCCAACACTGCTTTCCATATGTTGAATCCAAGGGCCATCAAACAAACCTTCATTTTCATGCTCCAAAAAGCATAATTTGTTCCATCAAACAAAGGTGCCTTATTTCTAGAAAATCCTTCCTATGACCTAGCCATCGTGCTTTCTCGATCTACCTTCAAGCTATAAAACTTTTCAAAAAGGAACCTGCTCTGATACCAATTATTAAGCATGGGATATACTGAGAGGGGGGGGCTAAATCAGTATATCATATATCTTATAAATCTTTTCTTTAACCAAATTCCACTTAATCAAACATTCAAGATATGCAATAAAACTCAAAAAATAAACACCACACAAGATAAAGAGAGACACCAGATATAACGTGGAAACCCAATGTGGGAAAAACCATGGAGAACAATCTCAAGTATATGAATGAGCACCAACCCAAACAATATTCACAAGCTAAGCTT
Source organism: Torreya grandis (assembly GCA_037957365.1). NCBI lineage: Eukaryota > Viridiplantae > Streptophyta > Pinopsida > Cupressales > Taxaceae > Torreya > Torreya grandis. Next base: position 1,758,739 of record JARHVA010001071.1, on the reverse strand, counting down.
GTAGGAGCACCATACCCCTTTGTCGAGCACTAACCCAGCTACTATTCATGAGCACCAACCCCTTTGCCAAGCACCAACCTAGCAACAATTCGTGAGCACCAACCCATAGGAGCACCAACCCCTTTATCGAGCACCAACCCAACAACAATTCATGAGCACCAACCCACAAAAACACCAACCCCTTTGTTGAGCACCAAGCCAACAATAATTCGTGAGCACCAACCCATAGGAGCACCAACCCCTTTGTGTATACCACACACCTATCTCTCAATGTTGCTATCTCAACAAATGATAGATCAATACAACATATCTTTCCTCTCTCTCACCTTTTCTCTTCTAAGCTAGATATAACAAATACAAATCATATTCATCTCTCATAATTGCTCTTCTAAGCTAAATATTACAATATCAAATCAACCTCTATCATCCATATTATAAATGGCTTCTCAAGCCTTTATTTATAGCTTTCTAAATGACCTTTGGCCTTCCCCCTTTGTGACCCTTCAATCCTCATGGAAAATGGTGCCAAACATGTATGACCCTTCATATTCAAGCTTTTGAAAATTCATGTGGTGACCCTTCATGACCAAAAACATCCTTCCCACTTTTGTCCTTATCTTTGGTGAATTTTCATATTCCTCAAAGTGTCCCTTCATGAGAAATTGTGCCCTTAGTCTTTTGTCTTCACTTGGTGACTCTTGGTGTTCCCCAAGATGACTCTTCATGAGAAAATGCATCCCATCCTTCTTTTGTCTTTACCCTGTGGCTCTTCAACTTCTCCATGGGCCCTTCTTTTGTCTCATATACAACCAAAAATATATTCGTTAATATTAAATAAATATTAACTCATATTAGCCAAGATATATTTATTATAAACAACATTAAATGCAATGGGACCTTTATCACCAATAATTCTAGACCTCTGACATCAATGACAATATTTCCAACAAAGTTCACAAATCTATTTTAATAGATCATAAAAATCAATACTATATGCTAAAATATTCCATATGTACTATCATACACACAAGAAAAATTATACAATCATCCTGAAATTGAATTAAGTTGTTACTAATCAATCAAAATTAGTATCATATCATACATCTTAACCTATAGTGTTATATTCATGGTAAAAATAAATAATACCATAACATACAAAGGCTAAGGATCATACCATACCTATAAATTTATAAGTGAGATAATGTCTCCTTGCTTGCATGACCAATACACAATAGTTAAATTTTTTTATCTCAACCATCTTAGACTAAAAATATTTTCTACACATCTTATACCTTATTTTCTCTTGATAAAACATATGCATATTACTCTTCAAAACAAAATGATTCAAAAAGAGAATACGATTATTATAAACAAAGGTATATAATAACATAATATTTATAATTAACTAGAGTTAATATAAATTCAATGTTAGCCACTCCTTGTAGTCAAGTTCATAAGTTAGATAAAATATTGACTCTAAAGGTTCACACATAGAAATTAGAGAACTAACATCTCATAAACCAAAACTTATTACATACCCTCACATAGTAGAAGGAAACATTGCAATCCATGTTTCCAATCACTATTCACTTACCAAACTTGTAAGTGTAGTATGATCACTTACTTCCACAAATAGAAAGAAAATATGAACCACAAGGATGAATCAATCCATTCAATCCTATAAATTTTCTCAAAAATAAGTAGTAAACACTATCCCATAAACTTAAGGTAATAAAACAACAATTTATAAATAAGTTTCCACCTAAGGAAACTCTAAATCAACATCCTGAATATATGAATCTTTTTTATAGCTAAAAAGGATGTAAGAGGAGACTGATAACATAGTAACTCACCTCTAAACTAATTAAGAGAGATGACTCTTCTTCTCGAGTCTAAATAATATAAGGATGCCAATCCACATAACAAACTCCTAATACAAATTAAATCAAAATCATGACATATACACTCAATTATAAGAAAGTTTCCACTACACTAAGTGGTGCCAAACTAGAATGATATTATAGGATTCCCATTCCTAGGATCTGAATAAGACATAAAAATAATGCATATATGCCTAAGTGAGAATCATTCCATGCTTTAAAACACTCATCACACAAAACACAAATGGTGAAGGTAATTCAAGAAAGACATATTCACACTCAAGGTGTTCAATCTAAGATCAAAAACATGGTAAGAAAATCTTATTCACAACTCAGGAACTAACCTATGTTCTTACCTACCCAATCACCTTATACAACCATCCCTAATGAGACACTCAATACACCAACCCTTTAGCAACTCTAAGGGGGATATGAATTCTCTAAGGGTACACACTCAATGTACCACACACACATCTCAATTATCCTTTTTGATAAGTAGAGGGATATGAAAATGTTAATGGACTCATTAGGTCCTAGAGTTCAAACCGTGGCTTTGATACCACATGTAACAACCCCTCAAGTTGTACTTAAGAAAATGCAAAAAAATTCTTGTAAAAAAATAACTTAACAATCATTTAATGGAATAAAACAATAAAATATAACTAAATATAATTAAAAACAATAGTACTTCTAATTCAAATATTGCATACACTATAAATCTTATAAAACTCCAAAGAAATCAAATACAATAGGACACTGGTTTGATAATACAACATTTGTTTATCAAATATACAAGTACATAATACAATTACATTCTTTTAGGCATATGGCTTAATAAAATAATAGATACCAATCTCTCCAAAGTTTGATTTGAACCAACTCATGTATCACTAATAATCTAAAGTGTCATCTCTAGGTAATACTATAGTCGAGGAGGGAGAGATCATCTGAGTGTTTTACCACACCAACCATGGACCAATGATCCCCTGCATAATCCTCTATTATGAAATGACTCTCCCTTCATGGATAGGTAGATAGAATAATATGAGAATCTAGTTAGATGTGTTAGTATGCCGTGTGCTATAATATTTATAAAAATATGCAGTGTACCATAAAAAAATCCATTCTAAAATTATATCTCACCACATGAAAAATAAAACATATGAATGACAATGTATATAACATTAATTTGATCAATTTTTTCATACAATCATTTTAGATCAATCAATTTCATAACACATCACTTGATTGGATTATCTATTGGTGGTACTACCTAGGCTAGTGGAATCCATCTCACTACCTATTAGTATCATGAATACATTTTCAAAAATAAACATATATAACATAGTATATAACTCAAATAATCATATATATTACATCCTCCATGAAATAATATCACATCATAAACTAAACAAGGAGAAATCAAGATATACACATGAATGAATCATACTTTAATATTTAACTCAAGTAGGAATTAATGCCTACATTTCATACTACCCAAGTATGTTTCACATTCATAATAAACTACATATTCAAAATTACTTCAATAAGATCTAAACCAACAATTCTAATGACAACCCATTTGTCATAGTCTAGGGTTCTAAGGTGCAATTACTAGTTTTCCCATAATTGATTATACTAAGTGGTCATATAAACATGGAAGCATACACTCATATTCAAGAAAGCATAAATATAACAAACAAGTCATATAATACATATAATTCTATCTTAACATTCATTTACATTTATCAAGATTTTATGTATTCATGATAATATCTGACCAAATGCCATAACACATTATTTAAGTAACAATCAATACATATATGTTTATTTAGGTGTAGGTTAAATACAATATGTACCATCTAAGTAATTTCTATATTTTAAAACTCCATGACATCTCATACTATCATAGCTCATCGTGTATGAGTTCCCTACCCAAACATGAACACATAACCTTACACCTTAATTATATAACAAGTACATAATTATACCATCCAGATATATCCTAGATTTTACTACACAATAATAATTAGATGTATCATAATATCTAGGTATACATCTTGATGCACTAATTTATGCTTTAACAGTATAATCAATTTTGTATATAAATACTCACACTAAAATTATTGCACACAAACTTCAATCTTCAATAGTTATCTTAATATCAGATATCTTTAAATCAAGATATACTTTTTAGGGACTTAGCTTAATGGTCAATATTCATAAGGTTAAAGTTTCCCATTTCTTAGAATTCTTGTCAGCAACTAGTCACCTTAGATAAATACATATCATCTAATGTTCTAGGGAAGCTATTTAATCATATAAATACAAGTCCATGTATACATAATTTATATATGAATACCTTTATAATATTAAACCTAAAAAATTATATATTTTAACCAATTTTATAATCATTTCTTATTTCCATGATAATCACACTCAAACTAAAACATGGATATTTGAGGTAAAATAAAGTTCCACCAAACATTCAACCTTGCATTAAAAGAGACACAAATTTTGTTTTGTTAAAATGACTTCATTGTAATATTTAACTCAACATTTATAATTAAATGACTTTTATTTTCATTAGAATAGGCAATGTCTCATTTTTATTAATTTAATATTCAATATAGGACCTGACATTTTTAGCTACATGGATAGGTGTTCTAACTTCTACAATTCAAAACTAACATCATTGGTCCCATACCAAGGATAAGGTGTTTCACCTAAATAGACTCAGTGATTCAAACATTTACCCAGTGTTTGATTATTTTACTCAATGTTATATATTTAAATGGCTCAATGCTACCTTTATTTGACTCAACAAAATATAAAGACAACCTCAACACTTTACTAACATATACACAATATATTATAATGTATACATAGTATATTATAATATACACATAGCATATCATAGCGTACACATAACATATATGTAAACACATAGGGTAAAAGAGTTCATCATTTTATTATATATAGGTGTTGCCTGTTAAGATAAGATTCTTCTAAGACAATGATACATAGAGACTACATAAGAAATAATAACTTTAGTGCATCACATATTATTAACTCCAATGCTTCACATAATTTCAACCCAGTGATTACACCATAAGATTCAACAAATAAATCATTTGGTTCAACTATTTAAATGTATGACTCTATGATTTCCTTAGGGATACTTGGTATTTTATAAAATACTCTTGCAAACTTATTAATTTACATCTACAAGCTCTTACAAGAAGATGACTCCAGCCTCACATTTTGTACCTATTGAATAAGTGTCTTACAATAACGGGGACACCTTAGTATGACTAGGTGTTTGAATATATGGTTGGGCACTTATTTTTATGCATGGAATTTAAAACTATATGCTTGGCATTTGATATAAGACACTTTTATATTCCATTCAAAGGCTAGGCGTTATAACATTTGGCTGGCATTGCATTAATTAAACTTAGTTTGATTTAAAGACCCTACTTTTCATAATTACCAGTAGTGATTTAAATTAAATGCTTTAGTGCTTCTTTGAGATACCTAATGACTTCACTTCAAACACTAAGCTTTTAGTTTTCAAGACACAACATAATATATTCTCAATCTTTTATACACATACATAAAAATATCGATTTATTTTCATTTGACTCAGTATTATTTAATAAATGTACATCAACTTACTTTTATTTGACACAGTACTTTTTAATAAATAAATTCTTAGTGTTTTATAAGCTTAGGGAATTCTTCAAAGTGACCTAACACTTAAAAGGACTTAAGCCATTTACTTCTTTCTCAATTTTTTAATTTATTAATTATTCATAGTGATTTGATATGGTATACTCATTGAGTATTTTATTCTATGATTTCTATTTATACTCATATATTCCTTTTAAACCCAAAATTTTCCATCTATGAAAAGTCATTTAAAACATAGAAACATACACATAAGCATTTCAATTTTCTTTACAAATTAATTTCAACTAAATATTCAACAAACTAAGCATTTCTTTCCATAATCTTGTACTTCATATTAATTCAGTGCTTATACTATATGTATCAATTCAATTTATAAAGACATAATTTTCCTTTTATAAAATCTACATTCTATTATTGTAATTACACAAAAAAAAAAACAATTAGAGGGCCTACCTCTTAAGATATTTGTCTGTGTAGAGGAGATACACCTTTCTTCTTCATGTCCCATCTCCTCCTCCTTTTCCTTTTTCTATGCCTCTCCCTATTCAGTAGTGTCCCATATTTTATTTATAAGACTTATTTCTCTTCTAAAATTGGTGCTCCTCCTTTGCATGAAACTCTCTATTTTTTATTTATCTAAGCATGTCAATCTAATTTTCTTATTCTCTCAATATTCATTTAAGTTGGCTTAATAATCTATTTTCTGATTTTTAAGAAAATTATTGCATGGATGTTCAAAATTATTTTTAACTCAAGTTCTAAATTTATTAACTTCTGTTAATTTCCTTTCTTTTACTTTTGTTTACCAACTAATATCAAAATATGCTAATTTAGCTAAAATAATAAGAAACTCTTTTTTTAAATTTCTAAATAACTATCATGCATAATTTTAATTTTAAGAAAATATTCTTTGTAAGGATAATTATGTCATTAATTTCCCTTTTTCGTGCAAGATAACTATTTCCACAATAATTTCATCTATTAACACTAATATATTTAATTTTTGGATTTAAATTCAAAAACCAGTCTATTTAGACTAAAGAAATTAAATGCATAGTAAAATTAATTTCATATGCACAAATATGATCACAAACAATATAGACTAGCATTTTTATGATATTATCATTTAGAATCTATTTTGCATGTGTATAGGGTCACTAGCATTTTCCACTGATATTTCCTCCAAACATTCTATCTAGCTGACCCTCTCAGATGATCTCTCCCTCATCAAGATCTAAGGGTAAGACCTATCCTGTATCTCACAAAAAATAGGTAGTGTTGGTCTAATTCATCATAAATATCAACCAATGATGTTAAACTAACAAATATACATCCTCAATGTATACAATTATCAAAATATAATTATCAAGTAATGTACACTAATTAACAATATCACTATCCCATACCAGTATATGTTAAAATTATCAAATCAAAGTAATTATAATCAAAAAATGACCATACTAATCAATTATTAAAGGCTTATTTGGCATAGGGTAAAATTAGGATGTGACATCCTCCCCCACTAAAACTAGTCATTATCTTGATGACTCCTATTCAAACAAAAGTTAGGAATAACAAACAAAGTTTTAACAACATAAAAAATATACTATTAATTACCATATCATGAAATTAAATGCAAAATTTACCTAACTAAATTATACTAGTTCTATTAATAAGAATTATTCTTAGAGAATTGGTCCCACAAGACCCTACTTTGTAACATTTCATAATCTGCAAATAAGTTTCATGAAAATTCAATTTATGTTGATTGGTTATATCATGACCACTTTGGGGTCTAGAACCATAAGAAAAGTCTAATAATAACTCATTAAAATTTTCCTTGTTAACTAAAAAACACATGAAATCATCATTAAAAAAATGATCATACAATTCTATTTGACAAGTTCCATCTATCAAATCCCAAATTTAACAAGTCTGTCTATTGGATCCAACTCAATAACAACTAAGTCAATGTGAGGCTAAATAGGATACTATCCTATTTATTTGAACTCACAACCTTATTTCACCAATCATCCCTAAGGTATCCATGACTAGATGATCTTTAAAAAGTGTACAAGGTTCACAAATCTATTCTAATAGATCATAAAAATCAATACTATATGCTAAAAGATTCCAAATATACTATCATACACACAAGAGAAATCATACAATCATCTCGATATTGAATTAAGTTGCTAATAATCAATCAAAAATAATATCATATCTTTAAATATAACTTTTAGTGTTATATTCATAGTAAAAAAGAAATAATAACATAATATACAAAGGTTAAGGATCATACCATCCCTATAACTTTATAAGTGAGACAATGTCTCCTTGTTTGCATGACTAACACATAATAGTTCACAAGTTTTATCTCAACCCTCTTAGACAAAAAATATGTTCTATACATCTTATACCTTACTTTCTCTCAAAAAAAATGTACACAAATTACTCTTCAAAATAACATGCTTTAAAAAGAGAATATAATTAGTCTAAACAAAGTATATAATAACATAATCATTATCATTAACTAGAGTTAATATAAATTCAATTTTAGCCACTCCTCATAGTCAAGTTCATAAGTTAGATAAAATAATGACTCTAAAAATTCACACATATAATTTAGAGAACTAACATCTCATAAATCAAAACTTCCTACATAGACTCACATGGTAGAAGGAAACATCGCAATCCATGTTTCCAATCACTATTCACTTACCAAACTTGTAAGTGTAGTATGATCACCTACTTCCACAAATGGAAATAAAATATGAACCACAAGGATGCATCAATCCATTGAATCCTATAAATTTTCTTAATGATAAGTATTAAACATTATCCCATGAACTCAAGGGAATAAAACAACAATTCAGAAATAAGTTTTCACCTAAGGAAACTCTAAAATCAACATCCTGAACATATGAATCTTCTGGATAGCTAAAAAGGATGTAAGAAGAGAGTGAAAACATAATAACTCACCTCTAAACTAATTGAGAGATATGCCTCTTCTTCTCAAGTCTAAACAATATAAATATGCCAATCCACATAACCAACTCCCAATACAAAGGAAATCACAATCACAACATCTACACTTAATTATAAGAAAGTTTCCACTGCACTAAGTGGTGCCAAATTAGAATGGTCTTATAGGATTCCCATTCCTAAGATATGAATAAGTAAGACACAAAAATAATTCATATATGCCTGAGTGAGAAACACTTCATGCTTTAAAACACTCACAACACAAAACATAAATAGTGAAGGTAATTCAAGAAAGACATAATCACACTCGAGGTGTTCAATCTAAGATCAAAAACATGGTAGGAAAATCTTGTTCACAACTCAAGAACTAAGCTATGTTCTTACCTACCCAATCACCTTATAGAACCATCCCCAATGAGATACTTAATACACCAACCCTTTATCAACTCTAATGGGAGTACAAATGATCTAAGGTTATGCACTCAATGTACCAAACACACATCTCAATTCTTCTTTCTGATAAGCAGAGGGATATGAAAATGCTAATGAACTAGTTAGGTCCTAGATTTCAAACCATAGCTCTTATACCACATGTAACAACCCCTCAAGATATACTTAAGAAAATGAAAAAAAAATATTTTAAAAATAAATAACTTAACCATCATTTCATGGAATAAAATAATACAACATAACTAAACCATAATTAAGAACAATTGTACTTTTATTTCAAATATTGCATACAATATAAATCTTATACAACTCCATAAAAAGTAAATACAATAAGACACAATTACTGTTAGTCTTATAATACAATATCTAATAATAAAATATACAAGTACATAATAAAATTACATTCCTTTAGGGATATGGCCTAATACAATAATAGATACCAAGCTCTTCAGAGTTGGAGTTAAACTAACTCATGAATCATTGACAATCTCAAGTGTTGTCTCTAGATAGTACTACAATGGAGGATGGAGAGCATCATCTAAGTGATTTAACATAAAAACCACATACCAATGATCCCTTACACAATCCTTTATTAGTAAATGTCCCTCCCTTTATGGATAGGTAGATAAAATGATGTGAGAATCTAGTGAGACATGCTAGTACCCTGTGTGTTATAAGATTTATAAAAACATCCAGTGTACCATAAATAAATCCATTCTAAAATGATATCACACCACATAAAAATCAAACATATGAATGATAATGTATATAACATTACTTTGATCAAAAAATTTATATGATCATTTTAGATCGATCAATTTCATAACACACCACTTGATCGGATTATCAATAGGTGGTATTACCTAGGCTAGTGGAATTCATCTCAATACCTATTAGTATCATTAATACATTTTCAAAAATAAACATATATGACATAGTATATAACCCAAAGACTCATATAGATTACATCCTCCATGCAATAATATCACATCACAAACTAAACAAGGAGAAAGTAAGATATACACATAATAATATATGCACGAATGAATCATACTTTAATATTTAACTCAAGTAAGAATTAATTCCTATAGTTCATACTACCTAAGTATGTTTCACATTCATAATAAATTTCAGATTAAAAATTACTTTAATAGTATCCAAACCAACAATCCCCATGACAACCCATTTGTCATAGTCTAGGGTTCTAAGATACAATTACTAGTTTACCCATAATCAATTACACTAAGTAGTCATATAAACATAAAAGTATACACTCATATTCAAGCAAGCATAACTATAATGAATAAATCATACAATACATATAATTATATTTTAACATTCATTTACACTTATCAAAATTTTATGTATACATAATGATATCTGATCGAATGCCACAACACATTATTCAAGTAACAACAAATACATATATGTTTATTTAGGTGTAGGTCAAATATAGTATGTACCATCTAAGTACTTTTCATACTATATAAATCTATTACATCTCATATTATCATAGCTCATTGTGTATAAGTTACCTACCTAAATATGAACACATAATATTACACCTTAATTATTTAACAAGCAAGTACAAGACTATGCCATTCATATATATCCTAGATTTACTACACAATAATAATCAAACATATCATAATATCTATGTATACATCTTGATGCACTAATTTATGATTTAATAGTCTAATCAATTTTGCATATAAATACTCACACTAAAATTATTGCACATAAGCTTTAATCTTCAATAATTATCTTAATATCAAATATCTTTAAATCAAGTTATACTTTTTAGGGACTTAGCTTAATGGTTAATATTCATAAGGTTGAAGTTTCCCGTTTCTTAGAATTCTTGTCAACAACCAATTACCTTAGATATATGCATATCATCTAATGTTATAGGGAAGCTATTTAATCATATAAATATAAGTCAATGTATACATAATTTCTATATGAATACCTTTATAATATTAAACCTCATAAAAAACACTTTAATAATTAGTACCATTCATATTTGCCAATTTAACCAATTTTATAATCTTTTCTTATTTCCATGATAATCACACTCAAGATGCAATACAGAGATTCAAGGAAAAATAAAGTTCCACCAAACATTTAACCTTGCATTAAAGGAGATAAACAAATTTCCTTTTGTTAAAATGACTTCATTATTGTAATATTTATCTCAGCATTTACAATTAAATGACTTTTATTTTCATTAGAATAGGCAACATCTCATTTTTATTAATTCAATGTTCAATATAGGACCCAATGTTTTTAGCTACATAGTTGGACATTTTGACTTATGAAATTCAAAACTAACATCATCAGTCCCATACCAAGGATAAGTCATTTCACCTAAATATACTTAGCAATTCAAACATTTACCCAGCGTTCAATTATTTTACTCAAAGCCATATATTTAAATGGATCGGTGCTACCTTTATTCGATTCAATAAAACATAAAAATAACCTTAGTGCTTTACTAGCATATACATAACATATTAAAAAATATACATAGCATATTATAATGTACACATAGCATATTATAACATACACACAACATATACATAAACACGCATGCTAAAATATTTCATCATTCTATTATATATAGGTGATGCCTATTAAGATAAGATTATGCCAAGACAATAATACATAGAGACTACACAAGAAATAATAACTTTAGCACATCACATATTATTAAATTCAATGCTTCACATAATTTTAACCCAGCAATTGCATCATAAGACTTGACAAATAAATCATTTGGCTTAGATATTTAAATGTATGACTCTATGATTTCCTTAAGGAGACTTGGTATTTTATAAAAGACTCTTGCAAACTTATTAATTGACTTCTACAATATTTAACAAGAAGATGACTCTAGCCTCACATTTTGTACCTATTGAATAAGTGTTTTATAAGAATAGGGATACCTTAGTATGATTGGGCATTTAAATAGATGGTTGGGCACTTCTTTTTTATGCATGGCATTTAAAACTATATGCTTGACATTTGATATAAGACATTTTGCTATTCCATTCAAAGGTTGGGTATTATAACATTTAGATGGCATTACATTAATTAAACTCAATTTGATTTAAAGACCCTGCTTTTCATAATTACCAGTAGCGATTTAAATTAAATTCTTTAACACTTCTTTTAGATAGCTAGTGACTTCACTTTAGACATTAACCTTTAATTTTTCAAAACATAGTGTAATATATTCTCAGTGTTTTATACACATATACAAAAATAGCAATTTATTTTTATTTAACTCAGCATTATTTAATAAATATACAACATACTTTTATTTGACATGGTACTTTTTAATAAATAAATTCTCAGTGTTTTATAATCTTAGCGACTTCTATAAAGTGACTTGGCACTTAAAAGTACTTAAGTGATTTACTTCTTGCTCAGTTTTTTTAATTTATTAATTATTTGTATAGATTTAATATGTTATACTCATTGAGTATTTTATTCTATATTTTCTATTTATAATCATCTATTCCTTTTAAACCCAATGATTTCCACCTATGAAAATGCATTTTAAACATACAAACATACATAAAATCATTTCAATTTTCTTTACAAAGGTGTTTCAACTAAATATTCAACAAACTAAGTGATTCCTTCCATACTCCTACGCTTAATATTAATCCAACGCTTATACTATATACCAAAAATTCAATTTATAAAGACATAGCTTTCCTTTTATAAAAACTACATTCTATTATTATAATTGCATACAAATAAAATAACTGGAGGGCCTACCTCTTAAGATAGTCATCTATTTAGAGGAGATATGCCTTTCTTCTTCTTGTCATATCTCCTCCTCCTTTTCCTTTTTATGTGTCTCTCCCTATTCAGTAGTGTCCCCTATTTTATTTATAATACTTATTTCTCTTCTAAAATTAGTGCTCCTCCTTTACATGAAACTCTCTATTTTTTATTTATCCAAGCATGTCAATCTAATTTTCTTGTTCTCTCAATATTTAATTAAGTTGGCTTAATAATTTATTTCCTAATGTTTAAGTAAATTCTTGCCTGGATATCCAAAATTGTTTTTAACTCAAGTTTTAAATTTATTAACTTCTATTAATTTCTTTTATTTTACTTTAGTTTACCAACTAATATAAAAACATGCTAATTTAGCTAAAATAATAATAAAACCCTTTTCTTAATTTTAAAATTAAATATCATGCATAATTTTAATTTTAAGAAAATATTCTTTATAAGGATAATTATGTCATTAATTTCCCTTTTTATTTAAAGATAACTATTTTGAAAATAATTTTAGCTATTAGCACTAATATATTTATTTTATGTATTTAAATTCAAAAACCAAGCCAATTAGACTAAAGAAATTAAATGCATACTAAAACTAATTTCACATGCAAAAATATAATCGCAAGTAATAAGCACTAGCATTTTTATGAAAATATCATTAATAATCTACTATGTGTGTGTGTAGGGTCACTAGTATTTTCCATTGATATTCCCCCAATCACTCCATCTAGCTAACCCTCTCCGATGATGCTCTCCCTCATCAAGCTCTGAGGGTAGAACCTATCCTACATCCACCTCAAAATAAATAGGTAGTTAGTCTGAGTCATCATATATATCAATTAATGATGCTAAACTAATAAATATACATCCTCAATATATAGAATTATCAAAATATAATTGTCATGTAATGTATACTAATTAACAATATCACTATCCCATACTAGTATATGTCAAAATGCTCAAATCAAAATAATGGTAATTAGATAATGACCATACTAATAAACTATTAAAGGTATATTTGGCATAGGGTGAAATCAAGATGTGACATATATCATCACTAAAGTGTCAATATCCTGAAACATATGTAAATAAAAATTGAATACAACCAATACCAATGAAATATTTAAAAGGTGTCAATCTAACATAGGGAATATAATATCATATAAAACATAATATAAAAGGGTATGATGTTCCCATAGGAAAAGTATTATGGGAACAAATAGAATGTCTGAAAAATGATCTAATCTACCCCCAATTAGGGTAGACACAATAATAAAGACACACACAAGTAGTATTCCCCTACATATGCATGGTAGATACCATGGCAACATAGTCCCCAAGATAGTATAGTAATATACCTTATAGATATCATGGCTACAAGTAATGAATAAAGAAATTGACCATGCAATTTGATGACCACACTCAAGTTACTGACTAGACAAGTTAATGAGACAACACAAGGACAATACTCAAAAAATATGGTGACAAGTAGATCCTTTATGGACAAGGATGCACAAACAGGTAAACACATGCATAAACAACTAAGCATTGACACAATAACCAATGTAACCATGTAATAATTTTAATTAAGATATCCATCTAATAAATAAGATCTAGGTATTATCATGAGATGTAGTAACCAATGTAATAAAACTTAATATGGTAAAATACAATAAAGGAAACATATCACCATAAAAATCCACTATATGTCAATGCCCCTAAGATAAGACATGATGTCTATGAAAAATTCCATCTCAATATGTGAGCAAAAAGTGTGCACTCTAGTACCATATAACCTATTAATATACATAATACCCACTCAATAAATACCATGAAATGTGTGTGGATCATGGATATGAAAAAACTCTAGCATAGGTGAATATGTAACCATGTATAAAGCAATGTTTTTGAATTTTGAATTTTATAATGTCTTAATTTTTTAACATGAGATTCTACCTCTTAATGTGTGAAATTTATGAATGATGTATATATCAAGTATGATTAACAAAATATTATAAGGATTAAAATTATAAACATGGTATAAGGGCCCATCAATGTAATAATACAAGGTACTTTTTTAGAACAACCCCCAATAACAAGATAGTAGTAATGTGAGCATGATCACATGATATAGATGATTATGTATCAAGGCCTATAAATGAATATGTACATGGGGAAACAAAAGTCCCCCCAATGTATGATAACTCAATAATATAAATATGTGGCAATAAAAGTACCATAAGTGATAACATGTCATGTGTCATGGTATTTTTAAGATCAAGAATATAAATAAGCAATGTATACTCATAATCAAAAAAGGGGTGAAATAATCTCCATATGTAGGATATGTCAATAGGAAACATTTTTGGGTATTATTCCCCCATATTCAAATACATGTATATATTTTAAACATGTAAATTTTGTATTAGACTTTTGACAACACCAATTTTTACCTATCTTTGACATGCATGACTTATGCACACATATTTGACTCTTTCTCACATTCTGTCTTATTCGTTTACTTATCTATGGACTTTGTTAGCCTAATTTTATATCATTAATATTTGATTTAACTATTTTGGGAATATTGGAGTCCTATTCCTATTTACTTTAGGGTCTGAGTTGATTAAATTAGTAAATATTAAAATAAATAGAGTATTAATTTATGTAATTTATTTGACTTTCATAGGTTTCTAAAAATAGAAATGAAAGAGGATAACTACAACTTATCTTAAAACTAGGTTGATACAGTTGAGATAGAAGTTGGTACTAGTTGTGTAATACTAGGACACTTTCACAAATCAAGATCTAGCTTTCATTTAGTGAAAGAATAAGAGCACCAAAAATAGGACACTTCAAGGTCTGACACTATAGTCTAGGTCCTACTGCTGTTATCCAAACTAGTCATAGAGATTTGAGTTTTTTGTATTTTGTCCATTGTCCCTATATTAGTCTACTTATGAAATTTTGAGTCTTGAATATCAATGGAGCTCCTTGTAGATCTGATTTAATATCTAAAACCTTTAGTATGCTTGAATGAAACTTAAGAAAAGGGGAGGTGGGGGGGGGAGGGTCTTTGGTGTGTGTAAGATGCACTGAACATGTATCCACACCCCTTGTGTGGGAATACTACCTACATACTAATACTCCAAATAGGGATTAATCCATATGTAGTTCTCCCACTTGATGTGTTTTGTGCAATAGTGTTATGTAGATGAAAAAATGCTAAATCAAGTGTGTTTGAGGTGATTAGGGACTGGTGTGAGGCTTTGAATGAGCTTGTGGGTGTATTGGCTAGTTGTATCCAAACAATAGGGAAAATTTCCTTAGTGGTCTTGATTTTATTCTTTCTTAATTTTATAATATTTGCCAACCCCTTATAAATGAACTTTGAATAGGCTTTTATAGAGATCTGTTGGTCATGGGTTAAATGCATTCATGCTAGGCTAACATAATGAGGAAAAGGAACTAAGATAAAATGGTTAATTGGGCTTGAAATGTGATTGGACAAGATCACTAGAAATATGACACCTTAGGGTCTAGTCCTATAGTCCAATCCTATCACTCATATTCTATATGCTCAGGACTTAAGGGGATAGAATAAATAATGAAGATGGAGATTGGTTGAGTTGGAATGAGGTTTTGAAAGTCTACAGATGATTAGGAATCAACAAAAAGGTGTATAAAAGGGTCATGAGAGCATGCAAGAGGGACCTATGGGTTAGGTGTCACAAGCCACACTCAAGCTACCAATTTTGACATTTTATATGACTATATTTGTCCTACCTTTATTCTAGTGATGTATAAAAGTGAAATGATAGGATAAAGTAAAAGTAGAAAGCATACTTGAACTTACTTGAAAGGGTAAAGTCCATAAAGCTATGTGATTCTAGGTGTGCATAGAGATATCATGTTGTGAAGCATAAATCTACAAAATAAAAATTAGGAGTAGATAGGTTTTTACTAGATATATTATATCTAAAATAAGAACATAGAAAGGTTAGGTAAGAGAGAGGAAGAGAAAGGAATGAATACACCTCACCAAGTATGTGGACCAATGTAAAACCTATTGTGATGTTGAGTGATGTTGGATGTGTGCTAGGTATGTGTTATACCAAGAGTAATATTAACAATAGAGCTAAGTGCTCAATTCCCCAAGAGTGGCTCAAGAATATAAATGTTATCCCTTTAGCTCCATCATCACCCACTAAGTGAAGCTAGGTGGTCATGTGTGTGCTAATAAATGTTTTTATTGTGTTTCCAATCCCTCTGAGTAAGTGGATCAAGAATACAAAGGCTAGCTAGACCTTTGGTTCCATCATTTCCCCATGAATTGAAGCTATAAACTAATACTAGTATGAATTTGTGTCATATGAGGTGGATCCTAAATCTTATGAATGCTCTATAATCTGATAATGTGGTATGGATAGCTAAATATGTACTAGAAACTAGGCCAATCTTGGCCTGCTCTAGAAAGAGGAGATTAGGCTTGTATGAAAGCCACTTTAAAACTAAGAATTAGGCTTATGTGGAAGCCACTCAGGAATGTGGAGGTTAGGCTTATATGAAAGCCACTCCAAAATGATTCCAACCACTTACAGATGGAGTAAATCATGTAACTATTGAGAATGCCTGGGTAATATACTAAACTTGGAAAGAAAAGAAGCAAAATGTGTCGCATATATTACACTTGATGAATGGTGTCTATAACATGGATTTTCATCTAAATTTCATACCAACTACCTAATCTAAAACTAGAAGTGAGATCCATCAGGTTGTGTGTGATGCCCCCTATATCTAGACTCTCTAATAAAAACTATATTGAAATTGCTAAATCTAGACTGATTTGTATTTGATAAAACTATAGCTAAGCTGACCTTTCTACATGTTTTTAGAAAGTCTAGTTTTTTTTGTTTGGATAGGAACACTAGAAATAGGACACCCTATTATCTAGTGCTATTATCTATGTCTGACACTATTGTCCTTTACTAAATCTGATGACTTTTCTATCATTTTCATTATTTTTATAGTCTATTTTACCTAGTTTGACCTCTGATTGTTGTTTTAAGTGTTCTAAAAATTGATTTTTTTATTAGTAGGAGTTTTTATCTCTATGACAAAACCCCTATTTGTTTCCCCCTTTTTTGAGGGTACGAATAAAGACACTACAATGACTACCCTAAAAAAAAGAGCCCTATAAGTGTGTTATGTTGTGAAATACATGATATAGCAATGATAATCAAAATGATGTCTCAAGATATAGCATAGTTTATATTGGAGATTGTTAGATCAATAGGGGTATGACTAGATAGATATAATAATGTAATAACATATGCAATGTACTAGATTGAAATTTGAAATGTTATTTGTTAGTTTTTAGTTTTCAAGGAGGGATGGAGCATGATGTCCATCATGGAATCTAAGATAGCACAAAAATGCATGATGTGGATCATGGAATTGCAAACAATGAGAAGAAACAAGAAAACAAGCACATAAGGAAAAAATCAAGAAGCATACAAGAGTGTCTAAGAGACCAGTCAAATAAGGGATATGGGCATATGTCATTCAAACTAGAAATAAAGCATACAAGGCATGTTCAAAGTATACATACACATACAATTGAAAACAAGCAAGTTTGGCACAAGGGACATAATCACATAGAAGAGTACAAGCAAAGGACATTGGCAAATGTTCTAAGGCACACACAAGAATACAAGCAACATGAATTAGAAAATAAAATCATATCTAGCTATGTAAAATAAAAAAAGAAAGCATGTAATAGATTCGAATTACAATTGCATCCAACTAATCAAAACAAGAAGTGAAAGTATGCAAGACATAGAATACAAGGCTAGGTATATGTGAAGAAATACACAAGTGTTATATACTAGTGAGTGTTGATAGAGTGACCGATGTAAGCTAGTAAGTAATGTACATCAATATGATAACTAGAGTGTGTGGTTCAAGAATGGCATAACTTGGATGGTGTAGTCATGTATAATATGCCCCTAGGGGGTAGATATATCAATGTATGTCTCAAATTTAGAATTAGGATGCCCCCTCAATGGGTAGAGTAAAGCAATCATGGATTTGGATGTCACCGTACCCACTCAAAAAAGATCAAGTGAAGCATGGTAATCTAGATAAATTGACAAAAAATAGAATAGAAAAATAAATGTAAGTCTAACATTGTAGTAGAAATGTAAAACATGGATGATGCATACAATTGAAATGTTTTTGTGTTTTTAAATGATTTGAATGTTTCTAGATTTTTGATATATTTAAATGTTTTTTTTTGACATATGAGCTATGTAAAATAAATCATGAGGAGATTATGTAAAAGAAAAACTAAGAAACTATATACAAGTAAGCAAAAAGATTTATATACAAGTAATTTTGAAAAATTATGTACATTATAATGTGTGAAATGAAATGCTAGATATGGAATTTTTGTAGATGCATAATATTCATTGAATTTTTTAGTTTCTTTCCTTTAAGTGAGGCTAGATGTTACACTTTAGGGCTAAGATTTATGGTAATAATGCATGGACCTAGCTAATTTGGTTTGAATTTTCCTTTAATTTCTTCTTTGGCATTAGCATTGTAAAGATTTTGTTTGAGAACAAGATCATTAACTTCAAATCCTTTGGTGTGAACTCATTTATTATAGGATTTTTTTATACATTACTGATAGATTCTGAGATGTTCTGATACTTGAATGCATGTATGGTCTAATTGCTTGAGCTAGTGTAGATACTTTTTATGATACTAGTCATAAATGAGAATACCTTTAAGGGAGACACAAAGAGATGGGATTTATAATTACAATGGTAAAATAGATTATGTGCCATATATGAGTGAATAAGGAGTGGATCCTATGGGTGTATGAATACTTATGCAATAATCCCATAATGCAAAAATTGGTTGATTGTGCCAATCATCTCTAAATTTGGCCACTATTTTATTTAAAATGTTATATATGGTTTTATTGGTAGCCTCTACTTGGAAATTTCCTTATGGGTAATATGGAATTGAGAATGTGTGTTTAATATTATATTTTGTGAAAAATTTCTTGACAGTTTTGTTCTTGAATGATATTCTATTATAAAAAATGACAGCTATGGGTAAGCTAAAGCATGAAATAATGAGTCATGAGGAAGCTACAAATGTCATCCCCTGTGGTAGATTGGAGTGGAATGGATTCCATCCATTTGGTAAAATATTATGTAGCTATGATGATGAACTTATTCCCATTAGCATATTTGAGGTTAATTTTTCTAATAAGATCAAATCCCCATAACATAAATGTCCATAGAGAGATAATAAGTTGTAATTGTTATGATAGTGCATGTTGTAGGTTACTGTGTCATTGACATTTATTGCATAACTTTGAATATTTTAAACATTATTCTTCCATAGTGAGCCAATAGTACCCTTGTCAAAGTAATTTGTGTGACATGGCCTTTCCACTAAAGTGACCATCACACTCACTATCATGTATCTATGTAAGATTAGTTTTGGCTTCTATTAAAGTTAAACATTGAAGTAATTATCCATTGAAGGATCATTTAAAAAGGTCTCTACCAATGATTACATAATAAAGTGATTTTTTATGTAATGTTCATTTGAAATTTTAGGAAAAAGTGTCTAGTCTAATAGATTTGTTTATAAAGTTACAAATATCAGAGAACCATTCTAGAGTTATGGAACTGCATGTAGTAGCTATGATAGATAGTGAAATCAAATCTGCATTAGATATTGATGGTGATTGTAATCATTTAATTATGAAAATAACTTGATAATCATTGATGTCTATAGGAATTAAAGATGTGGTAATTTTCATTGCATCTACATGTTAGTTGTCTTTTCTTGGTATACTTTCTATAGAAAAGTAATCAAACTATGATGATAAACATTGTACCATATTCTGGTATGGGATAAGATGTTCTTATTTTATCTGATAGACATCATTAACTTTATTTAACACAATTTAGGAGTCACTAAAGACTTGAATATATATAATTTGGAGAGATTGAGTGGTAAATATACCTAAGATAAGTGCTTCATATTATGTGGTGTTGTTGGTTCATGAGAAGCTTAATCAATATGCAATAGGAACTGTGTGACTAGAAGGGTCGATAAAGATAATGCCTACCCCTACACTAAATGCACATCAAGAACCATCAGAGAACATGGTCTAAGTGTTGAAATGAGTAGAATAAGAAATAAAATCATCTCTAAATGTGTCATTAATAGGATTGGTGTCTAAAATTGGTGCGGCTACCAAATAGTCTATAATGATCTGGCCCTTTATTGATTTTTAGAGAACTATCTTTAAGTCAAACTCTATTAATAACATAACCCATTTTTAAATGCAATTAGAGAAATGTGGTTTTGCCATTAAAAACTTAAAGGGATCTAATTTGTTGATAACTTGAGTTTCATTATTGATCATGTAATGTTGAATTTTTTGTGTGGCAAAAACTAATGCTAGACATAATTTTTCTATCATGGAATGAGTTTTTTTGTAATCAACTAATGTGTCACTAATGTATTAAACTACTCACTCATTATGTTGATAATTTTGTTATGCTAAGAGTGCTCTTAATGCATAATATGTTGTTGAGATATATAGTAGAAAAGGCCTATCAAGTATAGGTGGTATTAAAATAGGTGGATTAAGAAGATATTTCTTGTTTGTATCAAAACTTTCTTGATAGGCTTGGTCCCAGATAAACTTTGTATCTTTCTTTAATAATTGAGTGAATGACTGAGTTTTATCAGCAAGTTGATTTATAAAGTGATAGATTGCTGAGATCTTGCCTTGTAAGGATTGAAGTTATTTTAAGTTCATGGGAGGTGGCATGTCAATAATTATTTTGACTTTCTTAGGGTCAACCTCTATGCCACACTGTAAAATAATGAAACCTGAGAGTTTTCCTGATGTAACTCCAAACACACATTTCTTTGGGTTTAATTAGACATTATATTACCTCAGTATTTGAAACATCTTTCAAAAATCAATAGTGTGATGTTGTCATTATTTGGATTTGGATAATATATCATCAACATAATCCTCAATAGTATGGTGAATCAAGTCATGAAAAATATGTGTCATGGTACGTTGATATGTGGCTCTGGCATTTTTTAATCCAAAAGGCATGATGATGTAACAAAATGTGTCCTAAGGTGTTGTAAAATATGTTTTATCTTGATCTTCTTTAGTGATTTTTATTTGGTTGTATCCTACAAATCCATCAATAAATAATAACATTTCATACTTGGTTGTGGAATCTAAGATCATGTGAATGTTAGGTAAAGGAAAATCATCTTTTGGGCATGATTTATTTAAATCTTGAGAATCAAAACAACACTAAATTTGTCCATTGGGTTTTACCATGGGGACTATTTTAGAAACCCATTTAAGGTGTGCTACTAGTCAAATAAATCTAGCATTTAAGAGGCATCAGATCACATCTTTGACTAAGAGAGCCACCTTAGAATATATTTTTCATTTTTTTATTTAACTGGTTTAACATCTGGGTATAAGGGAATCTGATGAACTACTATAGATGTATCAATTCCTAGCATATCTAAGTAAGACCAAGCAAAGACTTTTGGAAAATATATTAAAGTTTGATGAATATTTGTATCCTCATCCTTTCATAAGGTAGTGGCTAATAAGATAATACAGTGATCCTAATCGGTTCCAAAATTTAAATTAATTATTTCCTCATTAAGCAATGTGGAATGACCTAATGTAATGGGGTTGTAAAAATAGTATCATCTGAATCAATTGGTATGTCTTGGGTAAAATCTAGATTTTATATGAAGTATGTATGGGCATTTGAGTGATGAGGACATCTATTTTTATGATAGTAAGATGGGAGGTCATCATATACTCTAAGAAATTGTAAGAGGGATTCATCATTAGAGAATTCATCTAATGTGAACATATCTGGTGAAATTATATCATTAATGAGATAAAAAAATATCAATGATAATGTTGAAGTATGACTAACAACGTGGTCTATCAGTGTAATGGGTGGATAAAAATTTATATGCTTTGAAGTAGTGGAAGAAGGTTTATCATGAAGAAGGGTAAGCTGATATCCCAACCCTTGCTTTCCATGTTGTGTGGATGCCTCGATACGATTGATGATTCCTTGTTCATGCTTTCCAAGATCTTTGCCATAATATCCCATCTTATTAAGACATTTAATTGCAAAAGTGGAAGTAAACTAGTGATTTGGTATTAGTCCTATTATAGAACTTGGAATTGTTTGATGTATTGCATGGTCTGATGGTGCAGTGTGAGTAGTGGGTTGTGTAGGTATATTATCAAGATTAAAGTGTAGAATATAATTCTATGGATATTTAGCAACCTATAATTATTTAAAAGGTTAATTTTCTATTTGACATGTGTAGATGTATCCTTTGTAACTAAATTTTAGACAAGCATAAAGTGTAGAAGGGATTGCATGCATATCATGAATCCAAGGCTGACCAAGTAATAAATTATAATTGAGGTAATTTAGCATGACTTGGTAAGTATTTGGTAGTGTCTTAGGTCCCAAAGTAATATTGAGTGTTATTTGACCCATGACTTTCCATGGAATGTTGTCAAAACCTTTGATGTTCATGTTGGAATGCTTAAAATTGTGAGCTTATGTATTAAGACGTTTAAGAAAATAAATGTTACAAATGTTGAGTCCTAAACCATTATCAACTAACACACTTTTCACCCTTACATCATTAATTCTTAATTGAATATATAGAGGTAGATGTTGTTTAATGATGTGTCATAGGGGTAAATCCTCTTTCTCAAAGGAAATATGATCTTCAATCCATTGCATTATGTTGATGATAGAGGCAATATAAGCTAGTTCAATGGAAATAGGAATTTTAGTATTATGAATGGCTACATATAACACATATTTGTAAACACCTGATCATTTAAGGAGCTCAAGAACTAAAATTGTATCAAAAGGGGTGCCAACTTGAGTGATAAAGCTATAACCATGGGTGTAATACCTACCTATATTCATAAACTTGGGTGATATCATGTACCACATGATCTACTATGGGAATAGAGCTAGTAGTAGGTGTGGGATAAGAGCTAGATGTACCAAGTTTGAAAGGAGGAGGGATAGATATAACCACTAGTGTTTTATTATGTCTAGTAGTGATAAGCAAATACTCAAAAGTAGATAAGGAGTTATATGTATCTAGGCAAAAATCATGAATGTGAGATGAAATGCATGAAATTAGAGTTATAAGTTGTATAAAAATATGTTTATAAAGATCATTCCACATGAGAGATAGCAAGCAAAGGAGAGAGAACATGAATTTATGCATTAATGCATAAAGAACTTTGACATGTGATATGAAATTCCTAATATTTTTAGCAAGATAAATTTGAAATTTTTTCCATATGAGAGACATAAAGCAAGGGATAGAGAGCATGAAATGGTGCATGAATGCATAAAAACTTTGACATGTTCTATGAGATTTCTAATATGTTTAGCAAGATAAAATTGAAAAAAATTACATATGAGAGATATAAAATAAATAATGAAACCTTGTATAGAATACAAGTAAACATTGCTTTGGAAGAGAGGGATCTTACTATGTTTAATAATAACTTTATTAATATCATCCCATTTTATGAAAATTAATCATGCAATGCAAATAATGAAGCTTTTTACTAACATATGGTAAACTTCACCATTCATGTACATGATAGGACCAAGAATGTTCTCTTTATTGTTTTCAAGAAATGTAATAAATATGTGTAAATAAGTGAGATCCATTTTTTTTTTTATGTGGAATCTGATTTGAGATATAAGGTGATACCTCAAGAAAACAAAGGGACCTAATATATGCAACTAGGTTTTTTTAATATATATATATATATATATATATATATATATATATATATATATATATATAAAGAATTTTAAAATTTAATGTGAATTTTTTATTTAAATATGCAAGTAAAAAATCAAAAAAATTATTGAAACAATCTTGATTTAAATGGACCTAGTATATACAACTAGGGTTTGGAATAAAATGATTTTTTTTAAATTACTATGAAATTTTAAAAATTAATACTAATTTCTGATTTAAATATGCAGATAAGAAATAAAAAAATTATAGGAAAAATTCTGATTTAAAGTGACCTAGTATGTATAACTAAGGTTTGGAAGAATATATATATTTTTAAATTACTATGTAATTTTTAAAAATTAAATTGAATTTTTAATTTAAATAGTCAAGTAAAAAATAAAAAAACTATTATTAAAATCAACAAGGAATTTACCCTAGGGTTTCTAGGGTTTTTATATGCAAATGAAGTAAGTCAAGTTCACCAAATGATTTAACTATTTTGGGAATATTATAGTCGTATTCCTAATTTAGTTAAGGGTTTGAGTTGATTAAATCGGTAAATAATATTGCAATAAATAGATTATTGATTTGTGTAATTTATTTAACTTTCATAGCTTTCTAAAAATAGTAATGGAGGATAAATATAACTTGTCTTAAAACTAGGTTGATATAACTGAGACAAAAGTTGGTACTAGTTGTGTAGGTTTAAGGCAATATCAAAAATCAAGATCTATCTTTCATTCAATGAAAAGTTAGGTGCATTAAAAATAAGACACTTTGAGGTTTGGTGTTATAGTCTAGGTCCTATCGCTATTATCCAAACTAGTCACAAAGATCTAAGTTTTTTGGGTTTTATTTTTATCCCTATATTAGTCCACCTATGAAATTTTGAGTCTTGACTCTCAATATATCTCCTTGTAGAGTTGATTTTATATCCAAACCTAGACCTTTAGTGTGCTTGAATGAAACTTGAGAAAGAGGGGGGGAGGGTTAGTGTCTGTAAGATGCACTGAATGTGTATCCACACCCCTTATGTGGGCATGTTTCCTACATATCAATACTCCAAAGAGGGATAAAGCCATATATAGTTCTCCCACTTGATGTGATTTGTGAAATTGTTCTATGCAGATGCAAAAATGTTAAACTAGGTGTGCTTGAGGTGATTAGGGACTAGTGTGAGGGTCTAAATGAGCTTGTGGTTGTATTGGCTAGCTATATGCAGAGAATAGAGAAAGTTACCTTAGTGGTCTTGCTTGTATTCTTTCTTACTTTTGTAATATTTTCCAACCCCTTCTAAATGAAATTTGAATGGGATTTTATAGAGATCTATTCATCATGGGTTAAATGCATTCATATTAGGATGACATAATGAGGAAGAGGAATCCAGAGAAACTGGTTACCTAGGCTTGAAATGTGATTAGATAGGAGCATTGAAAATGGGACACCCTAGGGTCCAACACTATAGTCCAACCCTAGTGATCCTATCCTATAGGCTTAAGACTTGGGGGAATGGAATAAGCATGGAAAATGGATCCTGATTAGGCTAGAATGAGGTTTTAGAAGTCTATAGATGATTGGGAATCAAATAAAAGGTGGATATAAGGGTCATAAGAGCATGCAAGAGGGACCTATGGGCTGGGTGTCACAAGCCATACACAAACTACAAATTTTGACATTTTATATGACTATAATATTCAATATCTCCTTACTCTATTCCATAATTCTATATTATCCTACACATTTTATTGTCATATTCCATATCATTATTTTTCCCTCCCTAGACAATCCTGATAATAGTTAGACACTACCATTTATCGTTAATGTCTACCTTTAATGATAGTATCTTTGGTTCCTCAAATGACTATTTTTTAAATTAAAATCTTTCCTTTAGGTTGTCCTACACATTTCACATGTCGGTTATGGAGGTAAATTACCAAAGAGTCATCTATATATACATCAAGTCTAAGGCCACTTGTACCTAAAAAACATCTAACATTCACTTATATATTAAGAAATACATTTTCATTCCCTTAAGAAATTATCCAAAAGCATCCAAAAATGAAAAACCCTCAAAGTGATAGTCAAAAATTCCAAGTTGAAACTTCAAGCTCAAATTTTCATGTTTTCAAGTGTCAAAATACAAAATTATGCATTACATTTTAATGGAACACTATTGAGAAAACACACACATAAGTGGAAAAAATATGTGTAGTTTAAGACTTCTTTGGAGTATTAAAATGTAATCAATGATCAACTACTCAATATTTTGGGTTGGGTTTTCCCAACCCATGTTTCTAACTAATTTTTATAGTTCAAACAAATTTAAAAAGTGAAGATAGGGTTTCAATCCAAAGGAAGACAAAATAAAAATTGATGCACTGACTAAAGATTAAAAATCACTCAAAAATAATCTTGGTATTCAAGTGTAGATATCTATATTAAAACAAATTTAAAAAATAATAGGGACTTTTTGGGCAAAAATGGATAGATCTAGTTGTCATAGGTGTTTGCTTCACTAGTAGCATCCTAGTATATTTTGATAATAAATATCCTAAGTCAAAACATTTAGAGGACTACACATAGGTAGTGAGCAATATAAAATAGAATATCAACTAAGTGTCTTATCTCTTGGTCATTTCTATATTTAGTATTTGTAATTGATTCTTTGTTATCATTCATATTTGTGTGGTAGAATACATTTTATAAAATATAAATATTAATAATTTTATACTTATTTAGATCACTAAATCTAAAATAATTTAAAACATTATGGTGAACTTGACCATTCTTTCAAGTGTAAAAAACCTATATCTTTTTTCTTAAGGTTTCATTCATCCTTATTAGGGTTTCAAATTTTGTCGTTAAGGTATAATTTTTATATTTGATTTATGATCTCCCATTAATTGGTGTTTATTTATCTTAGAGTTTTAATTATTGGTTCCTAATTCTTAAAACCCTAGAGTTATATGTTTTCCCTTATCCTAATATTAGGCTTTCTTCTTGTATTCCTTTCCATATTATGGTTTTATGATTTTTTGTGTTTGCATCCTCAAGGCCATATATGTCTCATTCTATGGATTCCTTATTATCTACCCATGTTTTCCTTATATTTATTCCAATTATTGGAAAAATATGGATGATGATGATCATGTTTGTATGCTAAATTGTATTGCTTGTGTGAATGAGAAATATGTTTGTGTGACTGGAGGAAATGACATTCCTGATTATGATTATGATGATGTGAAATATTCGTATGCTAGTGATATATCTTTTTATAATGGTAGTGAAGGATAATTAGATAAAAATTAATATTGTAATTCAAGATATTAGTTCTCCTTCCCCTTCATTAGATCCTTCCATAAATCATAAAGTATAACAAATATAAAGTAAAAATGATTTAACTTAAACAATTATGATGCAACTAGGCTTATAATTAAGAAATGGATAGATGATATACATGTTTATTCGCATGATACAATAACTTATAATGATGTTTGTAGTGACATGAAATATGATACTACTCTAAAATGTTATGTTACTTCTTCTCTTGAAATGGAATGTGATACATCTTCTTCTCTAGAAATAAATTATGATGTTAATCCTTATATAAATATTGATGATGGTTCTAAACTATGCAATGATGTATCTATTTATAGGAATGTAATAAAGTCTCTAAATAATGTAATGATAAGAATATTTGTGATAAGTTTAATATACCTCTGTTTAATATAGATTGTGACATGAAACCAATATGAATATTTTTGAACTATAACATGCCTTCTATTCATATACTATCCATGATGCATGCCATAGGTGAGCTTCAACATCAATTAGCCACATTAAATTTAGAATCCAACTCATGTGATGATTATTTTGATGATAATATCATACATGGGAAACTTATAGGGCATGAAATTATCACTCAACCTTATTCAAAAGAGTTTTTTATGTCAACATTCCACTTATTCAATAGATATGGATATCCTCATACTGATCTTGCACATTTTACATCTTCTCTCATATAATATTCACATAATTGGGTGATATTAATAAAAAAAATTCATCAAATCTTAATATTTCAAGCCTTATATTAGTTTCAAAATTTAAGAAGTGGATCTATATATTTTTTCTTGAAGCTAGAAGAGGTTTTTCTTATCTCATTTCACCAAGAATCAAGACCCTAATTTACTATTGAAACATCTCCAAAATCCTTGGCAAGACTTGGGAAAGTCCATAAAGTATTACATTTTAAGATTAAAATACATTCAATTTACAGATGTATCAACCAACCAAATTAGAGAAGTATTTCATATTTATCAATGGAATTTTATCACCATTCAAGTATAAACATTATCATGTCTATAGTTCTTTTGAGAAGATTTACTATGACATTCAATTATTTTGAAGGCAAAATCTTGCAATCACATACTCTTTATGATGATAATACAAATTCAATAACTTCACCTCTTAAAATGAATCTTTTCCCAAGAAGGAAATTCCAAGTAAGGAATTTAATAAGAAGGAAGTTCCAAGTAAGACAATTGACAAGAAATAATCTCCAAACATGAAAATTCATAAGATTAAAACTTATATGGGTTCTATTTCTTCAAATGTTATCTTATGAACACTTTTGATAACAAGTTTTTTTAATCAGATTGCCTTCCAATCACCATCACCTATCCCATTGTCTAAAATTAGTGGGTGAAAGAGCATTTTGTAACTATCATTATATCAATGGGAATATAGATAATATTTGTTATACATTACAAAATAAAATTTAACAATTTGTGGATAGGGGTGTTATTACATTTGAAAATATAAAAATACTCCCACAATATTGTCTTCTCCATCTTATTTTCATTCAAAATTTATAAATATCATTATATCCTAGGACATTCATAAAAAGGAAGCAATGATTATTTGAGATCTTATAGAGAATGAACATAGAAAAGGCATTGTTGTTGATGACAAGGTACAATGCAATGCATGTATAATTAGTTTTCTTTAGGAATGTAGATATGATGAGTGTAAGTTATAACATACGATCACACATAAGGATGTGGAAGGGAATTGTATTATATTTGTATCTCTTGTGTGATAGTGGAGACATTGTTATATGTAAAATGTACTATTTTAAAATTTAATGCAATACTTAGACAACCATGGTTATGATAAATGCAATCAAATTTGAATTAGATGAATATGATTATTTTATTCAATTTCCAAGGTAAATTGTTTGCATATTATAGAGATAGCACATTTGAAAATAATACCCTCTTATGAAACTAGTTACATCTCGAAGCACACAAGTATGGATACCAATAAGTAAAGGCATAAAGAACCTATAATTATTCCCATTCATTAAGTGCCAATATGTGTAGATTAACTATTATCACATAAGTTTTGTACTCATTCTTTGATGTGGAATAACTCATCATGAATCACCTAATGATACAATGAGAAAACCTCTGAATTGTGGGACTTTGGAAAATTGAGGTTAACCTCCAGAGAAGGCTGACTTCATTTTACTAAATTTGATGCAACTGATAAGATGCCAATTCCATGGAAACTTTGCTCTTTTAGTATCTTTTCTCCTAAACTAAAATCTTGACCAGAGAAAGTGAAAGAATGGAACTTTAAGAAACTAAAATGGTGATTTCACTAGATAGCTTAGTGGGTCTTAGTTTTTTCTTGATGAACACAATGGAATATTAAATTATATTGAAATTAGTTCAGCACAAACTCATAAAAAATGGGAAACCAGAGGTAATATTTAGTTATTTTCAAAAAAGGGAAAAGAGTTCTTTATTTTAATCAAATAATATTTTCAAAAGGGTAAGAATAACACAAATGAATTTCTTGTAACTGAATAAAAAAAAAACTTCCACAAATACTCAGATAACTGGTATAAAATATTCTCTCTCTAATCATTTCATATTGATCCATTATGATGTAATGATTTTATTCCCCTTAAAAATGAGTTCCTTAGACCACTCTCTCATATTCCTTCCCATGTAATCATTCTCTTGAAATGAATCAATTATAGCTTAATCTGGACTCTAATCGATTGGTTTCACCAATTTTAGTTGTTATGATGGTACACTAAGCTTTATAAACTAGTTCAATGCTACTGTAAGTTGATCCACCTTTATCTTCAATTCATCTTTGGTGGCTTTATCATGATCAATCCTTTTAAAGAGAGAATTAATGCTAGATTTCACATCATGCTTTAGTCCCTTTCTTATCAACCATGT
This sequence comes from Torreya grandis, assembly GCA_037957365.1. NCBI lineage: Eukaryota > Viridiplantae > Streptophyta > Pinopsida > Cupressales > Taxaceae > Torreya > Torreya grandis. The sequence continues at coordinate 1,727,787 of JARHVA010001071.1, read as the reverse complement.
AAGGTGGATCTTGGAAATTTGATAATCCCCTAACATAAGGTCTCCCTTTTATTTGTCTGATGGGGGAACTATAATTTTAACATACCTCTCCCCTTTGTCATCATTAAATATTAGGGAAAGGGTCTTGGGAGTAGGTTTGGAATTATTTTAGAAATTTGAGAGATTGAATTCCAATGTAATATGATAAATCATTTTTTTCCTCTTCTTCCCTACTGATTAGGCTAGACAACTAGGGGTAGCCTCTGGTTGCTTGTAAACTATCACTGAAGATTTAATAGCTAATGTTGTTACACTAGCAGATACTATGACCATTTTATAATCCTAGGAGGATGATGTTATTGATTATTGAGGAGGTTCTTATGATATTTTACTCCCATTAGTAGGCTAAAAACCTACATTCATATCAAGCACTTGTGTTACTCCAATTTATACTAAAGGAGTTGTGGAAACAATGGAAGTGGATGAGGTGGTGAAAATAGAAATAATTATGTCTCTCGGGGGAGTGGAAGATGGGATGGACATAGTGATTGTGAATTTGGGAACAAGGGGAAGAGTATAATCCAAATAATTAAATGAATAAATGAGATGTGTGGGACCACTCAAATTTGGTGATGTAAGGAAAGTGAGTGGAGATGAAAGTGAAATAGTACTTACCTCAAGAGTTGGGGTAGTCTATAGGACTAAAGTAAGGATGACTAAGTCTATATATTTGTATTATTAGGTGGTTTTTCAAATTAATGGGGATGAAATAGATGGGATTATGAATGGAATGGAAAGATGGAATGAAATAAAGGGGGAAGGTAAATTTCAAGGGAGGGAAAGTGGAGTGAAAATTTGAGATTTTATTGATGGGGGACCTTGAGTGTCTACTTGACTCAATTATGCTAGTTAAACTTGGAAGGTGAAGTGGAAAGTGTATATGTAGGGGAAGTGTAGACAAGAGGTGGAGTTGACACTGGAGGTGTTAAAACCTAATATCTTGGAGGAGTAGAAATAAGGGGTGGAGGTACTAAAATCTTAGGGGTAATGTAGATAGGAAGAGGGAAAACAACAGAGATAGGGGTTGTCATTATGATAGTCATGGGGATTAAGTCTATGGAAGCTTATGCTACTACTATGTCTTTAGATGAAAGGTCAATTGGTTGTTTTGTAGCTTCTCCCATTTTGCTAGATTCCCCTTTCTTTTTCTTCTTTTTTTCTTCTTTGGCTCCTCTGATAATTCTCTTGAGCCTTATTTTAATGGATTAACCCCTCTACCTTAAGATTTAAAAGTTTCTCCCTAAACCCTATTATTTTTCTTGTGACTTGAACTCCCTTACTCTATAACCAATTGATTATTTTGTTAATCACATGAGTCATTCTATCAAACAGAGAAAGGTATTATGGAACAAACCACTTTACTTGTAGAAGGGGTTATGTGATGACCTCTATATAATAAATTAGGTCCAATAAAGAGTCATCATATACCAAGTCATATAGAATTGGTGCTAGATCATAGTCTTTAATTTGTTGTAGGGACATATTAGAATAATCCCTCATCCTGATTCTTTCCTCATCTTCACAATCTTCCCAATAATCCTAATATTATGGCATATTTCAAGTGATAATGTGTTGGTGATCTTTCCATATACATCAAAAAATGGCCTTGATTCCAAAGTCTTAAGCATCATTTGGTACATTTTAGATTTGGAACTCTTGGCCTTAAGGAGGGATTGGCATGTGTATCAGCCAAAAGAAATTAGGAAATGTATCCTTTCCCTATGCCTATTAAAAAAGAGCTTGTGTGTTTCTACGAGCTACCTGACTATCTCCATTAGTGCCCATTTATCACTAACATATCTAGGAAGTGTATAGGGATAACCATTAAAACCTATTTCCCTAATGTAGGAAAAAATGGGGAACTGAATAAAGTAGGAGCCCCATTTATTGATCTCAATCACTATTGCTAGTGAGAACCTTATTCTCCCAAGTTCCTTGTCAAACATGATAATGATGCAATAGATGAAATCATCATTTACTCACCTAAAATATTGCTTACTAACCTCTAATGTGAGGTCAAAGTAGTAGTTATACACTACTTATTTCCTCAATAATTGTATTAAGGCCTGAGAATTATCTCCCTTTGGCTAAAATATAGATAATGTAGGAGGTCATATAGAATTTGCTAGTTATTTGAAACTCCATCAATTGCTTATGGAGGGAATCACTTATTAACTATGCCCAATGAAGGTATTTTTTATTTTTTTGGATGACCCAGATATATTGGTACATCCATTCTTAAAAACACTTGGCATCAAGGCTACCAGTGATCCTCTACAACAATATAATAATGTACCTTACTTCATCAATGAAATCAAACCTATACATGGTCTTTGGCAGCCTAATGGAAGAAGCCTTGGGTGATTTGAGCCACTATTTGTTGATCATCTTCTGACACCCATCTATTTTATCTTCAAATAATTATGTAAATGTATGTGGATTTATATCCAAATAAATTTCAAATTCTAGGATTAAAAATGCTAAGTTGATGAAATTGGGGTCTAAATTCAAAATATTTTCCCCTTTGTCATTGTAGACCTCTCTTCTATCAAGATCATAATTTTGGGCCAATGTGAGCACCAACTTAAGCCTTTGAACTAAAAATGGGAAGGTTATAGCTTGTGGTAAGCTAGAGTGATAAATACTCTAGATCTAATCATTATTAAACTTTGCACCTATCCGAGCCCAAAAGTATCCTATGTCAATATGACCTAAATCTATATCAGTACTCTCTATTGTGTTAGAATCTAAATTGTGAGCCATCATAAGCCCTTTAGATACATGAAAACTAGAGCTACTACTTTTAAGAAACCAGCTATAAAATTTAGCAGAATAGGAATGTGTTTAAATTAATTTAAATCTCTAATGGAGATGGAAGGTGTTCTAAGTAGGTTCAATTTTTGGATAAACTAGGACATGTTTTATACAGGTCAAATCTTTAGTAGAAGTGAAATGTGTTTGATTCAGTATGAACTCTTATGGGGGTGGGATGTATTCAAAGAAATTCCACTTTAGACAAAGACTCAAAATCTTACGGGGGTCGAAGGTACTTAGTGAAATGATAAAACCCACGGGGGTCTAGGATGCTTGAGGCAAGTCCAATATCCATGAGGACCTTGGAGGTATCTATAGGGAATATTTGATAGTACAAATTGGAATTATACGGTTAGGAATATTCTTTTGGATTAATGAAACCTGAGATTTTTACTATGAAATTGGTATGGAAAACTCTACTGCTTTTATGATGATCACTTTAGGGGAAAATCTTCACATTGAAAATCTTGAACATGAAACCCTAGCAACCTTAGAATATAGATGCATCCATTTGAACACATGATCATGAAAGTAATGATTTAATATTACCTAATTCTTATATAATACCAAACTAATAATGGCAACCCAAAAGATATCAAAAATCTACTTAGATGATTAGAAAACTTGAAAAATGTATCAATTTGTAGGAAAAACTACAAAAAATCATAAGGGAAATACCATGAATAAATGAAAATGATGTGGTGAATGAGATGCATTCATGGCTTAAAATTTAAGGTACTTGATTTCACATGGCTCAAGGTTTTCTAATAACTTCTAATGCCTAATAACTTCTAATTGTTTCTCTATGTTTTTTTTCTTATTTTGTCATGTCTAGGCAATTTCTAGTCCATTTATCCCTAGGTGAAATTCTTAGAGTACCTTAGGAACTTGATCTTTCTCAATACATCCTAACATGACTCCATTAATATCCTTTATAAATAGTACTCCATTAATAAGGATGTTTCATATCCTTTCTAAATAGTACTCCATCAACAGATATGTAAGGAATAGACTGAAGTTTCTAATACCTTTTCTTAGACTATTGAAGATCATATGGATACTCATCATTTTGAAATAAGTTGGTCATGTCTTGGATCTAGATGGTGAAGATAGGTAGGTTGGTTGGTTGAGATGCTTTTGAGCATACACTACTTCATGTGCTAGTTTAGTAGTTTTACTATCAGAAGCTAGCTATTCACACAAAACTTTTCCTATTACTAGCTTGGTATCTTTGATGTCTCATCATACTCCATAACCTTAGTGATCCATCCTACTCACTTTTCATTTATCTTTTGGTTATTCAATAACTCTTTCACATTAGGTGACTTACCATCAGATGAATTTTGTTATTAGAGAACATATGCCTAAATTTTTTGAGAACCTTAATCACAATATATACCTATTTCTCCACAAAACTATAATTCTCCTCATATCCTTTCAAGGATTCACTGAAGAAAGATATTGATTGTTTCAATTGTTCTTAATTATGCTGAGTCAGAATGGCTGAGATGCTTTCCTCCCCTCTGACTATATAAAGAATGAAATATTTATCATAATTTGGATTGACGAGGGTAGGATCTTGATAAATAGATTGTTTGATGGCCTAAAAAATATCTCTTCCATATTATGTCCATCTAAAAATGGTGCACTTCTTAAGCATTACAGTGAGGGGTTTTACTAGGGAGGCAAATTTTAGGACAAATATTCTCAAAAAAATAATCTTCCCAAGGAAACTTTGAAGTCCTTTGTTATGGCTTGATAGTGTTAATGTAGATATAGTACTAACTATTTTTGGGTCTATCACAAGACCTTCCTCTAACACTATGTGACCCAATAGTTTCCCTTTATGTATTGTAAAAACTCACTTCTTTGGGTTTAAAGAAACCCTGTATTCTTTGCACCTTTCAAAAAACATTCTAAGGTGGTATAAATGTTATTTAGCATGATTTGAGTAGATAGTGATATCATCCAAATATACCAGGATCATTTCATTTATTATCCCTTTAAATTCCATATCCATGGCTCTTTTAAATGTTACTCTAGCATTGGTTAAACTAAAAGATATATTTGTGTGTGTGTGTGTGTGTGTGTGTGTGTGTGTGTGTGTGTGTGTGTGTGTGTGTGTGTGTGTGTGTGTGTGTGTGTGTGTGTGTGTGTGTGTGTGTGTGTGTGTGTGTGTGTGTGTGTGTGTGTGTGTGTGTGTGTGTGTGTGTGTGTGTGTGTGTGTGTGTGTGTGCACGCACGTGTGCGTGCGCGCCACATTTTATGGTGAAGGTAGTTTTGTACTAGTCTGACTCTTGTACCAAGATTTGGTTATAGCTAGAATAACCATCTAGAAGGGAAAAAATTTTAGACCCTACTACAGTTTGTAAAATTTTCTCCATAAGCATGAGAGGATAGTGATCCTTTAGGGATGCTTATTTAGGTCTCTAAAATCCATGCATAGCCTAATTTCACCATTTTTATTTCTAACAGGGACCAAATTACCAACCCAAGATGAGGGCTTGATGGGAAAAATTATATTAGCTTCTATCAATTTAGTAAGATCATTTTTCATTAGGGGTTCTATCTTTGGATTAATGGGCCTCTACTTTTATCAGGTAGGCTTAGGGATCCAAATCTATTGTATGTTGGGCTAAACTAGGGTTGAAACCTCTTAGATGATGATAGATTAAAGAATATTTATAGTCAAATTATTGGCATAATTCAATAAAAAAATTCTTCGTAGAGTCATTACATACCTTCCCTAGCTTCAAATTTTTGCCTTCTGAGATGACCACCGGCTTGTAATCCTCTTTATTGACTAAAATATTCTTTTTCTAACCTTTTAGTTGGTAATATAAATTTAATATGTTCTCTAATGTAACAAGACCCATAGGTAAATTTTTCATCTTTAGCTCGATGATTTAATCCCCATATTGATTCAAGATCTTAGGTTGGTTCCTATCTGAGAATTTAGCTTCTTCTCTCAATAAGTTTACAAATTGTTGATCATTATCAAAGACTTGATAATTAGTGACATTATCAAGAATAGATAGTATTATTACCACTTTTACATGTTGGCTATTTTATTTGTCTATCTCCTTAGGTAAGTTATATTAGGATCCCACTAAGGCCATATAATCATCATCTTTATTCCATGATCTTGATACTACCCAAATATTCAGAGTGATGAAATATTTGAATAAGTACTACCCTATGCTTATAAGATCTCAAAAAATTATTATTATTCACACTTTTATATCTTACTTTATAAACAATCAATTCACTATCACCAAATATCTCTATGGATTCTATCTCTCTTTCTCTAGCCAGCTACAATCCTCAATTAAGGCTTCATTTTTAGCTACATTATTGGTGTAGCTAAACTGAAGTATAAAAGAATAAAAATAACTCTCTTTTATGGAGAGACCAAGATAACACCTAAACCCACTCCTTTTTTTATTCTTTAACCATTAAATAATAATTTACATACACCTTGAATATCTTTGACTAGTTTCAATATATTAGGGATGATTGCATCATTCTCATATGCAATATGTATCAAACTTAGTTTATTCTACATGTTCATAAGGATAAAAACATAATTTTGATCCCCATTCATCTAAGATAATATCTAAAATATCCTCTATGGTGATTTTATCCTCATGATTAGTCTCTTTTTCTTGAGTTTGTAATATATAGTTTATGTTCACAAGTGGAGGGGTGTATGGTTTAGTATGATCCTTAGCTATTGGTTCATCCCTTATTGTTACTCTTGTCTCATACCTAGTTCTAAGAAAGATGTGAGACCAATATACATATATATATCCTCCCTTTTTTTATTAAAAATCTTGTGATAGGCAAATGGAGAAATAAGGGGGAAGATCAATAACTAAGATATCTTGGAAAATTGGTAAACTGGGACAAGCATGGACAATGAGATTTAAATATTTTATTATTCATAATATTTGAATATTAGTCCCATCCAACTAAACCACCCCCTTATTCATATGTTTATATTTTATGCCAAGAGCATCAACTATCTTTTTGGGCATAATGAAACTATTAGCCCCTAAATCTACCATACAATTATGAACTAGATGCTTCCCAACTATTAATGAGAGATAGAAAGGAGGAGGATTACCACTTTTACACATATTAGATTCATTTTTTATCTAACATAGTTTAGTTTTAGTATTATTCCCCTTATTTAGATCCTTATCTTTTATTTGAAAATTCTTCAAGGCCTATTATAATAGATCTCTTTGTGTTGGTATAGATAGTGCATCCCACATAGTGACATTCATATTAGTATTTTTCATTTACTAAACAATGTTGAAGGGGATACTACCAACCTTTGTTTGTGTCTTTATTGGATCCATTTCCTCTTTCACAATATTTGGAGTAGGTACTTTTGCTTTGGGCTGGCTAATCGGTATAAAGGGTAGCCTTTACATTATGTTGTTCTTTACAAGTTTTGGTACAACCTTAAAAGTTGAAGCTTTTTCTTTCCTAGGGGGATGATCACTCTCTATTGATATTTTATTTTATTGTGTATTTATTTCCACTAGACCTCCACCATGAAAAATGCCTCTTCTTGATTTACTCCACAAAATTCTTCTTCTTTCTAGTTTAGAAGAGCAACTTCTCCTTGAGTAGGCTCTTGTGTGTCTATTTATTGGGAATGGACCATTGTTTTTGTCCCTATATAATTGTCATGCCTTATACCATCAAAGCTTGACTTATGATGCCATTGGGGTAAGTATTCTCATTGTGTGGCTATGAATTAGGATAACACCACTCATAGTCTTGAACCAAGTTATTTGGAATACATACAATGGCTTTAGAAGTACTTGGTACAAGTAAGGCACATACATTTTGGAGTTTTAGTTATGCATTTTAACCTTGAATTTGTTGATTGCCTTGGTATTGTTACCTATCTCCCTGACATGGCTACTTATTGGGTTAAAATCATGGGTTAGCCTACTGATAAGGTTTATAATTTTAAGATTGTTGCCTCTTCATAGCTACTAGCTCATTGCCAAAACTCTTTAGTAGTTATTTGAACTCATGTAGTTCATCCATGGGAGTGGGGGTCAAGGTTGGTACCATGATCATAGTGGGAATTAGGGAAAGTACAGGTGGTTTAGGAGATATTTCTAGAAATATATGCATTGGTGGTCATGGGGAAATGTTTTTGGCTTAGATTAAACAATTCTCTACCCTTATCATAATTTCATAAGTTTTAGGGATTGTGGTATCACCCATAGACTAAATCATGATAGCTATATCACTATTTAGGGATCTCAAGTAATATAGGAAAGCATTATTTATAGTTGGATTGACTAGTGCTAGAATTCTATTCTATGTCTTATAGAAGCATAAATTGAAATAAATCATGAACTCATGAGGAGCCCATTGAATGGTGGTCAATTTTTCAACCAATAGAAGGTGGGCATTCTTATCTTCAAATTGAGCACATAATATGGTGCCTAAATCATCCCAAACTCAGATAGAGTTAAGAGCAAGACCTTTGTACCAATACAAATATTTACCCTTAAAGGAAGAGAATAAGATCCTAACTACAACATTCTCTTGTACCACATTATAGATAGTGCATAGATTGGCAATATCTTGTATGTGCTCCATAGGAGTAGTAGAAATTTATCTAGTGAAATATGGTAGGATTTTTAAGGTCAAGGTTGGTATATCATCATTTTGGGCTAATTGGAGAGGTTTGGTCCCATTGAAAGCTACAAAAATTTTGGCCATTATAGGAGGAATAAAACTGATGAGAGTAGGATTAATTATAGGAGATATAAATAAATTTGTCAGATATATTTTATAACATGGTACCACTGATTTTAATCTCCTTTTAAGTGAAAATTATAACTTTGAAAAATCAACTTTATTACCTTTTGTTATTGATCTCATTTGTCATCTTGGCATGTATAACCCTTAAAATCCTAAAACTATAAACTAGTGGAGTCACCAGGTGCCTTTGGAATGCATTCTAAGCTGATGCAATGTTTGCCAAAAATAGAACTAGATTATTTATATTTTTTATGTGCCACTGGGTGTGCCAAAAACTATCATTGCATAAGTTTTGTACTCATTCTTTTATGTGTAATAGCTCACTATGTAACACATAATGATATAATGGGAAAACCTCTGAGCCACGAGACTTTAGAAAATTGAGGTTAACCTCTAGAGAAGGTTGACTTCCTTTTAATAAATCTGATGCAACTGATAAGATTCTAGTTCTATGGAAACTTTGCTCTTTTAGTATCTTTTCTCCTAAACTAAATTCTCAACCAGGAGAAAGGGAAAGAACAAAACTTTAAGATACTAAAATGGTGATTTCACCAAATATCTTAGTGGGTCTTATTGATTTTTTGATGAACACAATGGAATATAAAATTATATTGAAATTAGTTAAACACAAACTCATACAAAATGCAAAACCAGAGGCAATATTTAGTTATTTTCACAAAAGGGAAAAGAGTTCTTTATTTTAATCAAACAATATTTTCAAAAGGGTAAAAATACCATAAATGAATTTCTTGTGACTAAAATAAGAAACACAACTTCCACAAATACTTAAATAACTAGTATACACAAAGATTTATCTAACAAGAAAGTCAAATCTTCAGTTTATTTCTATTCCAAAGGTTATAACTTGTAGAAAATACACTCAAGATGTATTTTATAATATCAAAAATATGGATTGGACCATGGGTTCTACCCATGTTTATATAAAATATCTCATAGATGATATGTAGTTATCAAAACTCGAATGCCCGGTAAGAAAAATCATGCAAATCTAAAAACTTCATGCAAAATAGGTGAGTTGATCTTTTCCTAGCATCTTATATTTGTAGAATGATTTATAAAGTGGCATGCAATATCTATCTATGATCCTTGGCATGGCATGGCTCTAACTAGAATATCTTCATGCAAAACTTTTCCACATTCAATAGCTGAAAATAGATCTTCATGCAAAATAGGTGGCATCCAAGATAAACTTGAATTTTCAAAAGATAACTAAAGTTAACTTTGAAAAACACTAACTTGAAAAAAACAAGTGATACTCTTACAATTTTTTAAGTTAGTCACTTTTTTCAAAATGTAACTTGCAATTTGCAATTCATGTTTTTACACTTTTAGTAATGGTAACTTGTCAAAATAGAAAGTGTAATTTGTTCAATTGTCTTTTACAACTTTCATATTGTCAAAAAATATAAGTTTCTATTTTAAAAAAAAGTTATAAATAATAGTTGTTTATTCACAATTACAACTTATAATGTTTTTCAAATATGAAACACAACACATGAAAATAATTAAATAGAAAATTTAATCAACATTTAGAAATTTTCCAAATTTCTTAGCCTGGATTTTTTTAGCATATGCATCAAAGGCTTTGAAAAATTCTTGTACTCACTCTTTATCTAGTCTAAAAGATTAAATGTGAGAAGCTACACAATCTTGTTGAACATAAACAATTCTCTTATGAAAGTCTTTATTCCTTGTATTTCCAATCTTATCTTACATTACATTTTCATACCTAACAAACCTATGGATAGAACTTAGGGTGAAGACTATATCCTTCAAAAATTCTTTTTCAACTACCTCCTTGAAGTTATTATATACCTCTTCAACCTATAGGAGATCCTATACGTAATCCATTGGTTGACATGACATCATATTCATTATTCCTTCAATGTCATATAAGATGTCAATAGCTTTATCATGAGCAACCTTGGCCTGGTGAGTAGACTCTATTAGTATCCTTATTCAAAATTGAGTTGCCCTATGTAATTCCTCATGCTCAACCTCATTATTTAGTATGTTCTCAGTAACAAGGATATCTACATCAATTAAACCTAAAACTATCAATTTTGGATGGTATAGATTCAAGTTTTGAATCTCTCCCTTGTATTTACTAACCTACTCTTTCAAAATATTCTCTCTCTCTGATCATTTTATATTGATCCATTATTGTTGCAATGATTTTATTCCCCTTAGAAATGAGTTATTTATACCATTATTTTTTATTCCTTCCCATGTGAGAAATCTCTCAAAATGAATCAATTGTATCTTGATATAGACTCTAATCAATTGGCTACATCAATTGTAGTTATTTTGATGGTTCACTAGGCTTTATAAACTGGTTTAATGTTTCTATAATTTGATCCACCTTTCTCTTAAATTCATCATTGGTGGCTTTATCATGATCAATCCTTTCAAAGAGAGAATTGATGTCAAATTTCACATCATGCTTTAGTCCCTCTCTTATCGGTCATCCAAGGTGGATCTTAAAAATATGATAATCCCCTAGCACAAGGTCTCTATTTGATTTGCCTAATGGGGGCACTACAATTTAAACATACCTCTCCCATTTTTCATCATTAAATATTTGGGAAAGGATCTTGGAAGTAAGTTTGGACTTCTTTTGGACCTATGAGAGACTAAAGCTCATTATACTAGGATAAATCATTTATGTCCTCTTCTTCCCTACTATTCGGGTTAGCCAACTAGGGGTAGCCTCTAGTTGCTTAGAAACTATCACTAAAGAATTAGTAGTTGATGTTATTCCACTATAAAATACTATGACAATTATATAATCTTAGGAGGATGATGTTATTGATTATTCAAGAGGTGCCTATGACATTTTACTCCCATCATTAGGATACAAACCTACATTCACATAAAGCACCTATGTCACTCTAATTTATACTAAAGAGTTACAGAAATAGTGGAAGTGGATGAGGTAGGGGAAATGAAAATGGATTTGTCTCTAGGGGGAATGGAATATGGGATAGACCTAGGGATTGTGAATTTTGGAATAGAGGGAAGAGTGAAAGCTAAAACATTAAATGAATCAATGAGATATGTGGGACTACTTAGGATTGGTGATGTAAGGAAAGTGAGTGGAGAAGAAAGTGAAACAATACTTACCTTAGGAGTTAGGGTAGCCATCAAGACTGAAGTTAGGATGATTGATTCCATAGCTTTGTACTATTGGGTGGTGTTATAAATTAATGGGTATGAAATGGAGGGGATATGAATGTAATTCAAAGAGGTAATGAAATAAAATTAAAGGTGAAATTAGAGGGAGGGAAAGTGAAGTGGAAACCTGAGATTCTAATGATGGGGGACCCTGAGTGTCCACTTGACTCAATTATGCTGGTTGCACTTGGCTTAGTGTGGTTACAATGGAAGGTGAAGTGGAAATTGTAGATGTAAGGGGAGTAGAGACAAGAGGTGGAGTTGACATTAGAGGTGTTAAAACTTGAGATATTGGAGGAGTAGAAATAGGGGGTGGAGGTGCTAAAATATATAGGGTAATGTAGGTATGAGGAAGGAGAATAATAGAGATTGGGTTTATCACTATGATAGTTATGGGGATTGAAGCTATGGAAGCTTGTGATAATACTATGTCTTTAGATGGAAGGTCAATTCTTATAGATTCCCCTTTCTTAGCCTTAGTATTCTTCTTCTTCTTCTTCTTCTTCTTCTTCTTCTTCTTCTTCTCCAACTCCTTTGATGATTCTTGTGGGCCTTCTTTTGATGGAATAAACTCCTCTACTTTAAGCTTTAAAATATTCTCCCTTACCCATATTATTTCTCTTTTCACTTGAACTCCATTAATCTGTAGCCAATTAAATTTTTTGTTAATCACATGAGTCATTATATCAAATAGAGAAAGGGATTCTAGAATAGACCACCTTACTAGTAGAAGGGGTTATGTGATGACCTATGTATGATAAATTAGGTCCAATATAGAGTCATCATCTACCAAGTCATCTAAAATCGGTGCTATATAATATCCTTTTATTTTTTTTAAGGACATCCTAGAATAGTCCCTTATCCTAACTCTTTCCTCATCTTCACAATCTTCCCAATAATCCTCATAATATGACACATGAGAAAATGTTATAAGTGCCAATGTGTTGGTGATATTGTGATATACATCAAAAAATGGCCTTGATTCCAAAGTCTTAAGAATCATTTTGCACATTTTAGCTTTAATGTACTTGGCCTTAAGGAGGGATTGACATGTGTATCAGTTGATGGAAATTGGGACATGTATCCCTACCTTATGCCTATTAGAAAGGAGCTTGTGTGTCTTTACAAGATGCCTAACCAGATCCATTAGTGCCCATTTGTCATTAACATATCTAATAAGTGTATAGGGACAACCATTGAAACCTACTACCTTGATGTAGGAAAAAGTGGGGAACTAAATAAGTAAGAACCCCATTTGTTGATCTCATTCACTACTGCTAGTGAGAACCTTGTTCTCCCAAGTTCCTTGTCGAACATGATAATGATGCAATAGATGAAAGCATCATTTAATTACCTAAAATTTTGATTACTAGACTATAATGTGAGGTTGTGGTAGTAATTATACACTCTGCTTATTTCCTTAAGAACTATATTAAAGCATAGAAATAATCTCCCTTAGGCCAAAATATAGATAATGTAGGAGGTCATGTAGAATTTTCTAATTGTTTGAGATTCCATCAATTATTTGTGGAGGGAATCACTTATTAACTAGGCCCAATGAATGTATTGTTTATTTTTCTAGATGAACCAGATATATTGATACATTCATTCTTGAAAACACTTGGCACTAGGGCTGCTAGTGATCCTCTACAACAATATAATAATGTCCCCTACTTCATCAATGAAATTAGTTTTATACATGGTCTTCGGTATTCTAATGGAAGAATATATAGGGTACTTGAGCCACTATTTATTGATCATCTTCTAACAGCCATCTCTTTTATCTTTAAATAATTGTGCAGATGTCTATGGATTTATATCCAAATAACTCTCAAATTTTGGGATTGTAAACAACTAGCTGATGAAATCAGGGTCTAGATTCAAAATCTTTTCCCTTTTGTCATTGCATACCTCTCTTCTATTAAGATCATAGTGTTCATCCAATGTGAGCACCAACTTAGGGATTTTAACTAACAATGGTAAGGTTACAACTTGTGGTAATCTAGGGTCATAAATATTATAGATCTAATTATTCTTAAGCTTTGTACCTATCCTATCCAAAAAGTCTCCTAGGTGAATATGACCTAAATCTGTATTAGTAATCTTTGATGTGTTAGAATATAAATAGAGATTCATCCCAATACCTTTGGATTTAAAATTAATTTCCTTTGGAGACATGAAATTTGGAGTTATTTCTTGTAAGAAACCAACTGTAAAAGCTAGCAAAATATGTAGGTGTTCTAAGTAGGTGCAAGTTCTAGTAGAACTAGGAGGTGTTATGTGCAGGTTAGATCTCCATCTAAACTGAAACGTGTTTAAATTAGTATGAAATCCCATGGGGGTGGAAGGTATTTAGATCAGATCCACTTTATATAAATACTTAGAGTCTTATGGGGGTTGAAGGTGCTTAGTGCAATGATAAAACCCACAGGGGTCTAGGATGCTTGTGGCAAGTCTAATGTTTGTGAGGACCTTAGAGGTATCTACAAATAATATTAATTAGTTTAAATGGGAAGTATATTCTTGGGAATATTATTTTGGATTAATGAAACCCTAGATTTTGATTGAAAAATTAGGAGGAAAAACTCCAAGGCTTTTACAATGATCACTTTAGGGGAAAATCTTCACAATGAAATTATTAAACTTGAAACCCTAGAAACCCTAGACTTTGGAAGCATTTATTTGAACACATGATCATGCAAGTAATTATTTAATAATTCCTAATTCTCAAATAACACTAGACTAGCAATGGTAACCCAAAATATATCGAAAATCTACTCAAAGGAACAAAAAACTTGAAAAATGTATCACTTTATAGGAGACTATGAAAAATCATAAGGGGAATACCATGAATAAATGAAAATGATGTGCGTATTGAGATTTAGTAATGTTTTGAAATTGTAGGTTCTTATTTGTACATGGCTTAATGTTTTCTTGTGTGGCAAAGGTCATTAGAGCTCAAGAACTCAATTAGAAAATTTAACAATGAATCAATAAATCCCTAACTACTTAGTTTATATAGGAAACCCTATAATTAATGTAGTTTAATGGAATTTGGTGGAAGATCTAGGATATTCTTGGATTAGGTCACATAACTATGGGGAATGAATGGCTTGATTTGGTGGAAGGCAGAACCCAATCATCATTTTGCAAGTTTTCAAACTTGTAAAATGTTTGTGGAGTTCTGCATCCCATATGAAGTGGGGTTTGGTTTTGTGGGATCCATATTTTGCTATGTATTTTTAAAGTTTTCAAACTTTCAATATGCATACCAATTTCTAGATTACACTAATGTAGATGTTTTATGGGATTTAGAGCCACCATTCATTTTTCAAGTTTTCAATCTTGCAATATGCATACCGAGTTTTGTATTCCATAAATTTGGGGGGTTGTTGTTTCGTGAGATATGAAACCCATGAAGAAATTTTATAACCTAAAAATTACACCTATATTTTTGGATTCTACATTGCAAAATGGGAAATGGGTTTTTTGGTGGCTTCATGGTATTTTCTAAAAACAAAGGGGGTCTCCCTTAAGGTATCATATGTGTTGATGTTTTTGAAACAAAATATCAATAGTCTATGATATATATGCAAGTATTTTTAAGATCATAATTTTATATCTACATCCATAGGATAAATTTACTTATTAGCTACATCAAATCACTCCACATAAAATAGTTTACAAAGGATATCCTTTTAGCACACATAGTTCTCTAGGATGATTATTTATATCAATTCATTCATTCAATGCTACCAAAAAAAGGACATGGGACTTGTATACATATTGATTAATATAAAATGAACTCCATTAAGTCACTTACAATATATGGTTTAGTTGGTTATTCATATCTTACTATAAATATAGAAGTTGATTGAGATGATGAGTCTCAAATAGGGGATGACTATGGTAATAAATTTGGTGATTATGATATATATGATATAGGATAGACATAGATATGACTATGAAATCCATGATATAATTAGTTATTAGGAACATTTTCAATTAAAAAAATTATAAAAACATAAAAATATGCAAAATAAAAATATATCTTAGCATATGCATGACATGATTTGCTAGTTACATGATTGATTTATCTTATTTATCACAAACATGGTAAATTACATAAATAATTTATACACAAATTATTCTCATGGTATACATGAGTGGGATTTAGGACATACAGGTTACATATTATATTTGGACATTCAGATGCAAGAAATTCTATATAGCTAGGGGATACCTTTTTACCTTAGGTGCATGCCTACAATGGGTGCATCTTGGTATAATTTATAGTTTATATCTTTATATGATCATTAAATTATTCATATTGATCTACTTATACTATTTATACATGTAATAATATTTCATAGACTATTTATAGTGTTATATGATATGGATAGTGTACTTTTCTATGTTTTGATTATGACATGGATCACTTGTGTAAACTAGCATTAGTTGCATGTTTATGTTATTACGCATTACATAGTGTGATAATAGATTTTATATTAAATTATGTGATTATTTTTTAACATTATATTCCATGTTAAAAGTGTGACCATTGTGTGTTCTATGTGTCTTCATTGATAACTATCACAGTGAGTGTTATCTTGTGTCTTTATGAGTGAAAAAATTGGGTATTGCCATGTTATCAATCAATTATGTTGAGTATAATATAGTCCATGCCATGTCCATGTTTTGTATGTTTCATTTTATATTTAACTCATGTCTTGAGTGCTTTTTTTCATTATGATTATGGCATTGTGGGCCTACGTATATGGATGCATCTATGACTGATTGTTGAGCTTATGGTATCATGTTTGTTATGACACATTCTTATATCATGTGTGATGTCATGATATTAATCATGAATATTATACATGGATTATTATTGATTTATTATGACTAAAATTATTATTATTTCATGCCTATATTTTTATCTACTTGACATGAAAATTATATGCCTTGTGTTGCATGTTTCATATGTGCATGAATAGTTGAATCTCTATATGATGACATATATAATAATTTTATCATATATAAAATATATGTATAATTATTTTATTTTAATATAAATAATTCATAGGCTTCATCCTTTACCCTAAAATGGGGCACACTAGTCAGCTTGTTAGAGATTTAAATCCTGTCAGATGATTCAGATTTTGGGTCACATTACATGATTTAAAAGAGATAGATTGATAGATGCACACATATGTATGGAATTTTATAGGATTTTTAGGAAAATATGACATGTTTTATGACATGATGAGATGTATTACATGTACAATATTCAATATATTTTTTAAGTTACATGGATCAAATTAAGTAAAGTGACATATAGAGTATAGTGTTTTATATCACTTGAGGTAAATATTATGAAATTTTGGGGCATGGATTTTGTTCATGCATGATATTTTTATTATTTTATTTTATGTAATTATGGTACTATGTAAGAAATTTAAATCTAAAAACCTTATGTAGTGGTTGATTCAGAGTTTTAAATTATATACAAACCTGATGTAGGGTTAAACCTTTTACATATGAGTCTATTACAGGGTTCCACCTTTTAAAATATGAATCAAGTAAAAATTTTAACAAAAAAAATTGAGTGGCATAGTTATTATTTATCATTAACTAATGGGGGTTGAGTACTCTCAACCCATGGTTTTAACATTGGCATCTCCTTAGTGCATAATCATCACATGGCATCCTCAATTTGAGATTAGAGGGAATATTTGTTTCCATACCCATATGTGTATTCATTCCTTGCTTTTTAATTTTTAAATAGTTCAATGATATAGATTATTTTAGATTTTTTATCATTATATGACATTGATTTTTTATGTTTCCTTACAAGCTTTGCATGAAGTAAGCTATATATTTAGGGTATACTTATTAACATAAAGTGTGATTAACCATAGGTACCAAATTTATTTATTTTAT